>JASVEL010014208.1:0-406006 GCA_032618575.1 Nicotiana noctiflora | reverse complement strand
TCACAACAAGAAGCACCACCAATAACATACTCGGCTTCAGCAGTAGATAGGGCCACAAAATTTTGCTTTTTCGTAGCCCATGACACAAGAAATGAAACAAAGAAGGGTGCCATACCTGAGGTGCTCTTCCTATCCACTAGGAAACCCGCATAATCAACATCAACATATCTTACTAAATCAAAATTACTACTGTCACGACCCCAAATCCTGTCGTGATGGCGCCCAGTACACTGCTAGGCCAGCCCGACCAATCAACAACAATCATAGAGCTATGAGCTCACCTTATCCCATTTAAGCATATCAATTGTAAAATAACAGTGATGGATATATCAAAACAGGGGAACCAAGTCCCACGCATACCAACTCCCATAGACCGAAGGGTCAAGAGTCATGAGCCTCTACAGAGCATACAAAGTGTAAATAGTGAATATAACTGTGCACAAGTGTGGGATGATCAGAACAAAATACAGACAAACTGGAGAATCAGGTCCTGCGAACGCTGGCAGCTACCTCGACCTGTCCAAAAGCACTCCCGAGCCGCAATAGAATCAGCCCTGCTGTGATGTACCTGAATCTGCACACAAGGTGCAGGGAGTCGGGTGCGAGTACTTCCAACTCAGCAGTAATAAAAGTAAATAATGCTGAAGGGAAGAAAACCACGATAGGCACTATCTCATGCTACACAATACAGAACTATCTTTTTATTCTTTTCCAGCATATGTGAGTAGATTATTAAAAAAATCTCAATTTTTAGCTACTTTCTTTCATAATAATATACCAATACCTGGATACAATCTCAAGCAGTGCAAGTCCGCACTCAAATCAGCCCCTCGAGCTCAGCACTCCTTATCAATTTACACCAGGAGATTTGGTCAATAAGGCAACTAATGCATGTGTGCCAATAATGTATGAGTGCTGAATGTTATGCCACGTAGTACACTTAAACCAATGTATGTATCCCATGCAATGCATATGACCGCTACGGCGTGTAGCCCGATCCAATTTGGGTACCCATGCTCACTGTGGGGGTTCAGACTCCGGAGGGGCTCCTACAGCCCAAGCACAATATTAATATCACACCTGCTGCGGCGCGCAGCCCGATCCGTATACCACCGCGGCGTGCAGTCCGATCCATGCATGTGTATGCATATGCTCACATAAAATGTCATGCCCTAACATATGGCCCTCGGCCCCAATCAGTCTAACAAATAATCAAGAAAGCCCTACGGGCAACAATATCATATTAGCTCAAAGCTAAAAAAATGTTATTAAGACCTTGTTCAAGTTTTTCATAACCTTATAAAAATGCTGAATAGCAAAATACCATTTTAAACCTTAAATTTAGAATAAAATATGCACAGTGTTATCAAAACAGTAATACCAATCCTTGAAGGATTCAAATAATTGTCACGAAGCCCAAACATGATAATTAGTCCAATTCATTTCAACAATTAGGTGTTATTATTTATTACGCGGGACGGACCAAGTCACGATCCCCAATGGTGCGCTAACCCACGCCCGTTATCCGGCGTGCAAGTCACCTCAACACATCACTAAGATGTGCAAGTCCGGGGTTTACTAACCCTCGGGACATCATTTACAAGTATTACCCACCTCGAACCGACGAAAGCTCATGCCCGCGATGCCTTAGCTCCTCGAACCGACATCCACGCATGTCAAAACTAGCACAAATCAGCACAAATATATCAAAATAGGCTAATGGAACATAACCCAATCAAAAGAACTCGAAAAATATCAAAAATCATGAAATTTGCAAAACCCGAGCCCCGGGCCCACATCTCGAAAAATTTTGAAACTCATATTTCCAGAATCCTCGTCTCGCCACGAGTCCATACATATAAAATGTACCAAAATCGGAGTTTGATTGACTTTCAAAACCCAAATTCTCGTTTTCAATATCTAGGCCACAATCCTTCACAATTTCTACCCAAATTCATGAAGATTGATGTTAATTCTACCATAAAATGATGTTTTTGAGTTAAGAAACTTACCTCCGATGAATACCCGATGATTTCCCAGCGTTTTCTCGTGATTTCTTCTCTCTAGGGCTCAAAAATGGTGTTTTGGGGTGTGAAACCCGTAAGCCCTCTGTTCTGCAATTAAACTCAATGCCTGGGAATTTAACTCTACGCGACCGCAATACTGGGCTCGCGATCGCGATGCACAAATCCTGGGCTACCAACGTTTCCTCTACGTGATCGCGTGAACCTGGACGCGATCGCAGTGACCCTCTTAATGACCCTACGCGATCGCATCAATACACCCGCGATCACGATGCACAACCAGTCGACCTTACGCGATCACATCCCTCTTCCTGCGATCGCGAAGAACAAATTTCCGGCCTCACTCTGATACACTACGCGATCGTAGACTCAACCTTGCGATCGCAGAGCTTCCCACCACAGCTTACGCGATCGCATGGCCATCTCCGCGATCGCGAAGAGCAAAATTGCTCTGCAATTATTGCACCAGAAACAGCAGTGCCTTTGGCACAAATTGGTCCGCTTGGACCCCCGAATTCATCCCGAGGCTCCCGGAACCCAACGAAAACCACCAACATACTCCAAAACACGATACAAACTTGTTCATCCTAAATATCAAAATCACCAATTACACACGGATTCAAGCCTAAGTTTTCTTCAAAACTTTCCAACTTGCTCATTCAATCAAAAACCCGACCAAACGACGTCTGAATGACCTGAAAATTTGCAGACATATCCAAAATCACATAACGAAGCTATAGGAATTGTCGGAATTCCATTCCGACCCCCGGATAAAAATCTCACCTACCACTCGGATTTCGCCAAAATTCAACCTTAGCCAATTCAAGCCTATTTCTACACCGGATCTCCAAATTCAATTCCGATTGCTCTCCTAAGTCATAAATGATCCCTCGAAACAAGTCGAATCATCATAATCCAATTCCGAGCACTCTAACTCGATAGTCAACTCTAGGTTGACTTTCCATATTCAAACTTCCTTCAAACATGCTATTTGCTTCATTTTTAATTCAATTCACTCCTAACTCACCCAATAGGTTCTAACACCGATATAGAAGCATAAGATATGTTAATGCAAGGTAACGGGGTGGCAATTCCCGTAACAACGGGCCGGGTCGTTACATTCTCCCTAACTTAAACAAACGCTCGTCCTCGAGCGGACTCAAAGTTGTACTAGAAGCAACCCAATAGCCGAATGACCTTACCAAGCATATATCCGGGCGATCATACGTCACCCTATCTCACATAAGTCCGAAAACACCATATAGTCAAAATTTCACAGACCATCTGAACCATAAATCACATTGCACTTTCCGAAATCATATGCCAAATGCAAATCCCATGCCTATACTCGGGATACACTCGAATCCACTGCAATAACCCATATTCACTACTTCGGGTGAGATCATATGATGTATCGACAACCCCATCCACTCGAGACGATAGTCTCTAATCACAACAACTGGCCACAATAACCAAATACTAGCTGAAAACCTCTTTCATTAGATAGAGTCTTATTCCAACACCTCCATATCCTGCCCCCCGGCAGCTGAAGCACGCGATATACCGAACCCATCTCTCAGGTCAACCATTCGTGAATCCATTTCCCTTTTAAAACTGGTACCACAATATGTTTTGGAGCCAAACCTCGATTTTTACCTTTCTAAGATCCAATACGCTCGTATTCATTAATGACTCCAATGGTCATTTCGATTATAACACACCGCACTGGTGATAAGACACCTCAACACCGGGCTAAGCCACGACGAGCACAACATAGGCTCCAATAGAAACATATGCTATTAAATCCTGAAAGGACACAACCGATGTGCCATTCGCCAAGCGATACTTAAAACGGTATTTTCCTCAGAAGCGAGGAAGTATTGTATACCAGGTGGCTTATAACTAACTATATTTTCACAATATTCTGTTGCGGCGTGCAACCCGCTCCAATGACATACCCGTGGCGGCGTGCCACCCGATCTAGATACCATACCTGTGGCGGCGTGTCACCCGATCCAAATAACCCGTGGCGGCGTGCCACCCGATCCACGCATAAATCTCACAAAAAGGAAATGCATATCGAGTCGAATTTTCTCATTACAGCAAATATATATATATAGCCTCAAGCTCGGCCACATGAAACGCATCTGACAACGTTTCTCAATACTGGAACTGAATCAATGGTAGATACCTCTACACTGACATCCACCACTAAGGTCCAACTGACAAAGCAATGCCTACCAGCCGTCCGCTGGTCCTGGGTACAACTACTCTATTGGAGCATACTCTGATGCTCTCTGCTACGCAATTTGTGCCATTTTTCGACATAGTCCATATCACATTAGTCTAGACAATTTGACCCATGACAACCAGTTAGCAATCAAGTATCATAATCTGAATTCGTCTTATCAAGTCAAGAGAGAGCCTCTAGGGCTTCCGATTTCCAATAATCACAAAACGGTGTCGATGCACACGATATACAACCACTGCATAGGCGGATTAACGAGAACTTCAAGTCTCCTACACATATATAACACATGAATCACTATGCCTGATTCCGTATTCCACCGTACATATACATAACTCACATCAAGCGTCCATTCATACCATGACAGCCATTCAAAAATTTCACTATGCCATCAACGACTCAGTTATTATAGTCGATCCAACAAGAGAATACCACCATACCACTGGATATTATCAGTTTACATTACCTTGTCCTTTTTGGATCATATTCCCTGCCAAGTTAATAGAATAGCAGTACCATTTTCTTAAATTATTAGAAAGATCGATTCTTAATTCACCTGCAGCTGTCCGCGCTGCTCAATAATTTTATTGACTTCTCATATATTATGAACTGATCTCAAAACCTAGAATATACCATATTACACTAAGACAACATGGAAATTCATATCCCTTTCCTCCGCCTCAACATCGGCGCACTCCACTAGTCAAGGACTTTCGTGATCCCATATAGAAGAAAAACTCATTACACATTCCACGCTTCGCATACCGACAGGAATATACTCATTTTCAAACCATGATAAAACACATCACAAACTATTTCTTCCCATTCGTTGCATACGTTTAACTGCCAGGACTGAGTCCTTATACCCATATCAAGTTACACAACTGCCAGCACTCAAGAGCTTTGCTGCAATGTCTGCAAGACTCATTACTTCAACCACATACCAGGAACCATCGTATTCCTTTTTATACCATTCTGGTTTATTAACCAGTTGTTCCATTTACCCAGTTTCCTTTCTGATTCATCTCTAATTTTAGGTCCGTCTTTACTGTAGTACCATAATACATCAACTCATGTTACCACACGAGACTCGTACATAAGACCACACGGTCTAAGAACCATAGGCCACTGAATACTCTCTCAATGTTTCCTAAAAGTACCACATTCTACCACCCTTTATTTTGATGAACTTCCCGCGATTTTTAAATTGTTATCATTATTTCCCAATACGGATACCTAGAATCCCATCATTCACATGATATAACACAAGCCTCGATCCTCTCTAACGAAAACGCCATCTTTAGCCACATACACAAATCTTAAGGCACCTGACTGTTACAAGCAAAATCTTGAACACTACAAAACCATTCTCGGGCATCATTCACCTTTATTCAGTTGTAATTCAACTGTCCCATTGAGTAGAACCACTCGTGTTTTGTTAGAACTCTAACAATGCAGATCATGATTACATACAAACACAATTAGCTATCTTTCTTTTCTATACGGTGAATATTCTTTACCAACAGCAGTTCAAAACACCCTAGTACTTCATTAGATCTACGAAGCACCATAACCTTTACCAGAATTTCCCAACATACTTAGAGACAGAATCAACATAGCACACAATAGTGCAATCAGTTATTCAATAGCAACCTCCCCAACTTGGCTCGAAACCATTCATCAAAGCACTTTCAACCACTCATATCATTATTACTCAAGTGATGCCGAAATGTTAATATGAGATTAAACTCAAGTCATTTACAAGCCTTGACAGAGACTCGAATCATCAAAGACCTTAGCTCTTCTGCAATTCTTGCAGATATACACGCACCACCAATAAGCCCACTCTCTTTAGGTGACAAAAATCTTTCTAAGTCCCAAATTTTCCAAAATTTTCGGCAGAGTTTCCTTTGTAATTTGGCCTATCCACCTGCCAGAGAATCACCAAACCATTCTAACAATACATCCATAACTCAAAAAGACATCGCAATGTATATCAACAACATTAATCTCAACACTATACAAGTTATATTATCAAAATTGATACATGGACATGCGCTGCACGTGCTCGAATCAAAACATATGTCAAAATACTTCTCACCGCAATACTAATAGCACAACCAATTCAATTTTCTTGAGTCTAAACTCACACTACCACACACATTTCCCCTAAGAGACAATGAACATATTTCTCACGCCCATAACTAGGGCTACATATCAAATCACAACAAGAACTGAATACCTTACAGCTCTCCCATTATCAAACTGTCATTTGCACAATAAAGATCAACACCGATCGTATGAACTTCATAATACCGGCTTGCAAAATTAGTACCCTGGGCGCTCAAGCCATAGACAAGGATCTGGCCTCAAGTCCTCCCGACTGGCCCAAAATGAACTCACGAAGATTATATCTCGCCTCTCGATCGGGGAATCACAAGCCCTCAAGGCAATTATATTACTGAGCGCTCGAAGCATACACAGACGTGTGGAAGGAATTTCAAAAATTATATCTCAAGCTGAATCAAGTACGAACGATAAGAATTCCAAGAAATGTGAAGTGTTTCCTAAAGGTTCGCAGC
The DNA here is from genome assembly GCA_032618575.1 of Nicotiana noctiflora. Classification (NCBI taxonomy): domain Eukaryota; kingdom Viridiplantae; phylum Streptophyta; class Magnoliopsida; order Solanales; family Solanaceae; genus Nicotiana; species Nicotiana noctiflora. Next base: position 399,152 of record JASVEL010014208.1, on the reverse strand, counting down.
CTCCCGAGGATAAGTACATGCGTCCCCGTACCGATCCTCAAGACTCTACCAACCGGCTCAAGACTCATGAGGCATAGTAAACCTAGGCTCTGATACCAACTTGTCACGACCCCAAATCCGGTTGTGATGGCGCCCAGCACACTGCTAGGCCAGCCCGACCAATCAACAACAATCAAAGAGCTATGAGCTCGCCTTATCCCATTTAAGCATATCAATTGTAAAATAACAGTGATGGATATATCAAAACAGGGGAACCAAGTCCCACGCATACCAACTCCCACAGACCGAAGGGTCAAGAGTCATGAGCCTTTACAGAGCATACAAAGTGTAAATAGTGAATATAACTGTGCACAAGTGTGGGATGATCAGAACAAAATACAGACAAACTGGAGAATCAGGTCCTGCGAACGCTGGCAGCTACCTCAACTGTCCAAAAGCACTCCCGAGCCGCAATAGAATCAGCCCTGCTGCGATGTACCTGAATCTGCACACAAGTTGCAGGGAGTCGGGTGTGAGTACTTCCAACTTAGCAGTAATAAAAGTAAATAATGCTGAAGGGAAGAAAACCACGATAGGCACTATCTCATGCTACACAATACAGAACTATCTTTTTATTCCTTTCCAGCATATGTGAGTAGATTATTAAAAATCTCTCATATTTTAGCCTCTTTTTTTCATGATAACATACCAATACCTGGAACAATCTCAAACAGTGCAAGTCCGTACTCAAATCAGCCCCTCGGCTCAACACTCCTTATCAATTTCCACCAGGAGATCTGGTCAATAAGGCAACTAATGCATGTGTGCCAGTAATGTATGAGTACTGAATGTTATGCCACGTAGTACACGTAAACCAATGTATGTATGCCATGCAACGCATATGACCGCTACGGCGTGTAGCCCGATCCAATTTGGGTACCCGTGCTCACTGTGGGGGTTCAGACTCCGGAGGGGCTCCTACCGCCCAAGCACAATATTAATATCACACCTGCTGCGGCGCGCAGCCCGATCCGTATACCACTGCGGCGTGCAGTCCGATCCATGCATGTGTATGCATATGCTCATATAAAATGGCATGCCCTAACATATGGCCCTCGGCCCCAATCAGTCTAACAAATAATCAAGAAAGCCCTATGGGCAACAATATCATATTAGTCACAGCTAAAAATGTTATTAAGACCTTGTTCAAGTTTTTCATGACCTTATAAAAATGTTGAATAGCAAAATACCATTTTAAACCTTAAATTTAGAAGAAAATATGCACAATGTTATCAAAACAATGATACCAATCCTTGAAGGATTCAAATAATTGGCACGAAGCCCAAACATGATAATTAGTCCAATTCATTTCAACAATTAGGTATTATTATTTATTACGCGGGGCGGACCAAGTGACGATCCCCAATGGTGCTCTACCCCACGCCCGTTATCCGGCGTGCAAGTCACCTCAACACAACACTAAGATGTGCAAGTCCGGGGTTTACTAACCCTCGGGACATCATTTACAAGTATTACCCACCTCGAACCGACGAAAGCTCATGCCCGCGACGCCTTAGCTCCTCGAACCGGCATCCACGCACGTCAAAACTTGCACAAATCAGCACAATATATCAAAATAGGCTAATGGAACATAACCCAATCGAAAGAACTCGAAAAATATCAAAAATCACGAAATTTGCAAAACCCAAGCCCCGGGCCCACATCTCGAAAAATTTTGAAACTCATATTTCCAGAATCCTCGTCTCGCCACGAGTCCATACATATAAAAATTTACCAAAATCAGAGTTCGATTGGCCTTTCAAAACCCAAATTCTCGTTTTCAATATCTAGGCCACAATCCTTCACAATTTCTACCCAAATTCATGAAGATTGATGTTAATTCTACCATAAAATGATGTTTTTGAGTCAAGAAACTTACCTCCGATGAATACCCGATGATTTCCCAGCGTTTTCTCGTGATTTCTTCTCTCTAGGGCTCAAAAATGGTGTTTTGGGGTGTGAAACCCGTAAGCCCTCTGTTCTGCAATTAAACTCACTGCCTGGGAATTTAACTCTACGCGATCGCAGCACTGGGCTCGCAATCGCGATGCACAAATCCTGGGCTGCCAACCTTTCTTTTACGCGATCGCGTGAACCTGGACGCGATCGCAGTGACCCACTTGATGACCCTACGCGATCGTATCAATACACCTGCGATCGCGATGCACAACCAGTCGACCTTACGCGATCGCATCACTCTTCCCGTGATCGCGAAGAAACAAATTTCCGGCCTCACTCTGATACACTACGCGATTGCAGACTCAACCTTGCGATCGCAGAGCTTCCCAACTTTACCCTACGCGATCATATACATAGCTTCACGATCGCGAAGCACAAAAATTCTCTACATTTATTGCAGCAAAAACAGTAGTGCCTTTGGCACAAATTGGTCCGTTTGGACCCCCGAATTCATCCCGAGGCTCCCGGGACCCCAACGAAAACCACCAACATACTCCAAAACACGATACAAACTTGTTTCAATCATAAAAACACCATCCTTAACATCAAAATCACCAATTACACATGGATTCAAGCCTAAGTTTGCTTCAAAATTTCCAAATTGCTCATTCAATCAAAAACCCGACCAAACGAGGTCCGAATGACCTGAACATTTTTAGACATATCCAAAATCACATAACGAAGCTACAGGAATTGTCAGAATTCCATTCCGACCCCCGGATCAAAATCTCACTTACCGCTCGGATTTCGCCAAAATTCAACCTTAGCCAATTCAAGCCTATTTCTACACCGGATCTCCAAATTCAATTCTGATTGCTCTCCTAAGTCATAAATGATCCCTCGAAACTAGTCGAATCATCATAATCCGATTCCGAGCACTCTAACTCGATAGTCAACTCTAGGTTGACTTTCAATATTCAAACTTCCTTCAAACATGCTATTTGCTTCATTTTTAATTCAATTCACTCCTAACTCACCCGATAGGTTCTAACACTGATATAGAAGCATAAGATATGTTAATGCAAGGTAACGGGGTGGCAATTCCCGTAACAACGGGCCGGGTCATTACAACTACCTTTAGGTTATCAAAGCCATAGATCTGGTTCCTTTCAGATATCTCAGTATCCTTTTGACAACAGTCAAGTGATACTCTTTTGGATTTTTTTGAAAACAAGCATAAAGCCCTACACTGAAAACAATGTTAGGTATGCTACCAGTGAGAAACAAGAGTAAGCTAATCATACCCCTATACAACTTTTGATCAACTGATGAACCAGGTTCATCAATCTAATTTAGTGGCAGTTGCAATGGCTGTGTGTATTTCTTTAGATTACTCAATTTTAAACTTTTTGATTAGCTCACCCATCTTGCTTATTTCAAACTCACTCCCGATTAATTTTGCAAAGTCCTTACTTAGCTTGTCAGTGGTGGCCCAAAGATTATGTCTTCAACATAAATTTTCTCAATAAGGAGATCCTTACCTTTTCCTCTTTATGAATAAGGTACTATCTATTTTACCTCTCTTGTAACCATGCTCTAGTAAGAATTTTGATAGTCGTTCATACCATGCTCTTGGAGACTACTTGAGTCCATAGAGAGCCTTGTCCAGCTTGTACACATGCTCAGGTCATTTCTTACTCTCAAACCCTGCAAGTTATTTCACAAACACTTCTTCTTTTAGGTAGCCATTTAGGAATTCACTTTTAACATCCATCTGATGATGACTAAATTCCATACGTGTTGCAAAGGCTATGAGAAGTCTGATTGCCTCTTGTCTTGCAACTAGAGCAAAAGTCTCATCGTAGTCTATGCCCTCCTCCTTCTATAACCTTGGACCACCAATCTTGTCTTGTTCCTTGTAATTGTTCCATCAAGTTTGTTCCTAAAGACCCATTTTGTACAAATGACTGATCTGTCCTTGGTTCATGGTACTAGGGGCCAAACTTGATTTCTTTCAAGTTGGTTAAGCTCATCCTGCATTGCATTTACCCAATCTGTATCCTGCAAAGCCTCAACAACATTTTTATGTTCAATTATAGATAGAAAAACATCAAAAGCACACATATTGTTTAATTGTGATCTTGTTTTAACTCCAGATGTTGGATCAGTGAGAATGTTCTCAATGGAATGAGAATTTGATACTTGTGAGGTTTCACAACCAACTAGCTTCTGCTAGATGTTTCTGCCATTTATTTAGGAACAAGATCATGAACAGGTTCCTTCAAGAAGTTTATTTCAATTCCTCTTTGATTTCTTTCCCCTGTTAGGTTGCCCGGTATGGAAGAACCTGTTCCATCACCTATTCCTTCTATTGGTGCCACTTTGACCTGAGCTGATGCTTCAATCAAGTTTTTACCAATCCAATGGCTTAATCTTCATGTTCCTGTCCCTTATAATGAATGTTAGTTTCATCAAACACTACATGCACACTTTATTATACATACAAAGTTCTTTTATTAATCACTTTATATGCTTTGCTATGTGAAGAATATCCCAAGAATACTCCTTCATCACTTCTAGGATCAAACTTTCCTAGGGAGTCCTTTCCATTATTATGCATATAGCACTTGCAACCAAATGTCCTAATATGGGATATGTTTGGTTTTTTCTCTTCAAGTAACTCATAGGGATTTTTCTCTACCAGAGGTGTGGTCATGCATCTATATATTATGTAACATTTATTGCTTATACCTTTTGCCCAGAAGCTGTAGGGCAATTTACTAGAAAGTAGAATGGTTCTAGCTATATCCTCAAGAGTTCGATTCTTTCTTTCAACTACTCCATTTTGTTGAGGGGTCCTAGGGGCAAATAAATTATGATCTTGTGACGAACCAAAGGGTCATCACTTATTTTATTAATCATTTCGAGCTTCTGAGGCCTTGAAAACCTCAATCCATGTTGCCTCGATTTACGTGCACGATCCGAGCATGTAGCCGGAAAGATTTTTGTGATAGAAAATATGAATTCTATGTGAAATTTGGATAAAAATGATATTAATATTGATATGGTTGACTTCGGTCAACATTTTTGGTAAATGGATCCGGACCCGAGATTGGGTGGTCCCGAGAGGTCCGTAGGAAAATATGGGACTTGGACATGCGTCCGGAGTCGAATTCTGAGGCCTAGAGCCCAAGTTATGAATTTTTCTATGAAATTGTTTTTGAAGTAATTGCTAAAGGAAATGAATTAATTGACCTTGGTATCGGGCTCGTATTTTGGTTCCGACACCCGTTACAAGTCTTAAATATTATATATGTGATTTCTGTAAAGTTTGGTGACATTCGGATGTCGTTTGAGATGCTTTGGACCTTGAGTTCCAAGTTTGAAAGTTTTGAAAACCAAAAGTATGAAAATCATGAATTTGAGGCTTGATTTGATGAAAACGAAGTGATATTGGCGATGTGATCGCACGAACAAGTTCATAATGTGTTTTTGAGGTTGTGTACATGTTTGGTTTGGAGCCCGGGAGCTCGGGTAAAGATTTGATAGGCCGTTGGATTAAATTCTGAATTTTTGAACTGCTGGTTTTTCACCCAGCTGTTGGCTTCGCAATTGCGAAGCATTTCTCGCAATTGCGAAGTGGGCAGAACAAGGCAGGGTTCCCAAATGCGAACCCTGATCGCAAATGCGAAGCCCCTCATCACCCAGCCTTTATTCGCAAATGCGAACATCCCCTTGTCCTGCCTATGTTCGCAAATGCGAACAATAGTTCGCAAATGCGAACAATGCCCTTTATTGCCTGTGTTCGCAAATGCGAACATTAGTTCGCAAATGCGAACACTGCCCTTCCCAGCCTGGTTCGCAAATGCGAACAAAAGTTCGCAAATGCGAACTTCCCAGCCTTAGCTTATTTTTCAAACTCCAGAAATTGGTCGGGGTTCGCAATTGCGAACCCATGTTCGCAAATGCGAACACGGAGACCTGTAAAACACGATTTTCAGTTCATTTCTTCACTTTTTACAAAACAAAAACACCCATTTGCGATTCTTCACGGATTCCTTCTTCATCAAAACAATTGTAAGTCACTTTTTACTTAATTCTTTCAATTCCTAACATCATTAAACATGTTTTTCAATAGAAATCAAAGGTTTTCATGGTAGAATTTCTTGTTTTTGTTATAATATAGGGTTTTTCATAAATTGGGAAATTGGACCTCGAATTGAGGTCCGATTTTGAAACAAATCATATACATGAACTCGTGGGGGATGGGTAACCGGATTTTGGTCCTAACCCCGAGTTCCGACCATGTGGGCCCGGGGTTGAAATTCACTATTCCGGGCAGAATGTTGTAAAAGTTGTAATTGGTCTTAAGAATTAGTTTGTTGAGTAGTATTGATGATATTAAATCAATTGTGTATAGATACGATTGGATTGGAGCCAAATTTGAAAGAAAAAGACATTTCCACGGATTGAATTGTTCATAAACATTCGAGGTAAGTGTATGTTCTATCCTAGCTTGAGGGAATAGGATTATGTGTTATGTGTTATGTGATCGAGTGCGGTGTATGGGCTCTGTGGTGACGAGCATCCATACACTGGCGTCTAGTATGACCGTGAGTCGTTGAAAATGCTTATTTTGAGATATATTTACAGATGAATTGTTGAACCTTTGTTAGGTTGTAGAATTGTTATGGTTCTCCCTTGTTGGGACTTGTTGTGAAGATAATTATTGATTGCCCTTGTTGGGACGGTTTATGAATTACTGTTTCTTTCTTTGCCCTTAACTGTGATTGTTATTTGGGTGAGGAAGAGTGATAAAAGCACGAAGGGTGATGCCGTGCCATGTTTTATTATTTATGCACGAAGGTTAATGCCGTGCCATGTTTTATTGATTATGCACGAAGGATCATGCCGTGCCCTGTTATTGAACCATGTACAAAGGATCATGCCGTACTATGGATGTGAGGATGAGAGTAAAAGCACGAAGGGTGATGCCGTGTACATTATTTGCTTATTTGGTGAGGATGAGAGTAAAAGCACGAAGGGTGATGCCGTGCAACTGCTTGCTATTCCTTGACTTGATATTACTTGTGTTTCCATTATACTTCGTTTTTCCTTGTGAATTTATTAACTGTTGTTAATTGTTGAATTCTTTGAGATATTCCTTATTGTGTTATTACCTGGTTATTTCTTGTTATTCTGTGGTATACATATATATTGAATTGCACGGGTTTATGTGGGTGTCTGGTCCTAGGCTTGTCACTACTTCGCCGGGATAGGCCAGGCACTTACCAGCACATGGGGTCGGTTGTGCTGATACTACACTTCTGTGCGTTTTTGCACAGGTCCAGGTTACGATCAGGAGCTGCTGCAGTAAATCGATTGTGTGGGAGTTGATCACATTTGAGACCGAGGTAGCTTGCAGACGTCCGCAGGCCCGGCGTCTCTCTCTTTATTTATGTTACTAGCCGTAGTCTCTTTGTTCCGAGACAAACAGAATTATGTTATATTTCTTTCAAACTCTTATGTGTAGTATTCAGCAGTAGTTCGTGAGTTGGTGACTCCACGTCTTGGGTAGAGGATTTCGGTATGATTTTCATCTTGTAATTAGTTATTTCTATTTCGATAAAGTATTCCGCATTTATTTAATTAAAATTGTATTAAAAACAGGATAGTATGAATATAGTGGCTTGCCTAGCTACCACGAGTAGGCGCCATCACGATCCCGATGTTGGGGGAAAATCCGGGTCGTGACAGATCTATACCATTTTCATTACATAACTCAATAAACTTGGAATTTTCAAATTCGGCTCCATGATCAACCTAAAGGAGGCAAGTTGATTTCCTAATTGTTTCTGAGTTTTCTAACAAATGCAGAAATCATGTCAAATGCTCATCTTTGGAGGTTAGAAATAGAATCCAAGTAAATCTAGAATAATTATCAACTAGAATCATTACATATTTCTTTCCACCTCTGCTCATGGTTCTCATTGGACCACATAGATCCATATGGACAAGTTCTAATGACTTGGTTGTACTTACCATTTTCTTGCTTTTGAAGGATGACCTTACCTGCTTCCCCCTTGCACATCCCTCACTAACTTTGTTTTCCTTGAACTTGATATTAGGTAACCCTATCACCAAGTCTTTGGAGACTTTGTTAAGCTAATTTAGACTTGCATGACCAAGTATTTTGTGCCACAATAGGGGATCATTAACCAACACACTTAAACACGTGAGTTAATTTTCTAAAAGAGTGGACAAATCTACAATGTAAATATTGTTAACTATTTTTCTCTGCAAAACAATCTTATCAGTGGTAAGGTTAATCACAAATAATTTGGTGGAGGTTAAAGCCACAAGGTTACCTCTGTCACACAATTGTGACACATTTATTAGGCTATATTTTAAATCATCTATCAAGTAGACATTCTCTACGGAATGAGAATCTGTTTTGCCTGCCTTTCTAACCCCAATGATCTCACCTTTCTTTCCATTACCAAAGGAGACATTACCTATTTTTAAGTCGTCAAGTGAAAAGAACTGGTGGACCTCGAATTGAGGTCCGATTTTGAAACAAATCATATACATGAACTCGTGGGGGGATGGGTAACCGGATTTTGGTCCTAACCCCGAGTTCCAACCATGTGGGCCCGGGGTTGAAATTCACTATTCTGGGCAGAATGTTGTATAAGTTGTAATTGGTCTTAAGAATTAGTTTGTTGAGTAGTATTGATGATATTAAATCAATTGTGTATAGATACGATTGGATTAGAGCCAAATTTGAAAGAAAAAGACATTTCCACGGATTGAATTATTCATAAACATTCGAGGTAAGTGTTTGTTCTATCCTAGCTTGAGGGAATAGGATTATGTGTTATGTGTTATGTGATCGAGTGCGGTGTATGGGCTGTGGTGACGAGCATCCATACACCGGCGTCTAGTATGACCGTGAGTCGTTGAAAAATGCTTATTTTGAGATATATTTACAGATGAATTGTTGAACCTTTGTCAGGTTGTAGAATTGTTATGGTTCTCCCTTGTTGGGACTTGTTGTGAAGATAATTATTGATTGACCTTGTTGGGACGGTTTATGAATTACTATTTCTTTCTTTGCCCTTAACTGTGATTGTTATTTGGGTGAGGAAGAGTGATAAAAGCACGAAGGGTGATGTCGTGCCATGTTTTATTATTTATGCACGAAGGTTAATGCCGTGCCATGTTTTATTGATTAAGCACGAAGGATCATGACGTGCCCTGTTATTGAACCATGTACGAAGGATCATGCCGTACTATGGATGTGAGGATGAGAGTAAAAGCACGTAAGGTGTTGCCGTGTACTTTATTTGCTTATTTGGTGAGGATGAGAGTAAAAGCACGAAGGGTGATGCCGTGCAACCGCTTGCTATTCCTTGACTTGATATTACTTGTGTTTACATTATACTTTGTTTTCCTTGTGAATTTATTAACCGTTGTTAATTGTTGAATTCTTTGAGATATTCCTTATTGTGTTATTACCTGGTTATTTCTTGTTATTCTGTGGTATACATATATATTGAATTGCACAGGTTTATGTGGGTGTCCGGTCCTAGGCTTGTCACTACTTCGCCGGGATAGGCCAGGCACTTACCAGCACATGGGGTCGGTTGTGCTGATACTACACTTCTGTGCGTTTTTGCACAGGTCCAGGTTACGATCAGGAGCAGCAGCAGTAATTCGATTGTGTGAGAGTTGATCACATTTGAGACCGAGGTAGCTTGCAGACGTCCGCAGGCCCGGCGTCTCTCTCTTTATTTATGTTACTAGCTGTAGTCTCTTTGTTTCGAGACAAACAAAATTATGTTACATTTCTTTCAAACTCTTATGTGTAGTATTCAGTAGTAGTTCGTGAGTTGGTGACTCCACGTCTTGGGTAGAGGATTTCAGTATGATTTTCATCTTGTAATTAGTTATTTCTATTTCGATAAAGTATTCCGCATTTATTTAATTAAAATTGTGTTAAAAATAGGATAGTATGAATATAGTGGCTTGCCTAGCTACCACGAGTAGGCGCCATCACGATCCCGATGTTGGGGGAAAATCGGGTCGTGACAGATCTATACCATTTTCATTACATAACTCAATAAACTTGGAATTTTCAAATTCGGCTCCATGATCAACCTAAAGGAGGCAAGTTGATTTCCTAATTGTTTCTGAGTTTTCTAACAAATGCAGAAATCATGTCAAATGCTCATCTTTGGAGGTTAGAAATAGAATCCAAGTAAATCTAGAATAATTATCAACTAGAATCATTACATATTTCTTTCCACCTCTGCTCATGGTTCTCATTGGACCACATAGATCCATATGGACAAGTTCTAATGACTTGGTTGTACTTACCATTTTCTTGCTTTTGAAGGATGACCTTACCTGCTTCCCCCTTGCACATCCCTCACTAACTTTGTTTTCCTTGAACTTGATATTAGGTAACCCTATCACCAAGTCTTTGGAGACTTTGTTAAGCTAATTTAGACTTGCATGACCAAGTATTTGTGCCACAATAGGGGATCATTAACCAACACACTTAAACACGTGAGTTAATTTTCTAAAAGAGTGGACAAATCTACAATGTAAATATTGTTAACTATTTTTCTCTGCAAAACAATCTTATCAGTAGTAAGGTTAATCACAAATAATTTGGTGGAGGTTAAAGCCACAAGGTTACCTCTGTCACACAATTGTGACACATTTATTAGGCTATATTTTAAATCATCTATCAAGTAGACATTCTCTACGGAATGAGAATCTGTTTTGCCTGCCTTTCTAACCCCAATGATCTCACCTTTCTTTCCATTACCAAAGGAGACATTACCTAGTCGTCAAGTGAAAAGAACTGGTCCTTATCCCCAGTAATATGTTTTGAGCAGCCACTACCCATATTCCATATTTGGCTCCTCCCTTTCACTTGGACCTACAAAAGGAAATCAGGGGTTAGTCTTAAGAACCCAAAGAATACAGAAGTGTTCCTCTTGATCTTTTCACTTGATGTATTCCTTTATCGGCCACTTGCAGAGTGTCCCACATCTCCACAATTGTAAAGATTTGGATCCTACTGTACTCATCTGGTCCTAGTTCACACATAAGACATTTCATGGCCTTAGCATTTTTCTCCCACTTCCTTAGGTCCAGCAGTACAATCAGCGCTTGACATTGGCACATCAATTCCTTCAGCATTCTTCTTTGTGGTTGCTAGGGGACCATCAATGACTATATCCCAGAGTTCATAGTCTTCCCTGATGATGTGATCTCTCATCTTGTTCTTCCACCAATAATAGTACTGACCATTAAAAAGTGGAGGCCTAGTCGTGGATTGCCCTTCCTAGTTCCCAGGTGGTACACTCATGTTGTTCTTCTCCTAAGGTGTTAGACTCTTCATGGATAACTGGATCTAATACCAATTGATGTTCTAAACATCAATACCATACAAGAGGGGGGAGGGGGAGAGTCATTTGTGTGGTACCCAATTTTTGCTATAGAAGAACCTGGTTCTTCTAGGTGTACCTACAACTACTGTTTGCGGAATTAAGAGTGTAGAACGTAAGAAAATAGAGATTTTTACGTGAAAAACACCTGGCTCAAAAGGTGAAAAAACCACGACCTACCACTTAGTAAGATTTTTCCAAACTTCCACTAAAATCACTGAGCCAAAATAACATTCACAAAACTCTTGTAAATCTAAGGATTAAACTCTAATCCCAGTGTGACACACAACCTCAACTGCTGCGACACTTTCAAGTTAGCCTATAACTTGAATACTCAAAGTACCTATTACAACTGCTTCTACAAAAGCTAGAAATGTACAAGTTTAAAACACTAGAATAAGAATAAACACAATGGAATTTGTTCTTCTATCTTGTCCAAGTAGCTTCAGGAATGCACACTTGAATCTCACATAAATTGCTTGTAAAATTTCCTCAATCTTTTGCTCTCAATTTAGTTTAACTTCTGTGTTTGTGGAATGCCTATAAAAGAGAACAAACACTATTATTTAAAGAGTTAGTAATCAGAGTTTGATTGAGACTCAATTGCTGATCTTCCATCAAAGTTAAGTCCTTGAACACTACAAACTCCAACCTATCCTTGACCCGGATTGTGTTCTCTTCACATAAGGAGACTTCCTCTACTTATCCAATATGCAACCTTTTCGATCATTTCAGGAGACGATGTTGCTTTATTCTAGAGACTTATCTCCTTCATGTGCATCTCACATGTATAGGTTGATAAACATTGTGTCTCACATGATTCACCTGTTCCATGATTGATGGCATTTGTCATTCTTCAAAATTTTACCTGAACTTGGGCCAACAGCCACCTTATGTAATGATTAAAGCATTTATTAGATTTTAGTTGGTGTTTTAGCCAGTTGAAAGTAGTGAGCTCATTGTCTGACTGTGGTTAGTTATACTTTTATATGGCACCGTCTTCTAATTACCTTTGAGTAGGTGCAATTGAAGAGCATGTGTTTGATGTCCTCTTTTTCCACTCCACATATAGTGCATGTGTCAGAGGTGAAGATATTATGTTTAGCCAGGAGGGTGGCTGTTGGGAGTCTGTTAAGGACAAGTAGCCACATGGAGATTTTAGTTTGTTTATGGTATTGTTGTTCCATATCCACTTAAAGTCTAGGTTATTATCTATTATAAAGTATCTTGGTCAGATAGTACATTGTAGGCCGCCTTGACGGAAAAGGAGCTGTATCGTGGGGAGTTCCATGTAATTTTATCCCTACTTGTTTGAGATTGTTGGATATAGGTGCTGTAATTTTTTCAATTATGTCCTCCAGCAATTCGAATTATAGTTTTGAGAGGTTAAAATAGTCATCTTGTATAATGAATTTTACATTCAAATCTACTTCTTCTTTTGAAGAGGGCCCTGGATAAGATTTCTTAGTGTGTCTCCATGATTAATCCACCGGTTGTCCCAAAGTTTAATATTCTCCCCATTTTCTATGATCCATTTGGTGCCTATTTCACAGAACTTTATCCCTTAACAGATATTTTCACAGATGTGGGAAGTCGATGGTCTGGGGTTGAATCTGTTATTAGATTTGATTTTTCTTTCATTATGCAATACTGGGACCCATAAGGCCTCCTTGAAGTTAGAGTATCTCCAAGCCAAGCTAGTACTGAAAACATCATTTTTGGTTTGAGCTTTATATAAACCTAAGCCTCCTTTACTTTATGGTTTGGTGACTCTGCTCCAATTTAGCAGATGGCATTTCCTTTTATCCCCCGTACTTCTACACAAGAAATTTCGTTGAATAGAGTCAATCTTATTTAGGGAAGATTTTGGGAGGCTGAAAATTTACATGGCATGATTAGGAATGGCTACAAGAGTTGCTTTAATGAGGGTTGTTCTTCCTGCTAGGTTTAGGAAGTGGGTTTTACAATCTTTTAGTATGCTATTTAGCCTATCAATGATGATTTTGAAGTCTTTCTTTGACAGTCTCTGGTTTGTCATGGGGGAATCTAGGTATTACTAACTAAATGAGAGATTTTGATGTTAAGGCACCTGCTGAAAAAAGATTATTTGTCGAGGGGGTATTTTTTGAGAAGATTACCCTGTATTTGCTGATGTTTATGGGTTGGCCAAAAAGGTGCAGAATTTGTTAAGTGTATCTATAAGTGAGTCACAACTTTTTTGATTAGCTTCTATTATAAGGATGAGGTCGTCAACAAAGAATAGGTGGAATATATGGGGGCCCTTTTATGACAGGACTATTGGGTCCCATCTACAACAGTCTACTTCATGGCTGATAAGTGTAATGACCCGGCCGGTCGTTTTTTAAATTTATGCCCCCATCCCTAACTAACTATTTCCCCTGAGTTCATTTCTGCTATTGTGGTTTGTCGATAGGTTCGGTTCTAGAATTTGGAGTGTTTTGGGACATTTAGTCCCTAAATGAGAGCTTTATAGTTGAAAAATAGCCCGTATTCAGAACAATGTTATGACGACCTTGGAACCAAAATACGATGGTTCCATGAGCTCTGTTAGGTGATTTCGGGGTTGGGAGCACATTCAGAATGTATTTGGAGGTCTGTAGCTCATTTAGGCTTGAAATGCCGAAGTTTGGAATTTTTGGAAATCCGATCGAATGGTGAGATTTTGATCCGGGAGTCGGAATGGAATTCCGATAGTTGTAGTAGCTTCGTTAGGTGATTTTGGATATGTCTACAAATTTTCAGTTCATTCGAACATCGTTTGATCGGGTTTTTGATAACATGTAAGTTTCAGATGTTTTGGTTGAAACTTAGGCTTGAATCCGCTATAGTTCGATGATTTTTGTGTTTAATAATATGTTTTTATGACTGGAACAAGTTCATATCATGATTTGGAGTAGGCTGGTGGTTTTCGTTGAGGTCCCGGGGCCTCGGGGGTGCTTCCCGGGTCAAACGGACTATTTTAGGTTGATGAAACAGGTCGGATTTCAGCTGTTGGTGTTGCAGACTTTTGTTCTCTGCGATCGCATCCTTACTCATGCAATCGCGTCGTGTAATTCTGGAGGTGTCCTAAATCCTTCAATGCGATCGCGAAGTTCCCTCATGCGATCACATAGTTGATAGTTTACCTTCTCCGCGATCGTATGGGCCTTTGATGCGATCGCAGAGAAATACAATCTAACCTTACACGATCGCAGGCCTACCATTGCGATCGCATAGAGTATGTCCCAGGCCTTCAAAACACATCTTCTACGCGATCGCATCTCTATTCATACGATCGCATAGACCAATTTCAGGCCCAAAAATATTTCTTCTTCGCGATCGCATCTCCTTTCATGCGATCGTAGTGAACAAATACCTGGGAAGACAGAATCAGAACATAACACTTCATCTGCGAGGGTTTCACCATTTTTGCAAAAACTCAAGCTAGGGAGCTCGATTTTGAGTGATTTCTCGCGTGCTTTTTAGAGATAATTGTTGGGTAACGATTTCTTACTCCCTTGTGATCACTATTCACTAATCTAAACTCAATTTCTTCCTTTAATTTCGGATTTGGGGTGTAAAATTGGGTAGTTTCATAGAAGAAACTTTGATGATTTGGAGGGGCAAACGAACTCCGATTTCGATAAATTTTATATGGTTAGATTCATGAGAGTACATAAAAATATTTCGATTTCGAGCAGATGGTTGCAGGGGTATTTTGGTCATTTCACCCACTTTCACGTCGTAGCTTTAGTTTTATCATTGTAATTAGTTACTTGCGATGTTATTTACACTGTGAAATTGGTTTGACTAGATTCGAGCCACTCAGAGTCGAATACTCGTGGCAAGAGAGTCGTTTCTTAGCGGTTTTGTATCGGAATTGAGGTAAGTGACTTGTCTAACCTTGCATGGGGGAATCTTCTCCC
The DNA here is from genome assembly GCA_032618575.1 of Nicotiana noctiflora. Classification (NCBI taxonomy): domain Eukaryota; kingdom Viridiplantae; phylum Streptophyta; class Magnoliopsida; order Solanales; family Solanaceae; genus Nicotiana; species Nicotiana noctiflora. The sequence continues at coordinate 383,827 of JASVEL010014208.1, read as the reverse complement.
CTAGGATATTATGTGTTGATTTAAATGCCTTGTACGCAAGGTGACGGGCATGTACTTGCGCAGATTGTTGAAAAACCACCTTACTTGAACTGTTCAAATCGTGATATCCTTGATATTTAATTGATTCAATTGTAAAACTTATCTGATGTTAGTTAGAGAAGCATGATTAGATAGGATTTATCTGTCGAAGTGCCTATTTTTCTTAAATGAACTTCCTTGAGACTGGATTTGGTGTAATTTGTAGCTATGTACTTCATATTTCTCTGTGTTTTTCCTCTTATTGATTGTGTTTGTGTTTGTGGACTGCAGGTTCAATTCCCGAAGATCTGATGCTACTGAGGTAAAAATTATCCAATACGGTCAAATAAAAGATCAAGGACCTTCGAGGTTCTGGAGGAACCAACACAGGAGGGTTGGCCAAATATTCCTTGATTTTGTCAAATGCATCTTGTCATTTCTCAGTCCATTTCATCGCAACATCTTTCTTCAATAATTTGAAAATGGGCTCACAGGTAGACGTCAGCTGGGCAATAAATCTGCTAATATAATTCAACCTGCCCAACAAACTCATCACCTCTTTCTTGCTCTTCGGCGGAGGCAAATTCTGAATTGCTTTTATCTCTGACAGGTCTAGTTCAATACCACGCCGGCTTACCACGAATCCTAATAACTTTCCTGATGGTACTCCAAAAGCACATTTTGCTGGATTGAGCTTGAGATTGTATCTTCGAAGCCTTTGGAAGAACTTCCTCAAGTCCTTGACATGATCGCACTGCTTTTTGGATTTAATAATAACAACATCCACATACACTTAAATCTCTCAATGTATCATGTCATGAAACATAGTGGTCATTGCTCTCATATATGTAGCTCTAGCATTTTTCAACCCAAACGACATTACTCTGTAGCAATATGTTCCCCAAGGTGTGATAAAGGCCATCTTTTCTGCATCTTCTTCGTCCATCAAGATCTGATGATAACCCGCATAACAATCCACAAAAGAACCAATATCATGTTTGACACAATTGTTAATCAATATGTGGATATTTGGCAATGGAAAATCATCCTTTGGACTTGCTTTATTAAGGTCTCGATAATCAACACACACTTTGGTTTTTCCGTCTTTATTCGAAACATGTACAACATTGGCTAACCAGGTGGGATACTTGGTGACCCGTATGACCTTTACCTCAAACTGCTTGTTGACTTATTCTTTTATTTTTACACTGATATTTATTTTGAACTTTCTTAGCTTTCGCTTAACAGGCCGGCATTCCGGATAAGTCGGCAACTTATGTACCACCAAATCAGTACTGAGCCCTGGCATGTCATCATAAGACCAGGAAAATATAACTTTGTACTCATGTAATAACTTGATCAAATCTTTTCTGACTGAGGCCTCCAAGTGCACACTAATCTTTGTTTCTCGGATATTCTACTCATTCCCCAAATTAATAGACTCCATCTCACTTAAGTTTGGTTTGGGTTTCTCTTTGTAGTGGCTCAAATCCTTACTAATTTCCTCCAAACCTTCCTCATCCTCATACTCCACTTCATATCATTTTCAATTTCTTATATAACTATCTGATTATCAAGACTAGACCGGGATCCTTCATGCATGACACATCATTGAAATCAGCGAAAACTGAACTGTACAAGAAAAGAAAATAAAATAAAATAAGGCTACAAAAATAGAGGAAGAAAGAAATTGCATTTCATTAAATTTTGAAAGGTAATAAGGTTTGGATACATTTGACTATACGAAACATATGATTACAACTTTTTCAAATAGGACAGATTTAGGAATGGAACATTAAAGCTAACTACCACAACTCCCTCCTGATTGGAAGAGGAGTAGCTTCCCAGTTATTTAGCCTGATCTGGGGTCCAACAAATTGAACAGCCATCTTGCTTGTTACTTAGGCTACCTCTATCATATTCATGCCTTCAAACAACCTCTCAAACCTTTCTAACAGCTCTTCATTTGGCCTTATCTCTGCATGGCCCGAAATGACAGTCGCCGGACGTCTTTGTGTACCAGGCTTGACGAAGGAGCAGGACAGTTTTGGGATAGGTTTGGGGAGGGTCCATCCTTTCTTTTCAATTTTTTGGCTCTCTCTATATCGGTAATGGTTGGCTTGAAACCCAAGCTGAAAGTATTAGTGCCACCCGGAAGATGAACTGGTGGTGTTATTCCTTGCAAAACAACTCCTAGACCTTTTCCCGGAGAGAACCCGTTCTTTAACATTTCCTTAGCAACCATGACCCCTGTAGGGGTTACTTTGGGTATCGGGATGCTTTCTGCTTCAGATATCTTGTTCACAGACACAGTTTCCATCACTTGGTACACCCAAGGACCTTTGTCACCCTCGACCTCTTCGAATGGCGTGATGGCATTGCAAACATTATCTTCACCATGCGTTACTATCTCTTGCTGATCTCATTCAAACTTCACCATTTGATGTATTGAAGAAGGCACTACTTTTGCAGTGTGGATCCATGGACATCCTTATAGGAGGTTATAGGACACAGCCACGTCCAACACTTGAAACTCCATGGTGAATTCCACCAGTCCGATGGTGAGTTCTAATATGATATCTCCAATAGTATTATTTTTACCTCCGTCGAATCCCCTCACACATATGTTTTTTCTGTGGATCCTTTTATGATTAATCTTTAGTTTTCCCAGAGTAGAAAAAGGACAAATATTAGCACTCGGCCCTTTATCGACTAAGACACAGGTCACCACTGATTCCTCACACTTCACTGTAAGGTATAACGCCTTATTGTGCTCTGTCCCTTCTAGTGGTAGTTCATCGTCTGAGAATGTTATCCTATTTTCCTCTACAATTTTGTTTGTAATCTTTTCCAAATGACACATCGTGATCTTTTCTGGTACATGAGCTTCATTTTGGATCTTCATTAACGCCCTTCGGTGTTCATCGGAATGAATCAACAGAGATAGCAAAGATAGTTGAGCTGGTGTCTTCCTCAGCTGCTCAACTATGGAGTAATCTTGAGCTTTCATTTTCTTTAGGAACTCCTCATCCTCTTCTTCGGTGACTGCTTTCTTCACATAGGTCGGACTTTCTTTCACAACTTTCACCTTCCTCAAATCATCAGGAGCAAAACATCTCCTAGATCGGGTCAAACTATGGGTTTCGCAGATCTCCCCCTTTACTTCTTTTCCTTTGTACATGAGAATTACCTTGTCATAATTCCAAGGTACGACTTTGATGTTCACCATCGGCATCTGAACGACCGGCTTGATAACAACTGGTTCTATATGTGCCCCTTTCATAGTCAATATGGGCTTCACCCCATGTACTATCACTTTTACTGTTTCAGGTTCACCTACCACTGCTGGCTGACTTATAGGTGGCTCAACTGCTACTTTCTCACTCCCAACATTCTCCTCTGTCTTACTGTTTGCTTTGATTGTCATCACAGTCTGAGTGGGCTTTTTGCAGCTTTCTCCTTATACTAGCTCTATCATATGTGTTTCATGGTGCACAGACAAAGGATTTTGTGTTATGTTAGGAGCCTCGGGGGCATGCACGACGATTCTTCTAGAGTCAATGAGTTCTTGTATTGCAGATTTAAGGGCCAACATTTCTCCTTGTCATGTCCCGGTGCCCTAGAACAATATTCACAATAGATGGATTGATCTAAGTTTCTTGGTGGAGGATTGGGAATTTTAGGTTCAATAGGACTTAGCATCCCCAGTAGTCGCAATCGGTGAAAGAGGCTGGTATATGATTCTCCCAAAGGAGTGAATATTTTCTTTCTCTGAGCCATGTCGTTTTTGACTTTAGGGTCGAGACAAAAACTGGTTCGGTTGGGATTTCTATAGATTTTTGGTGGCGGGTCTGTATTTTCGGTATGGTAGACATTCTGAGTGGTTGGGCTCGCCATGAAGGAGGAGGCGGTGGGTATGATTGGGCATGCTGGACAGAAAACTGAGGACCGGTCGGAGGATAATAATGTTGAGGTGGGTTATACGGTGTTGGTGGGTATGGTTGATATGGGCGAGGCTGATGATGATATGGGTTGGGGCCCCGGGACCAAGACCTTCCCTCTATAACTGCCACTTCTTCTTTCTTTTTCTTCCCAATTGCTCCTCCCGTCCCCGTTTGAATTGCTTGATTTGTAGCCTTGATGGCTGAATAACTCATGATTTATTCGTTTTCAAACCTTCTTCAACAAAACTCCCCATTTTTACCACCTCATTAAAGGTCTTTCCGATTGCAGACACTAGATGCCCGTAGTATATCGGCTCCAAAGCTTGTAAGAAACAATCTACCATTTCTCCTTCTTTCATTGGTAGGTCCACATGAGCCGCTTGTTCTCTCCACCTGAAACCATACTCCCGAAAACTCTCTCCGGGCTTTTTTTCCATTTTAGTCAATGATAATCTATCCGGGATGATTTCCAGATTATATTGAAAATGGTTCGCAAATGATTGAGCCAAATCATCCCAAATGAACCATCGGGTATAATCTTGACGGGTGTACCATTCAAGTGTTGAGCCACTGAGGCTTTGACTAAAATAAGCCAGAAGTAGTTCATCTTTTCCCCCAGCTCCACGCATTTTGCTACAATATCCTCTCAGATGGGCCACTAGATCACCATGGCCATCATATATGTCAAATTTTGGCAATTTAATCCCAGTGGATAGTTGTACTTCGGGGAACAAACACAAGTCCTTGTATGCCACACTAACTTGGCCTCCTAGACCCTTTATATTGCGAAATGACTGCTCAAGGCTCTTCATTTTCCTGGCCATCTCCTCTTGTTCAGGATTTCTAACAGGTTTCTCCTCTTCCGTCATATCGATAAGAGGTGTAGATGAATCATGTTGTCTGAAGGTGGGTTCTGGAGGGTAGTAATGATTATCCTAGATATGAAATACAGGCTCACTAGAGGATTTGTGTAAAGTGGCTGGTGGTGGTGCCACATACACTGGAGAAGCCTGGGGTGGTGGTGGTGGAGCTTGTTTAGGACGTGAGGGTGGTACTTGTGATGTAGTGGCGTAATAGTGTGTGTATGTAGGGTATGTAGAAGATGAATTCATGGTGGGTGGATCTTGGTTTGGTGGAGGAATATATGTGGGATTGGCTGGGTAAGTAGGTAAGGGTTGTCCCCTCGACCAAGCCTGATACATTTCCGACATCTACTGTTTAAGCTTATACATTTCTTCCTTCATAATATCACATCAACTACTTCCTCCTCTTGCACGGTATCCATGATTGTTGGCTCAATTTCTTGGGTAACTTCTTTTGTCATGCTTTTAGAATGAGTGTTGTAGTTGTGATGTGCCAGAATATCAGTTGCTAACTGCTTTATCTGATACTCATCAACGACAAAAACTCGTTAATAGTTAGATCACAATAAATGAACATCACAAGTTTTAAAAACACAACTTTTGCCTAGATATTATACGTCATCCCGGCATTATTGTCTTTCTTTTTTTTCTCTTTTTTTTTTCTTTTTTTTGATCCTATATGTTTGTGATAATAGGTGAATTTGACTATATTTATGCCCTAAATAATCACGCTTTATTATTGTTTTGATATTGTTTATGATGCAAAAATGCTTTTATTAGTGTTCTTAGTGTGTTATAGGTACACATGAGCTAATGAAGACTAAAAGAGCAAGTTTTGGGGTCAAAAGATGGTGAAAAAGGCCAAAGTGTGGTACAAGTCAAGAACATATGTTGAAAGTAGCCGGGAAGGTGTGATTCCGAGCTATATGGATGTTATGGAATGAATTTAAGTGATTTGGAGCTTTGAAGTCTGAGTAAAAGCTCAAGGAATTAAGCCGGGATCGAGTTCGGGGGTCAAATTTGATAAGTGTAGAACAAGCGAAGAATGGAAGAGGCATATTGTGCACTGTTTAGTAGATTGGACATAACTTTTCGCGCAGAACTCCATTTGGGCTCCATAATATATGGTCGGAAATATAATTCAAAGGGCTGCAACTTTCATGTTTTGAGTTCTTCCAAATTCGCAACGGAACAGGGTGAAAAACCGCGGTTTCTCCGCGACCGCGGATGAACCGCGGAAAAACTGGCTCTCTGAAGTTTTATTGTTCGCGGTCCATCCGCGGCCGCGAACGAACCGCGGAAGTCGCCGCAGCAGCAGTCCTAATTGTACTCAAACTTAGTTTTTTTAGCCCTAAAACCTCTATATAAACTCCTAGTTTGCCCCATAGAGGAGGTACTTTATTTCTTCAATACTTTTGCAAGGTTTAGTAGGAGAGATTCCTCTCAAAACTCTTTCTATTATTTTATATCAAGCAATTCGTTATGATTTCAATTATTATTCTTTTTGTTTCTTCAAGCATGAGTAGCTAAATTCTTTTCTAAGGTTTTGATGGAACCTATTGATTGATGAACTTATCGTTTATGTGATTACAAATTGTGCATTAGATTTCTATTTGTTCAACTTCATTCTTATTGTAGTTAATTGGTAGGATCCCCAATTAGCTGTGCCTATTTAGTGTGCATAACTTGGAAAAAAGTGCATATTTAGGTTTATTGTTGAACAACACCACACCTAGGTTATTAGAGGAATCTATAATTTTAGGCGTAAAGACGGGGTTAGGAATAACGAAGTCTTGGGTGCCATCTAAAGTGAACTATTCAAATTAAAGCTAGCTAGGGTAGCTCGGGAGAGTGCACTAGTAAATTATTGTAATTGCTCGGGAGAGGGTTACGATACACATAGCGTTCATGATTGATAGAATATATTAACAATTTGTATGAGCATAACGATAAGGGATTCCGTCAATAGGGAAATCAATACCTTAGTCTTTCTCTATATTATTTTATTCAACATTCAATTCTTTCTTTTAAAGCATTCTTTAATTATTGCAAAGTAGTTGTTCGAAACCACACATATATATATTCAAAGTTTGGGAACTTGATTCGTAAGTACTTTTGGGGTTGTGAAAGTTGCAATTGGTAGGTTAATTCTCTGTGGGATCGATCTTGGACTTATTAAACCAAGTTATATTGACTACGACCGTTGCTTGGACGTGAATCAATTTTGGCGCCGTTGCCGGGGAATTAACGGAATTATCAATTGCCATTGCCGGAACTTCAAGATTCTTGTGTATTCAGGTTCTTTCTATACTCTACATTGAATATTTTGATGTTTGTTGATTTGGGTATTCAAGTGCATGCCTAGAAAATCTGCAAGGACTGGAGAACTAATTGAAGGACTCACAGACCCCGAGCAAACATTTCGGGCACGTAACAAAGCCATCAAACAAATTCAACAATCTCAATAACCAATCAAACTAGACTTCGACATGGGTGACATGATCGCTCAAAACCAGCAAGCAGGGGCTAAACATGCAAGAGGCACAGGAGGCACAAGAAGGTGCATTATTCGACTGGGCACAACCCACAGCGGATAATTTGGCAACTGCCATCGTTGTGCCAGTAATTCAAGCCGAGTCTTTCCAGATTGCCAACAACATGCTTCACTTGTTACAAAACAAGGGATTATTCTCTGGGTCTCAGGTTAAAGATCCACAGCAGCACCTCAAGAACTTTCTATCAATATGCAAAACACAAAGGCAACCGAATGTAACTCCGGAAGCTATCGGATTACTACTTTTTCCATTCTCAGTTACAGGAGCAGCACAGATATGGCTAAACTCACTCCCAATAAACTCCATTGCAACTTGGGATGAGTTAGTCAAACAATTCCACAACAAGTTTCATCCACCCAACAAAACAGCTCAACAAATTGATGAAATTGTGAGCTTCAAGCAGAAACCACTGGAAACACTACATGAAACTTGGGGCAGATTCAAAGGCATGCTTGTTATGTGTCCTCACCATGGAATTCCCGAACAAATGTTGGGTCAAAGGTTCTACATGGGACTTTCAGACAGTATGAAGAACATTGTACATGCTTCAGCAGGTGGGGCTTTTCTGAGCAAGACTTGGAGAGAGGGCCAAAATTTGCTAGACAAGATGGCTCAAAATTCCGGGTGGACGTCCAGGAATGCTCCTATCACACCAGTAGTACACTCTGTACCTCTGCATCCATCCAACACTCTAGAGGAGAACATGGCAACTTTATTGACACGGATGAGCATCCTAACAAAGAAGGTGGAAGAATCAGGGGTTAAGCAGCAAGTTCACATTGTAGATACTACCAATGGTGGTTTATGCACATCTTGCATTAGCCAACGCATAGGTAATCCATGGGCTGCAGACCAAGAACATCATCACCATCATGAAGACATGAATTATGTTGCTAATTATGGAGGGCAACAACAGGGTAATCCGAGTTGGGGTCAGCAGGCTCCACAGCAATACAGGCCTCCACAACTACAGTATAATGAAGCAAGTATGAGGCCACCACACAACATGGCTCCATATCCTAGACCTCGGAATTTCGGCAATCAGCAGCAGGGATATCATCCACCTCCACCACAGCATGGGGGTAGACATGACGATGGGTTCGCTGAATTGAAAGCTATGATGCAACAGGTAATCGGGTCAAATGCCAAAACCAATGAGAGGATAGATGCCCATGATGCAGCCATCAAAAATATTGAAGTACAGGTGGGCCAGATTGCTATGTCTCTCAACAATCGTCCTCAAGGGACATTGCCTGCAGCCACACAAATAAACCCAAAGGACCAAGTCCCAAAGCAGATGATGGCAGTGACTCTGAGAAGTGGTATAGATCTTGATGCTGAGAAAGAAAGTGAGAAAATCGACACACAAGCTGAGACACTCACTCCATTGCCCATTGAACTGGATGAGTCCACCGGGTTGACAGAAATTACAGTCCAGCCAGTTGCTGAAAATAAAGAGATGCAGCAGGGAACAAAAAAAGTAGCTGAACAGGTAGAGCAGCAGGTTGAAGAAAAAGTGATAGAAAAAGAAAAGTCCCAAGTCACTGGGAAGAAGAGGCCTCCACCACCATTCCCCCAAAGGTTGGCCAAACATCCGAAAGAGGAGCAATACAAAAAGTTCTTCGAGATGCTCAAGCAAATCCAGGTAAACATTCCATTAATTGAAGCTTTAAAAGAAATGCCTGGTTATGCTAAGATGATGAAGGAATTGATGTCACGGAAATTTGATTTCCAAGACTTGGCCACAGTTACACTCACCCAGGACTTGTAGTGCAGTAGTCTCCAGACCCATTGCTGAGAAGCTATCTGATCCGGGTAGCTTCACCATCCCATGCACTATAGGGAATTATGCCTTTACTAAGGCTTTATGTGATTTGGGGGCAAGCATTAATCTCATGCCCTTAGTTATCTATAAGAGGTTAGGTATTGGGAGAGCCAGACCTACCTCTATGCTTTTACAGCTTGCTGACAGGACGGTTAAGCGTCCATTTGGTATTATAGATGATGTGCTAATCCAGGTTGGGAAGTTCGTGTTTCCCGCCGATTTTGTTATTCTTGATTGCAAGGTCGACGAAGAAATTCCTATAATCTTAGGAAGACCATTCCTAGCCACCGGGAGAGCTCTAATTGATTGTGAGACCGGGGAACTCAAGATGAGGTTGAATGATGAGGAAATCATATTCAATGTGCAAAAATCCATGAGGCGCCCTAGTGAGTTCGCAAATTGCTCTCTCATTGATGCTGTTGATGTGATAGTGGAGACAGATGATGCAGAGTTGACCATTGAAGATCCACTTCAAGCATGCCAGATGAACTTGGAAGAGGTAAATGGTGAAAGTTTAGCAGAATGGGTACTATCTCTGGAAGGCAAGGGGTATTGGGAGAGAGAGCTTGAATTCGAGCCTCTACACTTAGAGAAAAGAGAAACCCCTCCTGCAAAACCATCCATATAAGAGCCACCAAAGCTGGAGCTTAAACCACTACCATCTCATCTCAGGTATGAATTTCTAGGCCCTAACTCCACTTTACCTGTTATTACTTCATCTGGTTTGCTAGATGTGCAGGCTCAAAAGTTATTACAGGTACTCAAGAAATGTAAAGCTGCCAATGGTTGGACCATGGCAAACATAAAAGGGATCAGCCTTGCATACTGCGTGCACAAGATTCTCCAGGAAGAGGGGCACAAACCTTCCAGGAAACGCAAAAGAAGGCTAAAACCGAATATAAAGGATAAGATGAAAAAGAAAGTGATAAATTGGCTAGACACGGGGTAGATCCCAGGTAAGTTTTCTCACCCTTCTATGTTATACATGTATTATTATGCCATGAGGACATGGCATGATTTTAAGTGTGGGGTGGGAGACTTATCTTGTATTATATGTTGTATATATTAGTTTTAGTTGTTAATATAAATAGTTGGCTTGGCCCGATGATAGACACTTGGCGACGGGTTTCTTAAGGGTTTAAGTCGGATTAAAAACACAAAAAAAAATAGAAAATTTTAAAAAAAGTACAAAAATATGAGTAGAGGACTCTTCCTTATAACGGACTATTTAGGACAAGTACTCTTGAGGGAAGTAGTCCACGTATAAATTTTTCTTTCTTTTATTTTCTTTTTCTAGGTAGTGTATCATCTCCCCCTTGGTTTTTCTTTTGACCACGGTTCTTTTCCAAGGGTTTTTATTGAACCGGGTTAGGTAGATTTTTTTTCTTTCTTTCTTTCTTTTCTTAGGATTAGAGGTAAAAGGGCAACATGTAACCCCGAATATGCACATTAGCAAAAGCGTAAATTAAACTTGAGAATGTATCTTCTAAGCTTGATTGTAGAATCTCAATATGCCTTAAATTGCACAGTAATGCTTGCTTGAACATTGATAGGATTTTGTAGATAAACCGGATTCCAAATGAGTTGCATGCCATGTGTGTGTGAGGTTTTTACTTACATTGTATGTTGTACATGATGCCTAGAACTTGCCATGTGTGTTTGCAAAGCGAAATAGAAGTTGTTTGGTTGTAGAAAGGATAGAGGCATTTCTTTGTGTAACCCCATATATTAATAGACATGAATTCACCCGTGCATTATATCTTAGTTAACCCCTTTGAGCTTAAAGCCTATTCTTTGATAACCCTTGAATGTTCTTCAAAATTATTGTATTTTGTTCTACTTTACCTCCTAGAAGCACTTGTATTGTAAGGAATATGCAAAAGTTTAAGTGTGGGGTGAAGGGAAATTGAAAAGGGAAAATCAAGAATGAATGGTAGAAAATAGTGAACTGGCCAAAATAATGCAAGTGTGTTGCAAAGCAATGAGAAAAAGAGCTATATCAATGTATATATGATAAACTAAAAAGGCCAGTTACACCAACAAAAGAAAAATAGGGATTAAAAGTAAATAAAGGTGAATAAATGTTTATGGGAGACATAAGGAAGAAAACTAAAAGGGAAAGTGGTGAAAGAGAAAAGAAAAGTGCTTAGGGAGGCTAGTCACTATACCCAAAAGTATCCTACCCGTCCCATAGCCTACATTACAACCCTTAAAGACCTCTTGATCTATGATTGGATAACTCGATTAGTGGAGTATTACACTAGGGGCAAGCCTATGGTGTGTCTGTATTCATATAAATGTTCTTTGTTGAGAGTGAGTGAATTTTTTCGATATCTATAAGTTCCATGTATTTGAATTGTTAATGTGTGGGAACTTCTCTCAATAACTTTTGTGAGGGCATGTAATTCAAGAGGAAGAAGGTAAATTTGCAAGTTTTTGGTAATAAGTAGAGTAAGTAATAATGTGCGGGCATGAGAATTTACGGTTAAGTAAAGATTATGCATATCTTAGGTTGCTCATGTATAATAGCTTTTGTGATATAATTTGGGTGAGACATAAATAAAATTGGCCTAAAGTGTGATTAAGGTTGCTCGAGGACGAGCAAAGGTTTAAGTGTGGGGTATTGATAATAGGTGAATTTGACTATATTTATGCCCTAAATAATCACGCTTTATTGTTGTTTTGATATTGTTTATGATGCAAAAATGCTTTTATTAGTGTTCTTAGTGTGTTATAGGTACACATGAGCTAATGAAGACTAAAAGAGCAAGTTTTGGGGTCAAAAGATGGTGAAAAAGGCCAAAGTGTGGTACAAGTCAAGAACATATGTTGAAAGTAGCCGGGAAGGTGTGATTCCGAGCTATATGGATGTTATGGAATGAATTTAAGTGATTTGGAGCTTTGAAGTCTGAGTAAAATCTCAAGGAATTAAGCCGGGATCGAGTTCGGGGGTCAAATTTGATAAGTGTAGAACAAGCGAAGAATGGAAGAGGCATATTGTGCACTGTTTAGTAGATTGGACATAACTTTTCGCGCAGAACTCCATTTGGGCTCCATAATATATGGTTGGAAAGATAAGTCAAAGGGCTACAACTGTCATGTTTTGTGTTTTTCCAAATTCGCAACGGAACAGGGTGAAAAACCGCGGTTTCTCCGCGACCGCGGATGAACCGCGGAAAAACTGGCTCTCTGAAGTTTTATTGTTCGCGGTCCATCCGCGGCCGCGAACGAACCGCGGAAGTCGCCGCAGCAGCAGTCCTAATTGTACTCAAACTTAGTTTTTTTAGCCCTAAAACCTCTATATAAACTCCTAGTTTGCCCCATAGAGGAGGTACTTTATTTCTTCAATACTTTTGCAAGGTTTAGTAGGAGAGATTCCTCTCAAAACTCTTTCTATTATTTTATATCAAGCAATTCGTTATGATTTCAATTATTATTCTTTTTGTTTCTTCAAGCATGAGTAGCTAAATTCTTTTCTAAGGTTTTGATGGAACCTATTGATTGATGAACTTATCGTTTATGTGATTACAAATTGTGCATTAGATTTCTATTTGTTCAACTTCATTCTTATTGTAGTTAATTGGTAGGATCCCCAATTAGCTGTGCCTATTTAGTGTGCATAACTTGGAAAAGAGTGCATGTTTAGGTTTATTGTTGAACAACACCACACCTAGGTTATTAGAGGAATCTATAATTTTAGGCGTAAAGACGGGGTTAGGAATAACGAAGTCTTGGGTGCCATCTAAAGTGAACTATTCAAATTAAAGCTAGCTAGGGTAGCTCGGGAGAGTGCACTAGTAAATTATTGTAATTGCTCGGGAGAGGGTTACGATACACATAGCGTTCATGATTGATAGAATATATTAACAATTTGTATGAGCATAACGATAAGGGATTCCGTCAATAGGGAAATCAATACCTTAGTCTTTCTCTATATTATTTTATTCAACATTCAATTCTTTCTTTTAAAGCATTCTTTAATTATTGCAAAGTAGTTGTTCGAAACCACACATATATATATTCAAAGTTTGGGAACTTGATTCGTACGTACTTTTGGGGTTGTGAAAGTTGCAATTGGTAGGTTAATTCTCTGTGGGATCGATCTTGGACTTATTAAACCAAGTTATATTGACTACGACCGTTGCTTGGACGTGAATCAGTTTGCCTATCGCACAAGCAATTGCATGTAAGGAAAAAATAAGGACAACATTTTGGATTTTCAATTTCATTGATACTCAATCATTGATTACAAAAGATGATGTTGTACTACAATCTTCTAAATGCAAAAATAAAAATAAAGAAAATGCATGTCTTATGAATACATTAAAGCTCCTAGTGCCCACGAGACATCGTTCGGTCTTACCGTGGGCCTATATGCTAATCCCTTTTGGAGTTTATCCAGTTCTGTCATTATTTGTTTCACAAAAATCATTGCTGTTGCCGCGAATGTGGACTAGGTCATATCCTCGCACAGTTGGCATTTCCATATAATATTATGAGCAATGATGACAATTCTTTCCCTGATAATTCCTTTCTCTTGAAGCAACCTGCCAATATGTTCGGCACGAGCATCCAAGGTTTTGTCCTTTTGATACTTTTGCCCTCGGCCGTGACAATCTTTTTCCTTAGCCGAGCAACTTCAACATTATGTTCATGCTTTAACTATTGGATCATCCGAGCCCTTTCTTCACCATTCCTGGCCAATTGTTTCCGAAACCTAATTAATTCCTTCTCGGCTTTATCTAGATCAAAGCTGTAGTCATTGCACCACAAATTATCAATTAGCTTTTCATCTCGGGCAAGTCGAACAAGGGTTTCGGTTGTTGCTCTCATTTTCACATTCTGAGCCTTCAATGTTTCATTCTCTTTAATCAGATGTTTCTTTTCTCCTTCATCGGCCGATGCTTGTAAGCTGCTTTCGAATTGAGGTCCTGAACTTGTTTTTCCAACATACTGATTTTGGCTCGATATTCATTCTCCTTGGCCAGCCAATCCCATTGTTCCTTTGATAGCTCGGCAAATTCTTGAATGTGAGGTCTCTTCGCCGGTCTTTCATGCTCAAAATCTCTACGATACTATGCGGAATACCCAAGTGACACTTCACCTCTAGCCCGATCTCTCACACAAGTTTCCACTCTCAGACATTGGCACTCATTCCATATTTGCCAGACTTTTGCTTCCGAAAATTGCCCAACGGGACTAATCTCCATTGCTTGAAGGCTGAGATCCCCATCATTTGGCACAATTTGATACCTTCCGAGTTGCCGTAATACTCAGTATGGCGCATAAGGTTGGATACTCTTGAGACCCATTAAAAGAAAATACGACCCTTCTGCTAGCATGTATATGACTTCATCGATGGGCAACCATCCGTATGCCCATTCTATCTGACTAGCAGTAAGTGATCGAAAGTAAGTGATCTTACCTTTTGATCCTTCTGGCATCTTGGCCTCTTTTGTCCTCATGTAGAATTCTTCGATACAAGTCTTTTCAGACGATCCATAACCCAAAAACTGAGGGTGGTGGCATAAATGCTCTATCATCCACATCTGAAATAGTAGATTACACCCCTCGAAGATATCTTCTCCCGCTTTGCAGGATGTAAGAGCACGGAAGATATCAGCCACTATCATTGGTGCAAAAGTACTGTTGTTCTGTGTAAGGAGAATATTGGCAATTCTGGCAACTCTGATGTCGATGTTCCCGTCTTTCCTTGGAAATATTATTAGCCTAGAAAGGCTACCATGAAGACAAAGTGCCTATATTCCTCCCATTTAACCTAGTGTGCTTTGCTGCATAGTTTGTTCGTTGGAACATTAAATCCTCCAACGTGGCCATAAGATATATAAAGTTCATGGTGCAAAACCCATGGACCAAATCTTCATTGTGAACATTTATGGCTATTTTCGAAGAGTCGAGGAATCTATGCACAGTGATGGCTCTTGGAGCAACCGGATACTTGTCTTTTAAGGGAACATCACCCTTTCCGATGTAGTTAGCAATCACTTTTAATGTCGGAGTGAGCTCAAAGTCCGAGCACTGGAGCACATTGTGTGCGGGATCCCAACTGTGACGACCCAAAGGGTCATCACTTATTTTATTAATCATTTCGAGCTTCTGAGGCCTTGAAAACCTCATTCTATGTTACCTCGATTTACATGCACGATCCGAGCATGTAGCCGGAAAGATCTTGTGATAGAAAAATATGAATTCTATGAGAAATTTGGATAAAAATAATATTAATATTGATATGGTTGACTTCGGTCAACATTTTTGGTAAACGGATCCGGACCCGAGATTGGATGGTCCCGAAAAGTCCGCAGGAAAATATGGGACTTGGACATGCGTCCGGAGTCGAATTCGAGGCCTAGAGCCCAAGTTATGAATTTTTCTATGAAATTGTTTTTGATGTAATTGTTAAAGGAAATGAATTAATTGACCTTGGTATCGGGCTCGTATTTTGGTTCCGACGCCCGGTACAAGTCTTAAATATTATATATGTGATTTCTGTAAAGTTTGGTGACATTCGGATGTCGTTTGAGATGTTTTGGACCTTGAGTTCCAAGTTTGAAAGTTTTGAAAACCAAAAGTATGAAAATCATGAATTTGAGGCTTGATTTGATGAAAACGATGTGATATTGGCGATGTGATTGCACGAACAAGTTCATAATGTATTTTTGATGTTGTGTACATGTTTGGTTTGGAGCCCGGGGGGCTCGGGTAAAGATTTGATATGCCGTTGGATTAAATTCTAAATTTTTGCACTGCTGGTTTTTCACCCAGCTGTTGGCTTCGCAATTGCGAAGCATTTCTCGCAATTGCGAAGGGGGCAGATCAAGGCAGGGCTCACAAATGCGAACCCTAATCGCAAATGCGAAGCCCCTCATGCCCAGCCTTGTTCGCAAATGCGAACATCCCCATGTCCTGCCTATGTTCGCAAATGCGAACCATAGTTCACAAACGCGAACATTCCCATATCCAACCTTGTTCGCAAATGCAAACAATAGTTCGCAAATGCGAACAATCCCCTATACTGCCTGTGTTCGCAAATGCGAACATTCCCCTATCCTGCCGGTGTTCGCAAATGCGAACAAAAGTTCGCAAATGCGAATTTCCCAGCCTTAGCTTATGTTTCAAACTCCAGAAATTGGTCGGGGTTCGCAATTGCGAACCCATGTTCGCAAATGCGAACACAGAGACCTGTAAATAACGATTTTCAGTTCATTTCTTCACTTTTCACAACCCAAAAACACCCATTTGCGATTCTTCACGGATTTCTTCTTCTTCAAAACAATTGTAAGTCACTTGTTACTTAATTCTTTCAATTCCCAACATCATCAAACATGTTTTTCAATAGAAATCAAAGGTTTTCATGGTAGAATTTCTTGTTTTTGTTAGAATATAGGGTTTTTCATAAATTGGGAAATTGGACCTCGAATTGAGGTTCAATTTTGAAACAAATCATATACATGAACTCGTGGGGGGATGGGTAACCAGATTTTGGTCCTAACCCCGAGTTCCGATTATGTGGGCCCGGGGTTGAAATTCACTATTCCGGGCAGAATGTTGTAAAAGTTGTAATTGGCCTTATGAATTAGTTTGTTGAGTAGTATTGATGATATTAAATCAATTGTCTATAGATACGATTGGATTGGAGCCAAATTTGAAAGAAAAAGACATTGCGACGGATTGAATTGTTCATAAACATTCGAGGTAAGTGTTTGTTCTATCCTAGCTTGAGGGAATAGGATTATGTGCTATGTGTTATGTGATCGAGTGCGGTGTATGGGCTGTGGTGACGAGCATCCATACACCGGCGTCTAGTATGACCGTGAGTCGTTGAAAATGCTTATTTTGAGACATATTTGCAGATAAATTGTTGAACCTTTGCCAGGTTGTCGAATTGCTATTGTTCTCCCTTGTAGGGACTTGTTGTGAAGATGATTATTGATTGCCCTTGTTGGGACGGTTTATGAATTACTGGTTTATTCCTTGCCCTTAACTGTGATTGTTATTTGGGTGAGGAAGAGTGATAATGCACGAAGGGTGATGCCGTGCCTTGATTTATTATTTATGCACGAAGGTTAATGCCGTGCCATGTTTTATTGATTATGCACGAAGGACCATGCCGTGCCCTGTTATTGAACCATGTACGAAGGATCATGCCGTACTATGGATGTGAGGATGAGAGTAAAAGCACGAAGGGTGATGCCGTGTACTTTATTTGCTTATTTGGTGGGGATGAGAGTAAAAGCACGAAGGGTGATGCCGTGCAACTGCTTGCTATTCCTTGACTTGATATTTCTTGTGTTTACATTATACTTTGTTTTCCTTGCTATTCCTTGACTTGATATTACTTGTGTTTCCATTATACTTTGTTTTCCTTGTGAACTTATTAACTGTTGTTAATTGTTGAGTTCTTTGAGATATTCCTTATTGTGTTATTACTTGGTTATTCCTTGTTATTCCGTGGTATACATATATATTGAATTGCACAGGTTTATGTGGGTGTCTGGTCCTAGGCTTGTCACTACTTCGCCGGGATAGGCCAGGCACTTACCAGCACATGGGGTTGGTTGTGCTGATACTACACTTCTGTGCGTTTTTGCACAGGTCCAGGTTACGATCAGGAGCAGTAGCAGTAAATCGATTGCGTGGAAGTTGATCACATTTGAGACCGAGGTAGCTTGCAGACGTCCGCAAGCCCGGCGTCTCTCTCTTTACTTATGTTACTAGCTCTAGTCTCTTTGTTCCGAGACAAACAGAATTATGTTATATTTCTTTCAAACTTTTATGTGTAGTATTCAATAGTAGTTCGTGAGTTGGTGACTCCACGTCTTGGGTATAGGATTTCAGTATGATTTTCATCTTGTAATTAGTTATTTCTATTTCGATAAAGTATTCCGCATTTATTTAACTAAAGTTGTGGTTTGTTGACAAATAAATTATGAAATTGTGTTAAAAATAGGATAGTATGAATACAGTGGCTTGCCTAGCTGCCACGAGTAGGCGCCATCACGATCCCGATGTTGGGGGAAAATCCGGGTCGTGACAAGTTGGTATCAGGAGCTCTAGGTTACATAGGTCTCACCACTCACGAACAAGCTTAGTAGAGTTTGAGAGGTAGGTATGGAGACGTCTCTACTTGTCCTCCAGAGTCTATTGAGTTAGGAAAGAGTCTCTCATTTGTTCTTTCTTGTCGTGCGACTTGTTCCTCAATTACTGATTGAATTTCTATTCTGTCCTTTCGCAGATGGTGAGGACACGCGCTTCTTCGTCCGCTGACCAGCAGCCCGAGCCCCAGGCAGCTCCTGTGAGGTACAGGGGCCAAGGCCGTATCGAGGCCGTGGTAGGGGTAGAGCTCAGCCCCAGACAGCTACTCCAGATGTGGAGCCTCATATTGAGATTGACGAAGAGGTTCCGGTCCTAGCAGCTCCGGGGGCCCAGCTCAGGTCCCGGAGAGGCTTTATTTACCCCGGATCTTCGGGATGCTTTGGTCGAATAGCGGGATTTATGGACGGCATTGCCAGAGCGGGCTTATTATCAGCTGCACCAGCCGCTTCTCAGGGCTGGAGGAGGGGCCCGGACTCCTATTGCTCGTACTCCGGAGCCGGTAGCTCCTCAGCCTCAGGCACCGGTGGTTCAACCAGCTGTGGCCACTCAGTCGGGTACCACGGCTCATGCCGGAGATGGAGCGGCCATGACTTCCGATTCTTTATGGAGACTTGATCGGTTCTCCAAGCCGTTTACCACTACTTTCAGCGGTGCCACATCAGGAGGATCCTCGGGACTTCTTATTCGGTTGCCATGAGATTCTCAAGACTATGGGGATCGTGGAGACAAATGGAGTTGACTTCTATACATTCAGAGCTTGCAGGATCCGCCAAGACTTGGTGGAGAGATTATTGCTTGACTCGACCAGGAGGGTCCCCAGCTTTATCATGGGATCAGTTTGCGGAGCTATTTCTGGAGAAGTTTCTCCCTGCTACTCAGCGGGATGTACTTCGGAGGCAGGTTTGAGCGCCTCCATCAGGGCACTATGACGGTCACAAAGTATGAGACGAGATTTGTCGATTTGGCTCGTCATGCAGT
Source organism: Nicotiana noctiflora (assembly GCA_032618575.1). Lineage (NCBI taxonomy): Eukaryota > Viridiplantae > Streptophyta > Magnoliopsida > Solanales > Solanaceae > Nicotiana > Nicotiana noctiflora. Next base: position 364,530 of record JASVEL010014208.1, on the reverse strand, counting down.
GGTGATACTTCCCACGGAGCGGGAGAGGGTCCGCAGGTGTATAGATGGGCTTAATCAGCCGATTAGACTCCAGATGGCTATGGGCGTGGGGAGTGACATATCATTTCAGGAGGCAGCTAATGCAGCACGCAAAGTTGAGATGGCTCTTGCTCGGGGAGGCGGTTATTCTTCGGACAAGAGGCCTCGTCATTCAGGCAGGTTTAGTGGTTCTTCCTCTGGTGGCAGAGAATCCTTTGATAGAGGCCAGTCTTCCAGGCCTTTTCATTCCGCCCTTCAGGCTTCACAGGGTGGACCAAGTGATCGTGGTTTTCGGGGGCATTATTCAGACCAACCTCCTATTAATGCTCAGCCTCTTCAGAGTGTTCGTGGAGGCCATTCAGGTCGTCAGGGGCCAGCAACCCTATCAGTCTAAGAGTTGCTACGGTTGTGGTGACCCATGTCATTTTATTAGGTATTTCCCTCGAGTAGCGGGCAACTCTCAGCAGCGGGGTCCTCGTCCTATGATTCAGGCCCCAGCTGACCCTCAGCCTGCCCAGCCAGCCAGAGGCGGGGGTAGAGATTATAGAGGTGGAGGTCGAGACCGTAGAGGTGGAGACCGTCCGGCCAGAGGTAGAGGTCAGCCAGTTGATGGTCGTCCTAGAGACGCAGCTCAGAGGGGAGGTGCAGATCCCCGATTCTATGCTTTACCAGCCAGGCCGGAGGCAGAGGCATCAGATGTCGTGATTACAGGTACTATTCTTGTGTGTGGCAGAGGTGCTTCAGTATTATTTGACCCTGGATCTACATATTCCTATGTGTCTTCCTACTTTGCACCGTATTTGGCCGTGCCTAGCTATGCTATGGATATTCCAGTTTATGTGGCTACACCAGTGGGTGACTCCATAGTAGTCGACCGAGTGCATCGTTCGTGCGTAGTTATATTTGGGGGTCTTGAGACCCGTGTTGATCTGTTGCTTTTAGATATGGTGGATTTTGATGTCATATTGGGGATGGACTGGTTGTCCCCATACCATACTATTCTTGATTGCCATGCTAAGACGGTGACCTTAGCCTTGCCCGAATCACCCCGACTAGAGTGGAAAGGTACCTCAAGCCACTCCGTTCGCACCGTTATTTCCTATATTAAGGCTCGACGTATGGTCGAGAAGGGGTGTCTAGCTTATTTGGCTTATGTTCGTGATTCCAGCGCAGATGTTCCTTCCATTGAGTCGGTCCCTATTGCACGGGAGTTTCCGGAGGTTTTTCCTTCAGACCTGCCGGGCATGCCACCCGACAGGGATATTGATTTCTGTATTGATCTGGCACCGGGCACTCAGCCCATCTCTATTCCACCCTATCGTATGGCCCCGTCGGAGCTAAAAGAGTTGAAAGATCAGTTGCAAGACCTTCTTGAGAAGGGCTTTATCAGGCCTAGTGTTTCCCCCTGGGGAACACTTGTATTATTTGTAAAGAAGAAAGATGGCTCGATGCGGATGTGTATTGATTACCGACAATTAAACAAAGTGACAATAAAGAATAAGTATCCACTGCCGAGGATTGATGATTTGTTTGACCGGCTCCAGGGAGCGAGGGTATTCTCTAAGATAGACTTGAGGTCAGGCTACCATCAGCTGAAGATCAGGGCGGCTGACATTCCTAAGACAACCTTTCGCTCTAGATATGGGCATTATGAGTTCTTGGTCATGTCTTTCGGGTTGACCAATGCCCCAGCAGCATTCATGGAGTTGATGAATCGGGTATCCAGGCCTTACTTAGATCTGTTCGTGATAGTCTTTATAGATGACATCCTGGTGTACTCCCGCAGCCAGGAAGAGCATGAGCAGCACCTCGGAGTGGTTCTTCAGACTCTGAAAGATAACTAGCTATATGCCAAATTTTCTAAATGTGAGTTCTGGCTGAGTTCGGTAGCATTTCTGGGTCACATTGTATCACTGGAAGGTATTCAGGTAGACCCAAAGAAGATAGAGGCAGTCCAGAATTGGCCTCGACCAGCTTCAGTGACTGAGATCCGGAGTTTCTTGGGATTAGCAGGTTACTACCGTCGATTTGTAGAGGGCTTTTCTTCTATTGCAGCCCCGATGACCAGGTTGACCCAGAAGGGTGTCCAGTTTCAGAGGTCAGAGGAGTGTGAGGCGAGCTTTCAGAAGCTCAAGACAGCCTTGACCACCGCACCGGTGTTGATACTACCTACAGGTGCAGGGCCTTATACAGTTTATTGTGACGCATCTCGTACAGGGCTTGGAGCGGTATTGATGCAGGATGGTAAGGTTATCGCTTATGCTTCGAGGCAGTTAAAGATACATGAGAAGAATTATCCAGTTCATGATCTTGAGTTAGCAGCAGTGGTTCATGCCTTAAAGATCCGGAGGCATTATCTATATGGTGTGACATGTGAGGTGTACACTGATCACAAAAGCCTACAGTACTTGTTCAAGCACAAGGAGTTGAATCTACGACAGCGGAGATGGTTAGAGTTACTAAAAGACTATGATGTTACTATCTTATATCACTCAGGTAAGGCCAATGTGGTGGCCGATGCATTGAGTAGAAAGTATGCCACCATGGGTAGTCTTTCATACATTCCGGTCAGTCAGAGACCATTAGCTCTAGATGTACAGGCCTTAGCCAACCAATTCGTAAGATTAGACATTTCTGAGCCTAGCAGGGTGTTAGCCTGCACGGTCGCTCGTTCTTCTTTATTAGAGCGTATCCGTGAGAGACAATTTGATGATCCTCATTTGCGTGAGTTGAGAGATACAATACAGCGGGGAGGTGCCACACAGGTAAATCTAGATGATGATGGGGTATTGAAATTGCGGGGTCGAGTTTGTGTGCCCAATGTTGAAGGGATTCGAGAGTTGATCTTAGCGGAGGCCCACAGTTCGTGGTATTCCATTCACCCGGGCGCCGCGAAGATGTACCAGGACTTGCGGCAGCACTATTGGTGGCGTAGAATGAAGAAAGATATCATTGCGTATGTCGCTCGGTGTCTAAATTGTCGGCAGGTGAAATATGAGCACCAGAGGCCTGGTGGTGTATTCCAGAGGATTGAGATTCCCGAGTGGAAATGGGAGCGGATCACTATGGACTTCGTTACTGGACTTCCATTGACTCGGAGGAAATGTGATGCTATTTGGGTCATTGTCGATAGGCTAACCAAGTCAGCACACTTTATTCCAGTATCTGTCTCCTACTCGTCGGAGAGGTTAGCAGAGGTTTACATTAGGGAGATTGTTCGTCTCCATGGAGTGCCAGTATCTATTATCTCTGATCGGGGTACGCAGTTTACCTCGCGGTTCCGGAGAGCGGTCCAGCAGGAGTTAGGCACCCAGGTTCAGTTGAGTACAGCATTTCATCCTCAGACGGATGGCCAGGTCCGAGAGGACTATTCAGATTTTAGAGGACATGCTTTGAGCCTGTGTTATTGATTTCGGAGGCTCGTGGGACCAATTTCGACCATTAGCAGAGTTCCCCTATAATAACAGTTACCAATCTAGCATCCAGATGGCTCCGTATGAGGCGTTGTATGGTAGGCGATGTCGATCACCAGTTGGATGGTTTGAACCGGGAGAGGCTCGGTTGTTGGGTACGGACTTAGTTCAGGAGGCCTTGGATAAGGTCAAGACTATTCAGGAGAGATTGCGTTCAGCTCAGTCCAGGCAGAAGACTTATGCGGATCGTAAGGTTAGAGATGTAGATATCATGGTTGGTGAATGAGTATTGCTCCGAGTGTCGCCTATAAAGGGCGTGATGATGTTCGGGAAGAAGGGCAAGCTCAGCCCTAGGTATATTGGTCCATTTGAAATTCTAGACAGAGTGGGAGGGGTGCCTTACAGATTAGCTTTGCCGCCTAGCTTATCAGCCGTGCATCCAGTTTTTCACGTATCTATGCTTCGGAGATACCACGGCGATCCCACACATGTGTTAGACTTCAGTACTGTCCAATTGGACAATGATCTATCTTACGAGGAGGAACCGGTGGCCATTCTAAACCGGCAGGTTCGACAGTTGAGGTCGAAGAGTTATCCTTCTGTGCGTGTTCAGTGGAGAGGTCAGCCTCCTCAGGCATTGACCTGGGAGTCCGAGTCCGATATGCGGAGCCGCTACCCACACTTGTTTCCTGACTCCGGTACTTCTTTCTTTTGTCCGTTCGAGGACGAACGGTTGTTTTAGAGGTGGAGATTGTGATGACCCAAAGGGTCATCACTTATTTTATTAATCATTTTGAGCTTCTGAGGCCTTGAAAACCTCATTCTATGTTGCCTCGATTTACGTGCACGATCCGAGCATGTAGCCGGAAAGATCTTGTGATAGAAAAATATGAATTCTATGAGAAATTTGGATAAAAATGATATTAATATTGATATGGTTGACTTCGGTCAACATTTTTGGTAAACGGATCTGGACCCGAGATTGGATGGTCCCGAAAAGTCCGTAGGAAAATATGGGACCCGAGATTTTTGGTAAATTTGAGGCTTGATTTGATGAAAACGATGTGATATTGGCGATGTGATCGCACGAACAAGTTCATAATGTATTTTTGATGTTGTGTACATGTTTGGTTTGGAGCTCGGGTAAAGATTTGATAGGCCGTTGGATTAAATTCTGAATTTTTGCATTGCTGGTTTTTCACCCAGCTGTTGGCTTCGCAATTGCGAAGCATTTCTCGCAATTGCGAAGGGGGCGGATCAAGGCAGGGCTCGCAAATGCGAACCCTGATTGCAAATGCGAAGCCCCTCAAGCCCAGCCTTGTTCGCAAATGCGAACAATTGTTCACAAATGCGAATATCCCCATGTCCTGCCTATGTTCGCAAATGCGAACCATAGTTCGCAAATGCGAACATTCCCATATCCAACCTTGTTCGCAAATGCGAACAATAGTTCGCAAATGCGAACAATCCCCTATATTGCCTGTGTTCGCAACTGCGCAGCCTGTTCGCAAATGCGAACATTCCCCTATCCTGCCGGTGTTCGCAAATGCGAACAAAAGTTCGCAAATGCGAATTTCCCAGCCTTAGCTTATGTTTCAAACTCCAGAAATTGGTCGGGGTTCGCAATTGCGAACCCATGTTCGCAAATGCGAACACAGAGACCTGTAAATCACGATTTTCAGTTCTTTTCTTCACTTTTCACAACCCAAAAACACCCATTTGCGATTCTTCACGGATTCCTTCTTCTTCAAAACAATTGTAAGTCACTTGTTACTTAATTCTTTCAATTCCCAACATTATTAAACATGTTTTTCAATAGAAATCAAAGGTTTTCATGGTAGAATTTCTTGTTTTTGTTAGAATATAGGGTTTTTCATAAATTGGGAAATTGGACCTCGAATTGAGGTCCGATTTTGAAACAAATCATATATATGAACTCGTGGGGGGTGGGTAACCGGATTTTGGTCCGAACCCCGAGTTCCGACCATGTGGGCCCGGGGTCGAAATTCACTATTCCGGGCAGAATGTTGTAAAAGTTGTAATTGGCCTTATGAATTAGTGTGTTGAGTAGTATTGATGATATTAAATCAATTGTGTATAGATACGATTGGATTGGAGCCAAATTTGAAAGAAAAAGACATTTCCACGGATTGAATTGTTCATAAACATTCGAGGTAAGTGTTTGTTCTATCCTAGCTTGAGGGAATAGGATTATGTGCTATCTGTTATGTGATCGAGTGCGGTGTATGGGCTGTGGTGACGAGCATCCATACACTGGCGTCTAGTACGACCGTGAGTCGTTGTTAATGCTTATTGTGAGACATATTTGCAGATAAATTGTTGAACCTTTGCCGGGTTGTAGAATTGCTATTGTTCTCCCTTGTAGGGACTTGTTGTGAAGATGATTATAGATTGCCCTTATTGGGACGGTTTATGAATTACTGTTTTATTCTTTGCCCTTAACTGTGATTGTTATTTGGGTGAGGAAGAGTGATAATGCACGAAGGGTGATGCCGTGCCTTGATTTATTATTTATGCACGAAGGTTAATGCCGTGCCATGTTTTATTGATTATGCACGAAGGATCATGCCGTGCCTTGTTATTGAACCATGTACGAAGGATCATGTCGTACTATGGATGTGAGGATGAGAGTAAAAGCACGAAGGGTGATGCCGTGTACTTTATTTGCTTATTTGGTGAGGATGAGAGTAAAAGCACGAAGGGTGATGCCGTGTACTTTATTTGCTTATTTGGTGAGGATGAGAGTAAAAGCATGAAGGGTGATGCCGTGCAACTGCTTGCTATTCCTTGACTTGATATTACTTGTGTTTCCATTATACTTTGTTTTCCTTGTGAACTTATTAACTGTTGTTAATTGTTGAGTTCTTTGAGATATTCCTTATTGTGTTATTACTTGGTTATTCCTTGTTATTCCGTGGTATACATATATATTGAATTGCACAGGTTTATGTGGGTGTCTGGTCCTAGGCTTGTCACTACTTCGCCGGGATAGGCCAGGCCCTTACCAGCACATGGGGTCGGTTGTGCTGATACTACACTTCTGTGCGTTTTTGCTCAGGTCCAGGTTACAATCAAGAGCAGCAGCAGTAAATCGATTGCATGGAAGTTGATCACATTTGAGACCGAGGTAGCTTGGAGACGTCCGCAAGCCCGGCGTCTCTCTCTTTACTTATGTTACTAGCTGTAGTCTCTTTGTTCCGAGACAAACAGAATTATGTTATATTTCTTTCAAACTTTTATGTGTAGTATTCAATAGTAGTTCATGAGTTGGTGACTTCACGTCTTGGGTAGAGGATTTCAGTATGATTTTCATCTTGTAATTAGTTATTTCTATTTCGATAAAGTATTTCGCATTTACTTAACTAAAGTTGTGGTTTGTTGATAAATAAATTATGAAATTGTGTTAAAAACAGGATAGTATGAATACAGTGGCTTGCCTAGCTACCACGAGTAGGCGCCATCACGATCCCGATGTTGGGGGAAAATCCGGGTCGTGACACCAACAAGCAACTACATCTCGAATAATGTCGCCTCGAGGTACGATATCAAGGAGCCTAGTAAGATCTTTCAAATATTTCTTTAACCAATCTTGTCCATCTTAGCCCAAATCATTCCACCATAATAGTAACTCCAAAGGGATCTTATTTATTAGTGAAAAAGGTTCATTTTGCATTGTGCTCATCCTGCACATTTATTAAAGGCGATTTAAACTCATATTATTTGACTCAACAACAAAATATTTTTTCAAAGAAAATGTTTCATCAATTTTTCTTCAAAAGAATCCTTATTTGTGAACTCAGCCTTTCAATACTCTGTTCGAAGATTTCAAGGCTATTATTATTTAAGGGAAATGACTTCAAAAGTGGCAATTTTTACGCAAACAGCCTTCCGGCGTCCTTTCAGAACATTCAACTATTTTCAAAAATAGCATCACTTTGATTTATTAAAAATTAAAAACTTAACATTTTTTTGGTTATTTTTGAAAAGGGGTGGTTGGACCCGTCACAGGTTGCCTATGTATCTCGCCTAGTGGTGAGAATCAAACCAGCGTAATTCGGTCAAATTATTTTTAGACCAACTTATGACAAAATTAACCTCACTTTTTTCATGTTTTCTTTTTATCAAAATTTCGACAGTGTTTCGTCAGTATTTAAGTATTGCTATTTTAGAAATCGCTATTTATCTCTTTTTTATTTTCCAGGTTAGCATAATAGTCCAGGAAAAATAAATGCAACATATAATCATGCTCGGTCTTTGATATCCAGGTCACCTGTCCTAGATGGACCCAACCCCTGTGTTGAGTCCCCTAGGTCAGATATAATGCAAATAATTGTCCTAATTCTAGGCTCAATATCCTGATTTTCAATGGTACTAGACTGTGTACCCGAGCGGACAACTCGGATCGAGGAGGGGGCTACGTACCGGGGACCTGCGAGATCGTTTGGCTTTGCAAATTTTCCGGCCTCTGTTTCTTATTTGGGTATGACTTAACAGAGAGGGGAGTCCCAACCAGTAAGCACATCCCCGGAGGTAAGAATAGAAGGTTTTTTAGCACAATTTTATATACAATTCACGTAGTATCAAAGCGGTAGACATGCAGCCGTTGATCAAAACATATAAGGAAATCAGATATAAACAAAAATAATAATTTTAGCTGAGCTCCAATTCTTAAACCCTGAACCGAAGTTCTGGGTTTCTTATTTCCCAGTAGAGTCGCTAGAGCTGTCGCACCTCCTTTTTCTTATATGCCGCTTATTAGTACTACACCCCGAGAAGGGATATAATAATAACAGGGAAGGAGTTTTTTCAATTAAAGGACATTCAGAACGGGATTTATTTATTAATTTTCAGAGTCGCCACTTGAAAAAATAATGGTGTCCCAATTCACCTGTTTAACCCCGAACCGAGGAAATTATGACACTGTTTAACAGTCTATGAAATCAGAAATCCGGATAAGGAATTCCGTTAACCCGAGAGAAGGTGTTAGGCACTCCCGGATTTTGTGGTTCTAGCACGGTCGCTCAACTTTTGTATTTTTTTTATCTGATTTCTTTATATACTTTATTTTTATGCACTATTAATGTCCCACTTTGTCATTTTTAAGAATTGCGACGTCGCGAAAACGTATTTCGAGTCACACCGTACCAGTACGCCTATGACTTTAGTGCATTTCAACTTCGCCGGGATTTGGATTAGGGTCACATAAATGTGCACTCGTATTAGGAATGTAATATTATTAATCGCGCCTAAAGTATCTTCGTCTTTATTAACTTTGGGTAAAGACCGTGAAATTTGCTAAACGGTCCTTCTGAATCTATAGTTTTTATGTTGAAACTTATTTGGGGGCCCCGTATGTTTTCATTTTTGTAACGAGGATCATCCCTTATTTTTAAGGTTAAATCCTATCTGTGCACTATATTTTCTATTTTTATTTTTTCTTCCTAATATATAATTGTTTTTGTATTAATTTCAGACTATTAAAATTGGAGTCCAGGCCATTATTCATTATTGGGCCTGGACTTCAGACTGCCTAACAGTTCATAGTTCAATACAACTGGGCCTCTGGAGCCCAGCATATCTTTTGTTCCTATTCGAAGGCGTGAGTGCCACATTAATCAAATCTGGGCCTGTATCCACGGCTAGGCCCAGATTATTTAAAGCGGAGTTAGGGAAGACTAACATTTCAATAACATCATTTTGAACAAATATTATTCAGTACTAACAATTAACTGTTTCAAACAATGCCAAATTACATTTGATTATTACTGATTTCAATTTTCTGACAATTAACTATACCCCTTAATATCTAGCTTAAATCAATGTATTACTCAACTGGTAAACTTACAGAGTATGATATCGTTGTTCGACTAATAATACTAGTTGCATAATAATCTATCTATTTTAACTAAAAATAACATTTACATTTTTACTAAAACATGCTCAGATTACAAGTATATTTCAAACTGCCATTTTACAAAGTTGAATACAAGTTTATAGCTAGTCTAGCTGCAGTAATGTTAAAACAATGTCATGATTTGAAATTCGACTACTTCATGGTTTCAAATTAAAGGATTCCGATTCAGAACTAGAATAAAGAAATAGCTAAGTACTAATACTACATGTCTAATTTCAGAATATATATATAAAAATCTAAGTGTATTAGTTGTGTTTTAGCCAGTTTTAGTTTTAGATTTAGGTGATCACTATGACTAACCTATTAGATACGTTTACTACAGTGTTATCTACTTCTACTTTAATCTAAATCGAGTTCATATAGTCTAGTACTTATTACAACCCATTCCTAAATGAATTACAAATATCTAAGTATTTAAAAACTACATAATAAAAGAACAGAAATATAATTGAATAACTAAAAACTTGTCAACATTTTTATTCCTTCAGCGGGTAACTCAATTACAGCTCCAGGACAAGTTGTGTACCTGAATCAAAAGAAAATCAATGAGTCTAGGTTTTGGAGAAGAAGAAAATATCAGCAACAACAATGGCGATAACCAACAGCGAATAGGAGCAAATTAACACAGCAAGTCTCAAAACTCAGCAAGCAACCAGCAAATAACTCGAGCAAACAGAAATCCAAGCTAAGTTGAAGTGATCACAATAGAGGAACAACCAGCAAAGACTCCAGAAATAATACTCAAATTGAATGCTAAGTAGAAGACCAGTAGAGTTCTGAAATTTCAAAACCCTTTTGAGTGATTTTCAACTCTAAAATTGTGTACCAGAAAATTAAACCCCTAATTCTCTGAAAGTTGGAACTCAAATTCTGAACTGTCAAATTCTAAAATTCAGAACCCCAAAATGTGAACCCAAGAGTTGAACCCCTTTTTTCAGGCTTGAACCAGCCTATTTATAGAATAAATTTGGGGGGGGGGGGGATTTTGAATACGTTATTCCCATTTCCCACTCCAACTCTTTTTCAATTAAATCAATTAAGTATAGCAGAATTCTAACAGAAATACACTTGAACCCATGCTAGAAGGTTCTAGGCTATTCTCTATTATTCTATTGGGCGAATTTTACTTAGTTTCCCTCACTTGCTAAGGTTTATTACACATTTACCTTTTAACTATGCCTAGTCTACCCCTTATTGTTCATGTATTTTCAGAAAAACCAAGCATTAAAGTCATTTATACCCCCACTAGCTCTATGTAATCTACAGAAATACCAATTCACCTTCCCCTTTTACACCTTACACTCAAGGATATTTACCCGACCTGTCATTAGGTCTGCTGATACTTGGGTAATTAACATATTTAAAATATAACCCCCCTTGAGGCTCATTTTAATTCTTTGCCAGTTTCAGACTAATTAACCTTTTTCAAAATTAACCACTTTTACAAAGATAGCTATTAATCAAAGACTCATACTGTGTTGCAAACATAACCGCAATAGATATTTGCACATATAACCTAAATGTGCATAAGCACTCAGAGGTTCAGAAGAAACCAACATACAAATCATATTGCAAATGTAGCCATATTTATGTAGTCTTGCACAAATAGCCCTAATTACGATTAATCTTTAAAATTAATTAGAGCTCAGAGAGACAAATTGATAAGGTTGAATTCCAACTAATCAAAACCCTAGTCGAGACAGGATCTATTGAACAATAACATAAAAATAACTAATAGCACATGATTTACAGGTAGCTATATCAGAACTTTAAGAATACTTAGTCGATTTGAGGCATACATGTAATAAACTGAGGTTTAATATGAACACAGAAGAGCAAAGTATAGAACAGAGGTGGATTTAGGGAATTTAATCCATTTTAACATGCATAGGGATTTTCTAAACATATCCAAGTTTTAAACAGATTAAGAACTCAAAAAAAAACTAAACAGAAGCAGGTTTAAGGGTACTTAGCTTTAGGGTTTTGTCTTTTTCCTTTCTTTTTCCTTTTCTTTCTTTCTTTTCTTCTTTCTTTCTTGTTTCTTTCTTTTCTTTCTTCTTTTCTTGATTTCCTAGTGTCTAAGAGACTTGGGGTCTCTTTGATGACTCTTTCCAGGAAGACTTTTTTGGAAGTTGATTTGAGTGTGTAAAAGGTAGTCAGAGACTCAGGGTGAGGTTTTGAAAAGGTTTTGTTTTTGGGTGCTCGCCGGAGTAGGCTTCCGGCGAGACGTTTTCTAATATTCGAGGAGTTTGGGATATATTAGAGGTGTGGGACTAGGATGGGCTGATAGATCGTCTCAAGGTGGTTCTGGGGTGTTAAGGTGAAGGGATAGTTCATAGCTTGGTGGTCGTCAGCTAGGGTTCCGGCAATCGGAGTTTCAAGAATGGAAGGCTGGTGAGTTTTCTGGGGTAAGGTTAATGGAGATAAGGTGTTAGAAAGAGGAGGGGGGTGTTTAGAGGCTTAGCCCGAGCCGGAGAAGGTGACAGAATAGTGACCAACAATAGGGTTCCGGTGTTCTTGTGAGAGAAGGGGAGGGAGAAGAAGGGTGTAAGGGGAAGCTAGGGTTTGTGTTATGAAAGGTGTGTGTGTGTATAATGAAAATGAATCGGGGGGGGGGGGAGGGGGTTCTATGATATATACTGATTATGTGTTATTGTTTTTGAACTGTTGGATTTAATTAGATGAACATCCAAGATCAGTTGGCCTTCAAAACATCATTGTTTGGTTTAATGAGCATTTCATCTGGTCTGTTGTGATGACCCGGCCCATGATCATGGGAGTTATCACCCCTTTATCCCTGTTATATGCTTGTTAATGTTTCAATGTGCCTGTTTGGTGAGTTTGAGTCAATTTGGATTGAGTTTGGTTGGAAATGAGACAAATAGTCTCTTAGAAGAAGGAATAGTTGGGAAAAGTCAGCTGGATATTGACTTGTGAGTTAGAGAGCTTGGAATCAAATTCTGATGATTCGGTCAGCTCCGTAAGGTCATTTATGGCCTGGGAGAGTGATCAGAATTGAATTTGGAGATCCGGTGTAGTTTTAGTCTTGAAATGGCTAAGGTTGCATTTTGGCAAAATCCGAACGGTAGGTGAGATTTTGATCCGGGAGTCGGAATGGAATTCCGATAGTTGCAGTAGTTCTGTTAGGTGATTTTGGATATGCCTGCAAATTTTCAGGTCATTCGAAAGTCGTTTGGTCGGGTTTTTGGTCGAATGTTGGTTTCGGAAGTTAGAAAGAAACTTAGGCTTGAATTCGCTTGGATTCGATGATTTCCGTGTTTAAAGGCGTGCTTTTAGGATTGGAGCATGTTTGTATCGTGTCTTGGAGTATGTTAGTGGCTTTCGTTGGGGTCCCAGGGGCCTCGGGATGAATTCGGGGGTCCAAACGGACCATTTTGAGCCAAAATGAACTGCTGAAATGCTGCAATAAAATTGCAGATTATTTGTTCTCTGCGATCGCGTATATGGCCACGCGATCACGTAGTGTAACGGAGAGAGCTAGGAAGTTTATTCTTCGCGTTTGCGACACGAGGGATGCAATCCCGTAAGGTTAAGGGTTTGTTCATTGCGATCGCGAGGTTATTGATGCGATCGCGTAAGGTTTTATTCGAAAGTAGTGCGATCGCGGTCGATATGATGCGATTGCGTAGAATGGTTAGGTTGAGCACTGCGATCGTGACTGAGCCCACGTGATCGCGTAGTGGAAAAATTGGTCGCCCAAAAGCTGTGCATCGTGGGGTATTGAGGCCTGACAGTGAATTTAAGTACAGAACATTTCATCCGTGGCTCATTTATTAAATACCTCCATTGTTGAGTTGATAGAGAGCATATTGAGGGGAAATTGAAGGGATTTCACCGGATTATCATCGGAGGTAAGTTCAATGGTCCCAATACGTGTTTTTATCTTAGAATCCTTCCCTATTTCACCGAAATTGGAAGAATTAATGGGTGAATTTTGCCCTAAGCCTGGGTTATGGTAAAACGTTGATTTGAATGGGCAAACAGAGTCCGATTTTGGCAAACTTTATATGTATGGACTCGTGTTGAGATAAGGATTCCAAAAATGTAACTTTCGTAATTTTTTAAGAAGCGTACCAAAAGTGAGATTTTGACAACTTTGTGGGTTTTGGTGTAAATCGAGTTATTTCGCATGGGTTGTGTCTAATTAGCCTATATTGATGTATTCTTATTGATTTTGAGCAGATTTGGCATCCGAGGGGATTGATTTGCGAGGCAAGAGCAAGGATGACTAGGACTTCTACCGGATCGAGGTGAGTGGTGGTAGTAAATAATGTACTTAGGGTTTGAAACCTCGTACTTGCACTATACAGTGCTATGTTGAGCTGAAACACGCGTCATGAGACGGGCGTGGTGACATTGTGATTGGGGGATTGGACTTGGTCCTTACCGACTGATAGGTTATAGTGTACTATGACTGAGATAGAGATTATAACTGTGTAATTGGTGTAGTAGCCACCTTTGGGGCCTTGTGCCGATCTGTAGAGTATTAGGGAAGCTTGTAGAGCTAAGGGACCCTTATATCATGCTGGATACATACACTCAGCCGTAGTATATCATGCTGGATTCATGCACTCAGCCGTAGTTATAGTTGTATAGCATATCATGAGCCAGTACTAGATGTGTACTTTGAGAAAAGCTACCTAGGGTGGGATTCCCTGTTCTAGCTGGGTGAGCCTGAGAGGCCAAGTCTATATTGAATGAGATAGGGTCGAGGACCTACTATGAGATGTTGTATTTGGCCTGAGAGGCCAAGTCTATACTGACTGAGATAGGGTCGAGGACCCACTATATATATATATATTGGATCGGGCTGCACGCCGCAACACTATATGTAATCGGACTGCACGCCGCAATAACATATATATGTGGATTGGACTGCACGCCACAGTAGTATATATATGGATTGGACTGCACGCCGCAGTAATATACATGTGGAACGGACTGCACGCCGCAGTATTATTGCGCTTGGGCTGTAGGAGCCCCTTCGGAGTCTGTACACATTCCCAGTGGGCGCTGGTATATATTATTGGATCGGGCTGCACGCCGCAGCAGTATATATATATATATATATATATATATATATTGGATATATCAGACGGCACGCCGCAGTAATACATGTGTGGATTGGGCTGCACGCCGCAACGTTATATATTGGAGCGGGCTGCACGCCGCAGCGTTATATATATTGGACCGGGCTGCACACCGCAGCATTATACATATATATACATGTATATATATTGGAGCGGGCTGCACGCCGCAACATTATACATAAATATACTTATATATATTGGAGCCGGCTACGCGCCGCCGCATTATGGACTTATGTATACATACATATATATATATATATATATATATATATATATATATATACATACACACACACACAAACACACACTGGATCGGCTGTACGCCGTAGCAGTATGAGTAGGGGTTAGGACAGTGTGGGACCATGGTGAGATATATGTGGACTGGAAATGGGGGTATTCACCGTAGAGATGACTACCTGTGAGGTTACCCTTAGAACTGTTTAGTGATAGTACATGTGTTCTCATTTTCAGTTGTTGTTTATTATTATTACTCACTGAGTTGAAATATACTCACCCCACTCCCCTACACTTTTTGTGCAGATCCACAGATTCAGGAGGGCAGTTGAGCTATCGCAACTGCTTTATTATCACCATTTCGGGGAGACTTCGAGGTAGCTGCTGATGTCCGCAGTACCTGACCTCTTCCTCTTTATCATTTCGTTGTTTCCATTCTACCTAGACTTGATTGTGTAGTAGATCTCATTTGTAGAGGCTCAGACTTGTGACACCACGATTGGTTAAGACTGTAATTGTGTATTTTGTTTCTACACTTCTTGATTTGTTATGAAAACAAGCTAATTACGCTGATTAATCAGTATTAAATTATAATTGGTTGGTTTTAATGGATAAGATGGTTGGGCTTGCCTAGCAATGTGTTGTGCGCCATCACGACCGGGGTTTGGGTCGTGACATCCGTTAGATTAATGAGATAGACGGACGTGATTTAATTTATTAGGCGACGTCGTTTGGTTAAGTGAGACACTGGTCTCAGCTGTTAGATTAATGAGATGGAAGGCCGAGATTTAATTCCTCAACATCGTCGTTTCATGTACAAGGCCACCGCCTTATTTGGTCCGTTTGATTTAAATCATCAACGGCCCAAATATTGTGGTGCTTATACGGCATCGTTTGGCCCGTCAAAATTGTTTGGGCCTGGTCTGTGTTATGTCAATTTGGGCTATGAATTTAGTATATTTGGCCCAATTTTGGTATTTTGAATTGTATGTTTTGTATTTTTGTTATTCTTTGAATTATAATTATTTAATTTTCTATATTTCCCTTGTATTTTAGACTTATTTTCCTTATGTTTATTTTATACTAATGTATTTTCTTTATTTTTCAAATTTTGTATTTTTCCTTAATTTTTTCCAATTTCCTACTATTTACCTTATATTTTTTGTGATATTTTCTAATTAATTTCCTTTTTGTATTTTGTTTCAAATTTTATTTTTATCAATTAAAACAAACACAGGTATTTTCTATACACTAATTAAACTAATTGCAATCAAAAATAATTTTTTGTATTTTTATTTTGGAATTAATTGCTTGGGGCAAAAATCACCTGCTCACAGTCGGAGGCTCAGCTGCGGGAGCGAGTGGATCCGTTGGAGGAAGTGGATGATCAGTTAATGGCTGTCCTGGATTGGAATATGGAACTGGAGACTCTTCTTCAATCAAAGGAAGATGAATTGGAGATCGGCCGTGGGGTAGCAGCGGAGGCCGTTAATTTGCGTGCCGAGGTCGACGCCTTAACTGCCGAGCTCAATGCCAGGATGGCCAAGATTTATGCTCTTAGGCAGTTTGTAGTGACTAGGTCTTACAATGGTATGTGTAGCGAGGCACATGACATATGGGTACACACTGAAGCCAAGCAGGCAGTATTTGAAGATTTTCTTGTCGCCGGCCATGCCCAATGAGGCAGAGGTCGAGGATCAATGTCGTTTGGTTCGGGTCACCCGAGAAGCTTATGGATATAGTTCTGATTCTATAGATCGGATGGGCGATACCTCAGAAGATGTTAATCATCTAGCTTACGGGTCCTGGATTTCTACGGCTTTTCGGACCGAGGGTGGCAGCGGGCGAGATGATGAGCCAGCTGGTGATGGCGAATAGGGTGGTGGCAGCTAAAAGTTATATTTATTTAGATTTTGTAATTTTGTGGGGGTGTAAATAGATCCCCTTGTACATTCATACCTTTCTTTTCCAAATAAAAGTTGTTCTTTTGATATTTCTCTTTGTATCTTTTATTTCGTGTGCTTGTCGTAGTAATATATGTGGTATCGTCCATTGTTGAGTTGTTTTTGTTTGCCGCAGTTGAGCTAGGTAGACATATTATGTCAGTGGCCTTGGCCATTCGTACACTTAGAGATAGTCGTGACCATGTATGTGATCTCGACTATGTCGAGTTAACTTGTCGTGTTTGGGCTAAGTCGACTTATTACGACAGTCTTGGCCATTTATTCGTTTAGAGATCATCGTGACCATGTAAGTGATCTTGACCGTGTCGAGTTAACTAGTCGTAATCGAGCTAAGTCGACTTGTCACGACAGTGGCCTTTTCCATTTATTCGTTTAGAGATGGTCGTGACCATGTAAGTGATCTCGATCGTATCGAGTTAACTTGTCGTAATCGAGCTAAGTTGACTTGTTACGCTAGTGGCCTTGGCCATTTATACGTTGGAGATGGCCGTAGCCTTTTAGGTATTGGAGATGGTCGTAGCCTTTCATATATTGGAGATGGACATAGCCTTTCATACATTGG
The DNA here is from genome assembly GCA_032618575.1 of Nicotiana noctiflora. Classification (NCBI taxonomy): domain Eukaryota; kingdom Viridiplantae; phylum Streptophyta; class Magnoliopsida; order Solanales; family Solanaceae; genus Nicotiana; species Nicotiana noctiflora. Next base: position 347,293 of record JASVEL010014208.1, on the reverse strand, counting down.
AGATGGATGTAGCCTTTCAGATATTGGAGATGGTCATAGCCTTTTATACATTGGAGATGGCTATAGCCTTTCATACATTGGAGATGGCCATAGTCTTTCATAGATTGGAGATGGCCTTTAATCAGTTAGTCCAATCCCTTTGGCATGCTAGTTGTGAGGGTCTGCAGAGTAACTGGCATGTCAAACTTTCCTCGTGAGTATCTACGAGCATCTCCTCTATCGCCTTGTTAAGAACCTTTCTGAGAAAACCTAATTGGGACAAAACTGGGGTAAGGGAAAAAGAGTACTACTTGGGGGGTGCTCTTCAGAAATGGAAATACTTGAGGTGAGAGATGTTCCAATTTTGGTGCGTCTTTCCTTTCATTGTCTACAGTTGAAATGACCCTTTATCTACTGCCGCAGTGATTTTGTACGGTCTGTCCCAATTGGTGCCCAGTTTTCCCTCACTTGGGTCTTTAGATGCCAAGGTTTTAGATTTGAGGACGTAATCACCCACTTTGAGTGATTGTATTTTGGCCCTCTTGTTGTAGTATCTTTCGATTTGTTGTTTCTGCGCCACCATACTTATGTGGGCCATTTCTCTTCTTTCCTCGACCTTTTCGAGGTCTTGAAGCCTTTTCAAATCATTTTTTGCCCCGCTTGTGTGCGAATACCTCAAGCTCGGTTCGCATACTTTGACTGGTATGATAGCGTCAGTTCCGTATACTAGTGAGTATGGCGTTTCTCCCGTGGAGGATTTAGGAGTGGTCGTTTGTGCCCATAGTACTTCTGGTAGTAGCTCAGGCCATACCCCTTTGGCGTCTTCAAGCTTCTTTTTAGTATATTGAGTATTGTTTTGTTGGACGATTCTGCTTGACCGTTGGCGGCGGGATGATACAGCACGGAGAGTATTCGTTTGATATGCCATTTGTCGAAGAACTTTTTTTCTGACCGATGAACTGTTGCTCGTTGTCACATGTGATTTCCTTGGGGATGCCGAAACGACAGATGATTTTCTTCCATATGAAGGCGATGACTTCCTATTCGTGTATTTAGGCATACGCACCTGCTTCTATCCACTTGAAAAAATAATCAGTTAAAACTAATAGAAATCATACCTTTCCTTATCCTGCCGGTAATGGGCTGACTATGTGCATTCTCCATTTGATGAAAGGCCACGGGGAAGTGACTGAGTAGAGTGGTTATCCTAGTTGGTGTATCATGGGGATGAACTTTGGCACAGTTCGCATCGGCAGACGTATTCTACCGCATCTTTCTTCATAGTTGGTCAGTAGTATCCAACCCATATTAGATAGCACATGAGGGCACGGTTGCCTGTATGGACGTCACAATGGCCCTCATGTACTTCCTCTATTATCAGTGTCGTTTGATAAGTACCTAGGCATTTGGCTAGAGGTCCACCAAAGGTCCTCTTGTAGATCTCGTGATTTATCATGCAATATTGGGCGGCCTGTACACGGAGCTTCTTGGCTTCTTTTTTGTTAGGCGGGAGTGTACCTTCCTACGAGTAGGACAAGAACTAGTTGCGCCAGTCCCAAGTCAAATTTAACGAGAGTACCTCTATATGATAAATTGCCGAGTAGAGGAGGGTGACGATGCTCTCTTTGTTGAAGTTTTTGGTGGTTGCGGCCAGTTTTGCCAGGCCATCCGCCTCGACATTCTGGGCCCTGGGAACCTGCTCAAAGTGGCACTCGTCGAGTTCGGCCATTAACCTGTGGATTTCTACCTGGTACTTTTATAATCTCTGTTCCTTGATTTGGTAAGTCCCAATGACTTGGTTTACCACGAGTTGAGAGTCACAATGGAGAACAAGTTGGCGAGCTCCATACTTGATGGCCAACTTTATACCTGCGATAACAGCTTCTTATTCTGCCTCATTGTTAGTCATCTCGGGGCATTGATAATAGGTGAATTTGACTATATTTATGCCCTAAATAATCATGCTTTATTGTTGTTTTGATGTTTTTTATGATGATAAAATGCTTTTATTAGTGTTCTTAATGTGTTATAGGTACACATGAGCTAATGAGGACTAAAAGAGCAAGTTTTGGAGTCAAAAGATGGTGAAAAGGGCCAAAGTGTGGTACAAGTCAAGAACTTATGTTGAAAATAGCTGGGAAGGTGTGATTTCGAGCTATATAGATGTTATGGAATGAATTTAAGTGATTTGGAGCTTTGAAGTCTGAGTAAAAGCTCAAGTAATTAAGCCGGGATCGAGTTCGGGGGTCAAATTCGATAGTGTAGTACAAGCGAAGAATCGATGAAGGCATATTGCACACTGTCTAGTAAATTGGACATAACTTTTCGCTCAGAACTCCATTTTGACTCCAAAATATATGGTTGGAAATCTAACTCAAAAGGCTACAACTTACATGTTTTGCGGTTTTCCAAGTGCCCAACGGAACAGGGTGCAAAACTGCGGTTTTACCGCGACCGTGGTTGAACCGCGGAAAAACAGGATTGCAGAAGATTTTTTAAGATTTAGAGAACTGTTCTACCCGCGGTTCATCCGCGACCGCGGAAGAACCGCGGAAGGTGCCGCAAATATTATTCCTAGTTGTTTACAAATTCAGTTTTTAAGCCCTTAACCCTCTATATAAACCCCTAGTTCGCACAATAAAGGCAAGTTGTGTATTTTTCATTACTTTTGCAAGACAATTAGTAAGAGAGAACTCTCTCAACTCATTCCTTTATTTTATATCAAGTATTTATTTATGAATTCAATTATTATTCTTGTTACTTTGAGCATGAGTAGCTAAATCCTTTTCTAAGGTTTTGATAGAACCTATTGAGTGATGAACTTATCGTTTATGTGATTACAAATTGTTAGCTAGATTTCTATTTGTTCAACTTCATTCTTGTTGTAGTTAATTGGTAGGATCCCCAATTAGATGTGCCTATTTAGTGTGCATAACTTGGAAAAGAGTGCATATTTAGGTATATTGTTGAACAACACCACACCTAGGTTATTGGAGGAATCTATAACTTTAGGCGTAAAGACGGAATTAGGAATAACTAAGTCTTGGGTGCAGTCTTAAGTGAACTATTCAAATTAAAGCTAGCTAGAGTAGCTCGGGAGAGTGCACTAGTAAATTATTGTAATTGCTCGGGAGAGGGTTACGATACAAATAGCGTTCATAATTGATAGAATATATTGACAATTTTTATGAGCATAACGAGAAGGGATTCCATAAATAGGGGAAATCAATACCTTACATATTATTTTACTCAATATTCAATTCTTTCTTTTAAGCCTTTTTAATTATTGCAAAAGTAGTTAGTCAAAAAATCACACAAACATATACTCGAAATTTTGGGAACTTGATTCGGAAATACTCTTGGGTTATGAAAGCTATAATTGGTAGGTTAATTCCCTGTGGGATCGATTCTGGACTTATTAGACTAGGTTATATTGACTACGACCGTTGCTTGGACGTGAATCAATTTTTGGCGCCGTTGCCGGGGAATTAACGGAATTATCAACTGCCATTGACAAAACTTCAAGATTCTTGTGTAGTCAGGTTCTTTCTACACTTTACATTGAATATTTTGACGGTTGTTGATTTGGGTACTCAGGTGCATGCCTAGAAAATATGCAAGGACTGGAGAACTAATTGAAGGACTCTCAGACCCCGAGCAAACTTTCCGGGTACGTAACAGGGCTATGAAACAAATTCAGCAATCTCCACAACCAATCAAACTAGACTTCGACATGGGTGACGTAAACGAACCAAACCAGCAAGCTGGGTTAAATATGCAAGAGGCGCAGGAGGCACAAGAAGGTGCACTATATGACTGGGCACAAACCACAACAGATAATTTGGCAACTGCCATCGTTGTGCTAGCGATTCAAGCTGAGTCTTTCCAGATTACTAACAACATGTTACACTTGTTGCAAAACAAGGGATTATTATCTGGGGCTTAGGTTGAAGATCCACAACAACACCTAAAGAACTTTCTCTCAATATGTAAGACACAGAGGCAACCGAATGTGACTCCGAAAGCCATTAGACTATTGCTCTTTCCGTTCTCAGTTACAGGAGGTGCAACCGAATGTGACTCCGAAAGCCATTAGACTATTGCTCTTTTCGTTCTCAGTTACAGGAGGTTCACATGTATGGCTAAACTCACTCCCCATAAACTCTATTGCAACTTGGGATGAGTTAGTCAAGCAATTCCACAACAAGTTTCATCCACCTAACAAGACAACTCAACAAATTGATGAGATTGTGAGCTTCAAGCATAAACCAATAGAGACATTACATGAAACTTGGGGCAGATTCAAGGGTATGCTTGTTATGTGTCCTCACCATGGGATTCCGGAGCAGATGTTGGGTCAAAATTTCTACATGGGGCTTTCAGATAGTATGAAGAATGTTGTAGATGCTTCAGCAGGTGGGGCTTTTCTGAGCAAGACTTGGAGAGAGGGCCAAAATTTGCTAGACAGGATGGCTCAAAATTCGGGGTGGACAACCAAGAATGTTCCTATCACTCTATTGGTACACTCTGTACCTCTGAATCCGTCCAACACTCTAGAGGAGAACGTGGCAACTTTATTGACACAAATGAGCATCTTGACGAAGAAGGTGGAAGAATTAGGTGTCAAGAAGCAGGTTCATATTGTAGACACTACCAATGGTGGTTTATGCACATCTTGCATTAGCCAACCCATAGGTAATCCATGGGCTGCAGACCAAGAACATCATCATCATCATGAAGACATGAATTATGTGGCTAACTATGAAGGGCAGTGACAAGGTAACCAGAGTTAGGGTCAGCAGGCTCCACATTAGTATAGGCCTCCTCAGCCATAATATAATGCAGCAAGTATGAGGCCACCACACAACATGGCTCCATATCCTAGACCTCGGAATTTCAGTAATCAGTAGCAGGGATATCATCCACCTCCACCACAGCATGAGGGTAGACATGACGATGGGTTCGCAAGGTTGGAAGCTATGATGCAGCTGGTAATTGGGTCAAATGCCAAAACCAATGAAAGAATAGATGCACATGACACAACGATAAAAAATATGGAAGTACAGATGGGCTAGATTGCTATGTCACTTAACAATCGTCCTGAAGGGACATTGCCTGCAGATACACAAACAAACCCAAAAAACCAAGTCTCAAAGCAGCTTATGGCAGTAACTTTGAGAAGTGGTAGAGATCTTGATGCTAAAAAGAAAAAAAGAACACACAGACCGAGACACTCACTCCAGTGCGCATTGAACTAGATGAGTCCATAGGGTTGACATAAGTTACAGTCCAGCCAGTTGCTAAAAATAAAGAGGCATAGCAGGGAACAGAGAAAATAGTTGAATAGGTAGAGCAGCAGGTTGAAGAGAAAGTGATAGAGAAAGAAAAGTCCCAAGTCATTGGGAAGAATAGGCCTCCACCACCATTCCCCCAAAGGTTGGCCAAGCACCAAAAAGAAGAGCAATACAAAAAGTTCTTTGATTTGCTCAAGCAAATCCAGGTAAACATTCCTTTAATTGAAGCTTTGAAAGAAATGCTTGGGTATGCTAAGATGATCAAAGACTTGATGTCGCGGAAATTTGATTTCCAAGACTTGGCCACCGTGACCCTTACCCAAACCTGTTATGCAGTGGTCTCCAGGCCCATTGTTGAGAAGCTATCTGATCTAGGTAGTTTCACTATTCCATGCACTATAAGAAATTATGCCTTTGCAAAGGCATTGTGTGATTTGGGGGCGAGCATTAATCTCATGCCCTTGGTGATTTATAAGAGGCTAGGAATTGGGAGAGCCAGGCCTACCTCTATGTTATTACAGCTTGCAGACACGACGGTTTAGCGTCCATATGGTATTTTAGATGATGTGCTTATCCAGGTAGGGAAGTTCATGTTTCCCACCGATTTTGTGATTCTTGACTGCAAGGTGGACGAGGAAATTCCTATAATCTTAGGAAGACCATTCCTAGCCACCGGGTGTCATGACCCTAGTTCACCAATTGTGAATATGTCGTGATGGTACCCAGTCCCCATGACTAGGTAAGCCTAACACGTTGCGGGATATACAAGTTATAAACACTTAAATAAGAAACAGCGGAAAAATAGCATAAGAGATATGTAATCCGTGCCGCTTGGCACATACATCCGTCACATAATGAATAAAACACTACCAAGATCCGGAACCCCACGGTAACACAGACTAATAGAGAAATACAACTGTGGCTCTATGTGAAAAGAGTATCTAACAACGAAATGAAAAAAGATGCCAACTAGTACTACTAGAATAGAAGGGAAAGCCTCCGGATCCATGGACGTAGCAGATCATACCTCGGAGGTCTTCCAATATGCTGCTGAATCATCTAATATGAGCCTGTCCCGATGTACCTGGATCCGCACAACAAAAGTGTGCAGAAGAGTAGCATGAGTACACCACGGCGGTACTCAGTAAGTGCAAAGCCTAACCTCGATGGAGTAGTGACGAGGAAGGTCAGGGCCCTACTGAGAAACAATAATATAATGACGATAATGGTAATAAGCAATTTAAATGACAACAATTCCGAAATAACAACAATGTAATGATTACTGCAACCGTCTACAATTAAACTAACAACAAGTAACCAATTCAAATAAACAAGTCCAGGACCTGTGGGAATTGAACCCACAGTCCCATTAATAGTACCCCTGGGTCTCCGGGAATCGAACCCGCAGCCCATGTCTCAATAATATCTCAATAACTCAGGATCTCCGGGAATCGAACCCGCAGTCCTTACTAATAATTCAGGATCTCGGGAATCGAACCCGTAGTCCACATTTCAATAATCTCAGGATCTCGGGAATCGAACCCGTAGTCCACATTTCAATAATCTCAAGATCTCGGGAATCGAACCTGTAGTCCACATTTCAATAATCTCAGGATCTCGGGAATCGAACCCGTAGTCCACATTTCAATAAATCTCAGGATCTCGGGAATCGAACCCGTAGTCCACATTTCAATAATCTCAGGATCTCGGGAATCGAACCCGTAGTCCACAACAATACATGTAGAAGGAATACACAGAGAGAAGTATAATATGCTTAACGATAACTTCGTCGATGAACAACGCCAGCGATTACCAAGAAAGCTCAAGTAAGTCAATTAAGCAACTAGACAGTTAGATACTATATAATCATGCTTTTCTAACTACTATCTGGTAGGAATATCGAATTTAACAGCTAAAAACAGGAATATCACTTATTGAACATTTTGAGTAAAGTATGTGTTCAACAACCAGCGCATGTACACGCCCGTCACCTCGCGTACAAGGCATTTAAAGTATCACCATAATATCCTAGGGGTGAAAGTCCCCCACACGAAGTTAGACAAGCCACTTACCTCAATTCCGGTATGAAACCGCTAAGAAATAACCCTCTTGCCGCGAATGTCGGCTTCCACATGTGTAGTATCTGATAGAAATCAATAGAATCACATCAAAATAGGCCAATTGGGCATTAACCAATCAAAACAACTCAAAATACACCAAAACCCACAAGTTGCCAAAACCCGACTTTCGGTACGCTTATCGAAAAATCACGAAAATTATATATTCGGAACCCTTATCAAATTAGGACTCCATTTGCCCATTCAAAACCCTTGATTTTCTAAAGTTCAAGCCTAGGGTGAAAACCCCCATAAAACACCCCAAATTCCTCCATTTTCATGAGATAATTGCATAATATTGTCAACAATAATCATAATTTGAGTCCATAGTTGATTACCTGAAGAAACCCCTTGAATCTCCCTTCAAAATCGCCCAAATCGCCCCTTAAGCCGAGCCCTCCATGTTTGGAAATGTTTCAGAAATTTCTAACTTCTGATATAATTAAACCCTCTGCGATTTTCGCTTTTACGGACTTTTTCCGCCTCCGCGAGACCGCTTCCGCGACCGTTTGGTCGCTTCTGCGAAACCCCAGGCCTGGCTGGCCCATTCCGCTTCTGCGAGCCCAGGGACGCTTCCGCGCGTCCGCTCCTGCGGAAAATACTCCGCTCCTGCGGGAATTCCAGCTTCTGCGAGAAATAGTCCGCTTCTGCGGACTCGCTTAAGCGAATTCCCCTCCGCTCCTGCGGATTCTCACTCCTCGACCCAAGGTCGCTTCTGCGACGAGTCTTCCGCACCCGCGACTCCGCCTCAGCGGAAGAGGATCTGCCTCTGCGAACCCAGGCGCTCCCGCGCCCCAAGTTCCGCTCCTGCGGACTCGCCTCTGCGGTCCCATTTCCGCAGGGGCGAAAACGACAGAACAGAAGGCCCAACCTGCAATTTTCCATGTTTTCCTTCCGTTTACCCATCCGAAAACACCCCGCGGCCCCTGGGACCCCAACGAAAACCACCAACATAATCCAAAACATGATACGAACTTATTCCAATCATAAAAACACGTCTAACAACATCAAAACCCATTATTCACATCGAATCCAAGCCTAAATTTCTTAAAACTTTCCGAATTGCACATTCGATCTAAAACCCGACCAAACGACGTTTGAATGACCTGAAACTTTGCGGACATATCCAAAGTCACATAACGAAGCTACAGAAATTTTCGGAATTCCATTCCGACCCCGGATCAAAATCTCACCTATCGTTCGGATTCGCCAAAATTTCAACCTTCGGCATTTCAAGCCTAATTGAGCGACGGACCTCCAAAATACATTCCGAACGTGCTCCCAACTCCGAAATCACCCAACGGAGCTACTGGAACCATCAAATTTCTGTTCCGAGATTGTCTTAACACTGTTCCGGTTACAGACCATTTTCTATCTTTAAAGTTCTCATTTAGGGACTAAGTGTCCCAAAATACTTCAAATTTCAGGGCCGACTCTCCCGGCAAACCACAATAGCAGAAAAGTACTTAGGGAAATAGTTAAATTAGGGATTGGGGCGTAAATTTCTAAAACGACCGGTCGGGTCGTTACACCGGGAGCGCTCTAATTGATTGCGAGACTAGGGAACTCAAGATGAGGTTGAATGATGAGGAGATCATATTCAATGTGCAAAAATCCATGAGGCGCCCTAGTGAGTTTGCGAATTGCTCTCTTATTGATGCGGTTGATGTGATAGTGGAGACAGACGATGCAGAGTTGACCATTGAAGATCCACTTCAAACATGCATAATAAACTTAGAAGAGGTAAATGGTGAAAGTCTAGCAAAATGGGTACTATCTCTGGAAGGCAAGGGGTTTTGGGATAGAGAGCTTGAATTCGAGCCTCTACATTTAGAGAAAAGAGAGACCCCTCCTGCAAAGCCATCCATAGAAGAGCCAGCTGGAGCTTAAACCACTACCATCTCATCTGAGGTATGAATTTCTAGGTCTTAACTCCACTTTACATGTTATTATCTCATCTGGTTTGTTAGATGTGCAGGCTCTAAAGCTTATACATGTACTAAAGGAATGCAAGACTGGCATTGGGTGGACCGTGGCAGACATAAAGGGGATCAGCCCTGCATACTGCATGCATAAGATTCTCCTGGAAGAGGGACACAAACCCTCCAGGAAACGCAAAAGAAGGCTGAACCCGAATATGAAGGATATAGTGAAAAAGAAAGTGATAAAGTTGCTAGACACGGGGTAGGTCCTAGGCAAGTTTTCTCACCCTTCTGTGTTGTACATTGATTATTATGTCATGAGTACATGACATGATTTTAAGTGTGGGGTGGGTAACTTATCTTGTATATGTTGTACATAGTAGTTATAGTTGTAAATAATAATAGCTGGCTTGGCCTGATGATGGACACTTGGCGACAGATTTCTTAAGGGTCCAAGTCAGAATAAAAAAAATACAAAAAAATCAGAAAATTTAAAAAATCCAAAAATATGAGTAGAGGACTCTTCCTGATGACGGACTATTTAGGACAAGTACTCTTGAGGGAAGTAGTCCATGTAGAAATTTTTCTTTCCTTTATTTTCTTTTTCTAGGTAATGTATCACCTCCCCCTTGGTTTTTCTTTTGACCACGGTTCTTTTCCAAGGGTTTTTATTGAACCGGGTTAGGTAGATTTTTCTTTTCTTAGGATTAGAGGAAAAAGGGTAACATGTAACCCCAAGTATGCACATTAGCAAAGTTTAATTGAACTTGAGAATGTATTCTCTAAGCTTGACTGTAGAATCTAAATATGCCTTAAATTTGCACAATAATGCTTGCTTGAACATCGATAGGACTTTGTGGATGAACCGGATTCCAAATGAGTGGCATGCTATGTGTGTGTGAGGTTTTACTTACATTGTATGCTTTACATGATGCCTAGAACTTGCCCTGTGTGTTTGCAAACGAAATAGAAGTTGTTTGGTTGTAGAAAGGATAGAGGCATTTCTTTGTGTAACCCCATAAACCAATAATCATGAATTCACCCATACATAATATCCTAGTTAACCCCTTTGAGCTTAAAGCCTATTCTTTGATAACCCTTGAATGTTCTTTAAATATTATTCTATTTTACCTCCTAGGAGCACTTGTATTGTAATGAATATGCAAAAGTCTAAGTGTGGGGTAAAGGGAAATTGAAAAAGGGGAAAATCAAGAATGAATGGTAGAAAATAGTGATCTGGCCAAAATAATGTAAATGTATTGAAAAGAAAAGAAATTGTGAAAAAAAAGAGCTGTATCAATGTATATATGAAAATTAGAAAGGTCAGTACACCAACAAAAGAAAAGTGGGGATTCAAAGTAAATAAAGGTGAAGAAATATTTAGGGGAGACATAAGGAAGAAAACGAAAAGGGAAGTTGTGAAAAAGAGAAGAAAAGTGCTTAGGGAGGTTAGTCACTATAACCAAAAGTATCCTACCCGTCCCGTAGCCAACATTTCAACCCTTAAAGACCTCTTGATCTATGATTGAATAACTCGATTAGTGGAGTACTACACTAGGGGCAAGCCTATGGTGTGTCTGTATACATATGAATGTTCTTTGTTGAGAGTGAGTGAATTTTTCCGATATATATAAGTTCCATGTTCTTAATGGGAACATATCCCAATAAACTGTGTGAGGGCGTGTAACTCAAGAGGAAAATGGTAAATTTGCATGTTTTTGATAATAACTAGAGTAAGCAATAATGTGCTGGCAGTTGAGTTTACGGTTAGGTAAAAATTGTACATTTCTTAGGTTAATCATGAAAGATAGCTTTTGTGACATATATTGGGGAAGACAATAATAAAATTGGCCTCAAGTGTGATTAAGGTTGCTCGAGGACGAGCAAAGGTTTAAGTGTGGGGTATTGATAATAGGTGAATTTGACTATATTTATGCCCCAAATAATCATGCTTTATTGTTGTTTTGATATTGTTTATGATGATAAAATGCTTTTATTAGTGTTCTTAGTGTGTTATAGGTGCACATGAGCTAATGAAGACTAAAAGAGCAAGTTTTGGAGTCAAAAGATGGTGAAAAAGGCCAAAGTGTGGTACAAGTCAAGAACTTATGTTAAAAATAGCCGGGAAGGTGTGATTTCGAGCTATATAGATGTTATGGAATGAATTTAAGTGATTTGGAGCTTTGAAGTATGAGTAAAATCTCAAGTAATTAAGCCGGGATCGAGTTTTGGGGTCAAATTTGATAGTGTAGTACAAGCGAAGAATCGATGAAGGCATATTGCGCACTGTCTAGTCAACGGGACATAACATTTCGCTCAGAACTCCATTGTGGCTCCATAATCTATTGTTAGAAAGATAACTCAAAGGGAGACAACTTTTCCGTTTTGAGTTTTTCCAAATTCCCAATAGAACAGGGTGAAAAACCGCGGTTTCACAGCTACCGCGGTGGAACCGCAGAAAAACAGGCCTGCAGAAGATTTTTGAAGATTCAGAGAACTGTTCTGTCCGCGGTTCGTCCGCGACCGCGGAAGAACCACGGAAAGTGCCGCAAATATTATTCCTAGTTGTGTACAAATTCAGTTTTTAAGCCCTAAACTCTCTATATAAACCCCTAGTTCGCCCAATAGAGGCAAGTTGTGTATTTTTCATTACTTTTGCAAGACAATTAGTAAGAGAGGACTCTCTCAACTCATTCCATTATTTTATATCAAGTATTTATTTATGAATTCAATTATTATTCTTGTTACTTTGAGCATGAGTAGCTAAATCCTTTTCTAAGGTTTTGATGGAACCTATTGAGTGATGAACTTATCGTTTATGTGATTACAAATTGTTAGCTAGATTTCTATTTGTTCAACTTCATTCTTGTTGTAGTTAATTGGTAGGATCCCCAATTAGCTGTGCCCATTTAGTGTGCATAACTTGGAAAAGAGTGTATATTTAGGTATATTGTTGAACAACACCACACATAGGTTATTGGAGGAATCTATAACTTTAGGCGTAAAGACGGAATTAGGAATAACGAAGTCTTGGGTGCAATCTTAAGTGAACTATTCAAATTAAAGCTAGCTAGAGTAGCTCGGGAGAGTGCACTAGCAAATTATTGTAATTGATCGAGAGCGGGTTACGATACAAATAGCGTTCATGATTGATAGAATATATTGACAATTTTTATGAGCATAACGAGAAGAGATTCCATCAATAGGGGAAATCAATACCTTAGTCTTTCTCCATATTATTTTACTCAACATTCAATTCTTTCTTTTAAGCCTTTTTAATTATTGCAAAAGTAGTTAGTCAAAAAATCACACAAACATATACTTGAAATTTTGGGAACTTGATTCGGAAGTACTCTTGGGTTGTGAAAGTTGTAATTGGTAGGTTAATCCCCTGTAGGATTGATTCTGGACTTATTAGACCAGGTTGTATTGACTACGCCCGTTGCTTGAAAGTGAATCAGGCATCATATGGACTGGTGAATTATTTCGCCCATTGGGACTTCAAGGACAAGTCTCAGTCCCGATATAGAGGCGTTAGTGGCTCCGTCCATGTAGAGAGACCATAGGTCGGTATTTGAGGGGGCACAATATGCCTCCTGCTCCGCCTCTGGTAGTATTTTTGCACTGAAATTGGCCACGAAGTTTGTGAGGACCTATGACATGATGGCAGTTCTCAGGATGTACAAGATATCATGTTGTGACGACCCGACCCGTAGTCTCAGGTATTATTGCCCCGTTTCCCCCTTATTGTATTGCTTTTTGTTTCATCATTGGTATTGGGTGCGCTAGAATTTAATTGGAGTAATTTTGATAAGAAATGAGACATTTAGTCTTTTTTTAAGAAGGCTTAAGTTGGAAAACTCAAACAGATGTTGACTTGTGAGTTAGAGAGCTCGAAATTGAATTCCGATGAATCGGTTAGCTCCGGGTGATGATTTACGGTTTAGTAGCGCAACGGAAGTAATTTTAGAAATCCGGTGAAGAAGTTAGCCTATGTTGACGAAGTTGGAATTTTGGCGGATTCCGGTTGATAGGTGATATTTTGATCCGAGAGTCGGAATGGAATTCCGAGAGTCGGAATGGAATTCCGAGAGTTGCAGTACCTTCGTTAGATGATTTTGGATTTGTCCGTAAAATTTCAGGTCATTCAAATGTCGTTTGGTTGGGTTTCAGATCGAATGTGAGTTTTGGAAGAATTTGATAAACTTAGGCTTGAATCTATGGTGAATTAATGGTTTTAGCATTGTTAGATGTGTTTTGATGATTAGAACAAATTTGAATGAGGTTTTAGGATGCGTTGGTTCTTTTGGTTGAGGTCCCGGGGGACCTCGGGTGAGTTTCAGGGTGGTTTCGGACCATTTCTAGGCCATTTTTAACTGCTGATTTCTGTTAGTATCAGTGTTCTATGCAATTGCAGACAATGGGTAGCGATCGCAGTGAGTAAAATGTGAGCAAAAAATTAGTGAATCGCGATCGCGAAGAAGGAAATTTCTGATCCTAATTCAGAAGCTCGCATCATTTTCTCTACAAGGAATTGTGATGTAATTCAAAATCGAATATTGTAGCTCTTCGTGTCTAGTTTTCAGAAAGCTAAAGAAATCGTGATTCGGACATCTGGGTCAAAAGTTATGGACGTTACACTATAGGCTGCCCGAGAAGAATCTCTAATACACATGTATGAATTTAGAAGCTTATATAACGAAATGTATAAGGATTCAGAAAATGAGCAAAAATAAAAGTTATATCCCTATGTGTCTAGTTTTCATAACATCAAACCATTTGTCATTTGGAGTTGTGTGCAAAAAGTTATGACTATTATACTGAAGCTTGTCTTGAGGAGCCAAAATTGTGCATCACAATCGCAAAGGGTTGACCGCGATCGCGAAGGGTAAATTTTGGGCCGAAAAATTGTTCTCTGCGATCGCCAAGCATTTTCCGCAATTGAGATGAGTAAAATACCTGGGGCAGAATGTCTTAAAACACTCCAGTCGCGAAAATAACCCATTTTCCACCATTTTTGGTCATTCTTGAGAGCTTTTGGACGAGAATTGAAGGGGTTTTGACTGGGAATCATTGGAGGTAAGTTTTATGAGTTAAATACATTCTTTTATTGAAGAATCATGCTTGAAATTCATGAAAACATAGCAAAATTCTAAGAAATTAGGGCTTGGATCAAAAACTCTAAAATTGGGATTTGAGGGACCATTTGTGGTATGAGTGTTCTTGGTATGTACGGACTCGTGGCGAGACGAGGATTCTGGAAATGTAAATTTTTTAATTTTTCGGGACACGGGCCATGTAATGACCAGACCCATCGTCAATGGAGTTACCGCTCCGTTTACAATATTTTATGCTTCTATATGTTTCATTATGTGTGTTTGGAGAATTTGAAGTAATTCGGATAGAGTTCGGTTAGAAATGAGACAATAAGTCTCTTTATAAGAAGGTTAGTTTGGAAAAGTCAACAGAATATTAACTTATGAGTTAAAAGGCTCGGAATGGATTTTTGATGATTCGACTAGTTTCGGGGGATGATTTGTGACGTAGGTGCGCAATCGGAGTTGAATTTAGAGGTCCGGTGTAGAATTAGGCTTGAATTGGCTAAGGTTGAATTTTGACGAATTCCAGTTGATAGGTTAGACTTTGACCCAAGGGTCGGAATGGAATTTCGAGAGTTATATAGCTTTGATATGTTATTTGTGATATGTGTGCAAATTTTAAGATCATTCGGACGTCGTTTGGTTGGGTTTATGATCGAATGCGTGTTTCGGAAGTTTTTAAATAACTTAGGCCTGAATCCGATATTAATTGATGATTTCAGTGTTGTTAGGTATTTTTTGATGATTGGAACAAGTTTGGATGATATTTTGGGATATGTTGGTGCCTTTGGTTGAGGTTCCGGGGGCCTCGGGTGTGTTTCGGGTTGTGATCACGCTCTTAATTGATATTTCAACGTCGTATCTTTGGACATAAAGGGGTACCATATTAAAAAAATGAGTTCCGATTACTATTTTGAATGAAGCATTAGATCTGTATCATATTTACGGACCCATAGCAAAAAGAATCATCCAATTTGGACATCGTATGAGGATTTTATGGTCATTTTACTGAGGTTACCCAGATTTTCAGGTTAATGACGAAATAGCCCCTGACGGCGTATTAAAAATCTGCACTATTTACAAATCCTAAAACCTTCATATCTCCTTTATTATAAGGTCAAATTGAGTGGTTCAAAACCCTAAATTCATTAAATTTTCACAAGGAATCCATCGGGAGCAGTAAAACGCGTGAACAGTATACCTATAATGAGCAGGTCGAGTTTTCTTCCAATTTTGGAACGGGACGAAGCTTTTGAGGCGATTTTTAAGGGAAAATTCGTGGGATTTCATCATGTAAGAGTTCTTAGACTCGTATTATGTTGTTATGATGTAAAAACATAGATTAAACACTGAAAAACCAAAGATTTAAGGGGTAAAAATGGAGGTTAGGGCTTGAAACCTAAGAAGGTGTAAAGTTGGAATTTGAGGGGTCAAACGGACTCCGATTTTGGTGTTCTTTATATGTATGGACTCATAGCGAGATGAGGAATCCGTTTGTGTGTTTTTTAGAATTTTTTGAGAAGCAGGCCTGGGGCTCAGGTTTTACCAACTTTGTAAATTTTAATATTTTCGAGTATTTTTTATTGGGTTATGTTTCTTTGACCCATATTTATGTATTCGTTGTGGTTTTGACTAGATTCGATGCGCGAGGAGGTTGATACGATAGAAAAAGGCATTGCAGACCAGTTGATAATAGGTGAATTTGACTATATTTATGCCCTAAATAATCACGCTTTATTGTTGTTTTGATATTGTTTAGGATGACAAAATACTTTTATTAGTGTTTTTGGTGTGTTTTAGGTACACATGAGCCACTGAAGACTAAAAGAGCAATTTTTGGAGTCATAAGATGGTGAAAAGGCCAAGTGTAGAGCTAGATTGAAGTTTGTGCTGAAAAATAGGAAGAAGAATCTGCGGCACTGTTCAGCCGCGGTCCAATCGCGAACGCGGACGGACCGCGGTTGAAAGGGCTCGTGGAATCTCTGAAGATTCATAGAGGTGATTTTTCCGTGGTGCATCCGCGAACACGGCGGACTGCGGACGAGGCCGGAATTTTTAGGCACAAACTTGTCAAGATGCAATTTATGTAACCTAAACCCTATATATAATGATAGGATTCGCCCAAGAGAGGCAAGTATTGTATTATTCATTACTTTTGCAAGAAAACTAGTAAGAGAGAACTCTCTCAACATCTTTCTTTCTTTTACATTGAATCTTTGATTATGAATTCAATTATCTATCTTGTTTATTTGATTATGAGTAGCTAATTCTTTATCTAAGGTTTCGATGAAACCTATTGATTGATGAACTTCTGGGTTATGTGATTACAAATTGTTAGCTAGATTTCTATTTGTTCAACTTCGTTCTTGTTGTAGTTAATTGGTAGGATCCCCAATTAGTTGTGCCTATTTAGTGTCCATAACTTGGAAAATAGTGCATATTTAGGTAAATTGTTAAACAACATCACACCTAGATTATTAGAGGAATCTATAATTTTAGGCGTAAAGGTGGGGTTAGGAATAACGAAACCTTGGGTGCAATCTAAAGTGAACCGTTCAAATTAAACCTAGCTAGGGTAGCTCGGGAGAGTACACTGGTAAATTATTGTAGTTTCTCGGGAGAGAATTACGGTAAAAATAGCGTTCATGATTGATAGAATAATATTGACAATTTGTATGAGCATAAACAGAAGGGATTCCATCAATAGGGGAAATCAATACCTTAGTCTTTCTCTTCATTCTTTACAACATTCATTTTTTTCTTTCAAGTATTTAAATTCTTGCAAAAGTTAGTTAGTAGAAAATATTCCACAAAAATATATTCAAAAGTTTTGGAAGCTGCTCCAGAAGTGTTATTGGGTTTTGGAAGTTGCAGTTGATAGGTTAATTCCCTATGGGATCGACTCTGGACTTAATTGACCGGATTATATTGACTACGACCGTTGTTTGGACGTGAATCAATTTTGGTGTCATTGTTGGGGAATTAACGGAATTATCAATTTCCATTGACAAAACTACAAGATTCTTGTGTAGTCAGGTTCTTTCTACACACTTTAAATTGAAATTTTTGACGGTTGTTGAATTGGGTATTCAGGTATACTCAGGTACATGCCTAGGAAATCTGCAAGGACTGGAGAACTAATTGAAGGACTCTTAGACCCAGAGCAAACTTTCTGGGCACGTAATAGGGCAATCAAATAACTTCAGCAATCTCAGCAACCAATTAAACATAAAGGTGCATTATTAGACTGGGCACAACCAACAACGGATAATTTGGCAATTGCCATTATTGTGCAAGCGATTCAAGCTGAGTCATTCCAGATTACTAGTAACATGCTACACTTGTTGCAAAACAAGGGATTATTCTCCGGGACTCAGGTTGAAGATCCACAACAGCACCTGAAGAACTTTCTCTCAATATGCAAGATACAGAGGCAACCAAACGTGACACCAGAAGCCATCAGATTATTACTATTTCCGTTCTCAGTCATAGGGGCTGCGCAGATATGGCTAAACTCACTCCCCATAAACTCTATTGCAACATGGGATGAGTTAGTCAAGCAATTCCACAACAATTTTCATCCACCTAACAAGACAGCTCAGCAAATTGATGAGATTGTGAGCTTCAAGCAAAAACCAATGGAGACATTACATGAAACTTAGGGCAGATTCAAAGGTATGCTTGTTATGTGTCCTCACCATGGGGTTCTTGAGTAGATGTTGGGTCAAAGATTCTATATGGGGCTTTCAGACAGAATGAAGAATATAGTAGATGCCTCAGCAGATGTGGCTTTTTTGAGCAAGACTTGGAGAGAAGGCCAGAATTTGCTTGACAAGATGGCTCAAAATTCCGGGTGGACGACCAGGAATGCTCCTATCACTCAAGTGGTACACTCTATACCTCTGAATCCTTTTAACACTATGGAGGAGAACATGGCAACTTTATTGACACAAATGAGCATCCTGACGAAGAAGGTGGAAGACTTTGGGGTCAAGCAGCAGGTTCATATTGTAGACACTACCAATGGTGGTTTATGCACATCTTGCATTAGCCAACCCATAGTTAATCCATGGGCTGCAGACCAAGAGCATAATCACCAGCATGAAGACATGAACTATGTGGCGAATTATGGAGGGAAGCAACTGGGTAACCAGAGTTGGGGTCAGCAGGCTCTACAGCAGTACAGACCTCCTTAACTACAGTATAATGCAGCAGGTATGAGGCCACCAAACAACATGGCTTCATATCCTAGACCTCAGAATTTCAACAATCAGCAGCAGGGGTATCATCCACCTCCACAACAGCATGGGGGTAGACATGATGATGGGTTCGCAAGGTTGGAAGCTATGATGCAGCAGGTAATTGGGTCACATGCCAAAACCATTGAAATGATAGATGCACATGACGCAGCTATCAAGAATATTGAAGTACAGGTGGGCCAGATTGATATGTCATTTAACAATCGTCCTCAAGGGACATTTCCTGCAGATACACAAACAAACCCAAAGGATCAAATCCCAAAGCAGCTGATGGCAGTTAATCTGAGAAGCAGAAGAGATCTTTATGCTGAGTAAGAAAGAGATAGAGGCCATTGAACTGGATGAGTCCACTGGATTATATTGACTACGACTGGGTTGACAGAAGTTACAGTCCAGCCAGTAGTCGAAAGTAAGGATGTGCAGCAGGGAACGGAGAAAGCAGCTGAACCGGTAGAGCATCCGGTTGTGGAACCAGTGATAGAGAAAGAAAAGTCCCAAGTGATTGGGAAGAAGAGGCCTATAGCCCCATTCCCCCAAAGGTTGGCCAAGCACAAGAAAGAGGAGCAATACAAGAGGTTCTTCGAGATTCTCAAGCAAATCCAGGTAAACATTCCCTTAATTGAAGCTTTGAAAGAAATGCCTGGGTATGCTAAGATGATGAAAGATTTGATGTCGCAGAAATTTGATTTCTAAGACTTGGCCACCGTGACTCTTACCTAGACTTGTAGTGCAGTGGTCTCTAGACCCATTGCTGAGAAGCTATCTGTCCCAGGTAGCTTCAGCATTCCATGTACTATAGGAAACTTTGCCTTTGCAAAGGCATTGTGTGATTTGGGGGCGAGCATAAATCTTATGCCCTTGGTGATTTATAAGAGGCTGGGCATCGGGAGAGCCAGGCCTACTTCCATGTTATTACAGTTTGCTGACATGATGGTTAAGAGTCTATTCGGTATATTGGATGATGTGCTCATCCAGGTGGGGAAGTTTGTGTTTCCCGCCGATTTTATTATTCTTGACTGCAAGGTGGACGAGGAAATTCCTATAATCTTAGAAAGACCATTCCTAGCCACAGGGAGAGCATTAATTGATTGTGAGACTGGGGAACTCAAGATGAGGTTGAATGATGAGGAGATCATATTCAATGTGCAAAAATCCATGAGGCGCCCTAGTGAGTTCGCGAATTACTCTCTCATTGATGCGGTAGATGTGATAGTGGAGATAGATGATGTAGAATTGACAGTTAAAGATCCACTTCAGGCATGCCTGATGAACTTAGAAGAGGTAAATGGTGAAAGCCTGGCAGAGTGGGTGCTATTTCTGGAAGGTAAGGGATTTTGAGATAGAGAGTTGGAGTTTGAACCTCTACATTTAGAGAAGAGAGAGACCCCTCCAGCAAAACCATCCATTGAAGAGCCACCAAAACTAGAACTTAAGCCACTACCAGCTCATCTTAGGTATGAATTTTTAGGCCCTAACTCCACTTTACCTGTTATTATCTCATCTGGTTTGCTAGATCTGCAAGCTAAAAAACTTATACAGGTACTTAATGAATGCAAAACTGCCATTGGGTGGACCATGGTAGACATAAAGGGGATCAGCCCTGCGTACTGCATGCACAAGATTCTCCTGGAAGAGGGGCACAAACCTTCCAGGGAACATCAAAGAAGGCTGAACCCAAACATGAAGGAAGTGGTGAATAAAGAGGTAATAAAGTGGCTAGACGCGGGAATTATTTTCCCAATCTCTGATAGTAGTTGGGTTAGCCTAGTTCAATGTGTTCCAAAGATAGGTGGCATGACGGTGGTGAAAAATGAAAACAACGAATTGATCTCAACAAGAACCGTCGCCGGGTGGAGAATATGCATGGAATACTGGAAGCTAAATCTAGCCACCCGCAAGGACCACTTCCTACTTCCCTTCATTGATCAGATGCTTGACAGGTTGGCAGGGAGGTCACACTTTTGCTTCCTGGATGGGTACTCGGGGTACAATCAAATCTCCATAGCCCCCGAGGATAGAGAGAAGACCTTCTTCACATGCCCATATGGCATTTTTGCCTTTAGAAGGATGTCATTCGGATTATGCAATGCACCTGCCACATTCCAAAGGTGCATGATGGCTATATTCACTGACATGGTGGAAGATATTATGGAGGTGTTCATGGATAATTTCTCAGTGGTAGGGAATTCATTCGATGAATGCTTCATCAATCTGATATATGATAGCCTGAGGGTTCGAAACCCCGGCTTATCATATTGTGATGCTATTTAGGGAGTGACTTGCATCCCATGGCAGGTGGGGGATTGGTTGTGACTGGGGATTGTGACTTGGTCCATCCCAAACTAGGATAATACTATATTGGCAATTGAAACGCACTATGTGTTGTATATATATATGTGGGCTATATGCCATGTTTGGCGCCTTGTGCCGACCTATAGTATCCTTAGGGGATAGATATCTATATGATAGCATGATTTGTAAAATCATTGATCTCAGTCTTAGGTTGAAATCACTATTATGAAATGCTAAGTCACCTGTTCTTGGAAAATTAAATAAACTAAAGTATTTTTCCTTGTTAATGAATTGGAAATTAGAAGATAAATAAATTGAACTGTTGTGTAACTCATATGCAAATTGTGGACTGAGTTTGGTTCGGGCTGCACGCCGCAGCAGATGATATGAATATTGCGCTTGGGATGAAGGAGCCTCTCCGTAGTCTGTTCCCACCCCCAGTGAGTGTCGTCGACGTTAAACGGATCGGGCTACACGCCATAGTGGCCATGTGCATTGCATTGCATTCATGCATTGTTAATTACTTATGTTATCTGTGGTTTGCTGTTATTGTTAGTCGTAGTAGGTAAGAGACTGCTAGACATAGCTTTACTCTGTGGTATTCTGTGGATTTCTTACCTTCAACTATTTTATATGCTTTTTACTCACAGAGTACTTAGTACTCACCCCTACTTCCTACACCTTTGTGTGTAGATTTAGGTTCACCGGAGATTAGCTGAGCAGTCTCGTTTCCAGAGTTATCAGAGTTGTTGAGGTAGCTGCTTGACGTTCGCAGGACCTGGCTTCTCTTCATATTCTAGTTTTTCCTTTATATATAGATTATTCAGACTTGAGTATTTTGTTCAGATATTGCTATTTGATTTTGTTTAGAGGCTCTAGACTCGTGACCCCTGGTCTTTGGGAGTTTATAAAGTTTAACTTCAATCTATCAGTTAAGAATTTAACTTTGTTGTTGAATAAAATATTCAAGTACTTGGTTTGAGTTTCATGCTTGGGATGAGAGTGTAAATGGTCGGGCTTGCCTAGCAGTTGTGTTGGGCGACATCAGGACCGGTATTGGGGTCCTGTCAAGTTGGTAACAGAGCCTAGGTCACCAGGCCTCACGAGTCATGAGCCGGTTTAGTAGGCTCTCGTGGATCGGTATGTAGACATCCGTATCTATCCCCGGGAGGCTACAGAACCTTTAGGAAACGCTTCACTTTCTTGCAATTATTATCATGCGTATTTGATTTAGCTTGAGAAATAACTCTTGAAATTCCTTCCACACGCCTGTATGCGCACGCGAGCGTTTAGCAATATAATTACCTGGATAGCTTGTGATTCCCCGATCGAGGGGCGAGATGTAATCCCCGTGAGTTCATGTTGGGCCATTCTAGAGGACTTGAGGCCGAATCTTCACTTATCACTTGAGCGCCAAAGTGCTGATTATGCGAGCAAGTGCATTGAACTTATGTCTTCGGTAATGTCCTTATTAGCTGGGATGGTGGTTGGATATCCACGCGATGAGTAAGTTAGTGCTATGAGGTGTATCTATGAGATCTTGGTTGTGATGAAGAAGTTTGTGGGATAATAGATGAACTATTAAGCTATGCGTTCCTATTGCGATCTGTTGTGTAGCCCCAAGTTATGGGCGCGTGAAGAATATTATCATATCTCCTAGTTGGAAAGTTAAGTGCAATACATGTGGCGGTATGAGTTCTGACTCAGAAAGACTAAATTGGCAATATTTTATATGTGTTATGATTCAAACAAGTGCAACGCATGTCCCGATATCGATTTTGATAATATAATACATGTAGTATTGAGATTAATGTTGTTTATATACATTGTGATGTTTTTTTAAGTTGTTACCATATTGTTAGGATGTTTTGGTGATTCTCTGGCAGGTGGATAGGCCCAATTACAAAGGATACTCTGCCGAAATTTTTGAAAAATTTGGGACTTAGTAAAAATTTGGTCGCCTAGAGAGTATGCTTAACTGTTGTGTGAATGAATTCAAAAATTGCAGAAGAGTTAAAATTTTTTATGATCCGTGTCTCCAGTAGCTTATGAAAGAGTGAGTTTAATCTCACCATGGTATTACGACAGCAATGGAGCATATGCGTTATGTCTATAGCGTGTTTTGATATATGGCTTCGAGCTAAGTTGGGGAGCTTGTTATTGTTTAGCAGATTGTGAGGCTTTGTACTATGTTAGTTTTGATTTCACGCAGGCTGGTGAATCAATTCTGGTTGTGGAAATTGGGCCGTGAATGACACGACTGAAGGAAATTTTAGACAAGAAGTTGTCACACCTCCTTTTTCCGCACCCGCGAGGGCGCGATGGAGTTTTTCCAATTAAAGGACAATCGAAACGGGATTTATTTAATTAATTCAGAGTCGCCACTTGGGAGATTTATGGTGTCCCAAGTCACCGGTTGAATCCCGAATCGAGGAAAAGAATGACTCTGTTTAACAGTCCGCGAACCAGAAATCCGGATAAGGAATTCTGTTAACACGGGAGAAGGTGTTAGGCATTCCCGAATTCCGTGGTTCTAGCACGGTCGCTTAAACTATTATATTTGGCTAAAAAAATCTGATTTTAATACATGTTATAACTTATGTGCAAATTTTAGCTCTTGACCACTTTTAATATTATTATTATTTTTTTTTTAACAAAAAATTGCAAAGTTGTGAAAACGTATCTCGAACCACGTCACATCAATATACCCGTGGTTATCGACACATTTCGACTCCATTGAGATTTGGGTTCGTGTCACATAAATGTGCATCCGAATTCAAGAAGGTAATGTTATTAACAATTGCAGTAATACATGAAAATTAAAAAATAAATTATATATGCACAAATGAGCATAACGTACAGTTGAACAATGTATAACACATATTGAAATATAACTTACACTTACTTATAGTATATTAATACCAATATTGTATCATATGCATTAATTATAGTATATTAATAACAATATTGTATCATATGCATTAACAATTAAAAAATTTCAATTATACAATATACCACAAACATGTGAAAAAAAATAACCTAAGCATAAGATAAGTGAGAAAGGCTTTTCACACAGCACAAGCAAATCAAGCATAGAAATATATCTTGCAAACAACAAAATCCAAACTAAACTAACAATGTAAAAGACATTCAAACAAGAAATGAGATAAAGGAACAAACCTTTTAAAATAAAACTTTCTTTAACAAAAAAATTTCGTTGGCAGCCTTTTACAGCGTCAATTGTTTGACGCAAGCAACGACCGAAGCTGAAACGGAAACTTTCAACATACCTCGGAAGCGAGGGAGCTTGAAGCTCGACGGCGATGGTGGTTTTGCCGGCAGTGAGGACTGTTTGGTTTGCTGGGTTAACGACGACGACGCATCAGCTGTTGGTGGTGTCGACAATGGTCGTTGGTTTGCGGGGATGGTTGCTTGGAGACGGGATTGACGGACATGGGCGACGGAAGGTGAGGCTCAGTTTTTTTCTTTTGTTCAGTTGTTTTTCTTCATGAAGAAGAAGCATCAACAATAGCCTCTTCTTGCTAAACAAAACGTGAGCCCCTCTGGATGAGAATTGCTTCTTCTTTTTAAAAACAAATGAGGAAGCCACTGAATAGTGACCCCCCATCCTCCACCAGAACGTGACCCCCCTTTCTTTTGTCTTTTTTTTTTTTTTTTAAATCAGTCCAGCTCCCTCTTTGTATTTAAAAATGAGCAAGCACCACTTAGTCACATGCCTGCTCCCACCCTTTTTGCTTTCCCCTTTTTTTTTAAAAATAGTAGCATGCCCATCATTGCCTCATGTTTGTCCGTTGGCAAAAATTCTCTCAATTGCCCACGTGAGAGACCAAGAGTCATGGGTCTCCATGTGGGTTTCAAGAGTTATGGGCTTCATCTCGTGCTCCGTCCGTTCCCCCACGTGTGATGGACTCAGATTATTATTGGCTAGGTCCGAAAAATATAAAACCGGGTAGTTTAAACCCGAATATTATTCTTCGCCCGGAACCGACAATGAGAACACGGTGTTATTAATTAATCCTACGTAAGCAAAATAACTACAAGACTCACTATGAAAACAAATCTATTTTTTTTTATATTTTTCAAGATTAAAGTTACCACAAAATACTAATTATATTATTTTTTGTTTTATCATTTTTGTTTTTATATAAAAATAAAGATATAAAGAACTATTTTTTATATTTTTTAAGTTTAAAATGACTACAAAATATTAATAAAAATTATTTTTTTAATTTTCGTTTTTAATAAAAATATAAAAATATAAAGTACTATTTTTGTATTTTTCAAGTTTAAAATGACTACGAAACATTAATAAAACTATATTTTTGTTATTTTTCATTTTAAGGTAAAAATAAAGTAAAAGAGTCAAATCTAGCTAAAATAGCTATATTAAAACTAAACTAAATATTTTACGCTAAAAATATAAAAAGTCTCGGGGAGGGTCAAAAATCACGCGTTTACAGCTGCCCCTCTTTGACTGAAAACACAAAGAGTTTTCAGACAAAGAACGACTAGACAAGTGTTTTTGACTAGACCCTTATTCGGAGGGACTAAACTAAAAGAAGAGGAATGTGACCGAGCCCTTGTATCTGAGCTGCCTACATATCCTTGGCTATAAAGGAATCAGGCCACGTGTAGTTCGAAAGTGAGTGAAGAAGGGGTATACCGAGGTGGAGAGCCAGTCGAGGTGTCGTTCCGTCGAGGTTTCGTTCCATCGAGGTTCCGGTCCGTGGTCCCGCTATTACATCAAAAATCCAACATGAAAAAGACTAACTAAGCCTATCAGCTACTAGTTACAAGATTCCTATCTATGAGTCTTCTGAAGCTTGATCTTGAGTATTGGTTGGTGCTTCATGTAGACTCTAAATTTGAACCTCGATACTTGCTAGTTGTAGGTGCTAGTTCAATCTTCTTCGCCCTTCTGGATCAGGACCAGGCTTGCAGTTCTTGTGTCATTGACCATGTCTTGGACAACTTTCATCAGCTCCTGCATTTTGGATTGGCTTCTTGCCTCTTTTTTTCTTTTTGTTTATTGTGACTAAACTTCTGTTGATCCTCTCGGACTGTTGACTCGCATTCTGGTTGCAAACTTCTTTTGCTGCTATCTTGCATTGTACTCCGAAGCGAATTCCCTTACTTGTGATCTTCGATCTATTCTCCTTTGAAGTCTGAATTTATCTTTTCTTATCCTTGTTGCCTTCCTTCTGATTCATGCTGGGGATTTCCGTTACACTCTGTCACTTTCCGATTGTTCACTATCCTTATCAAATCTTGGAAACTGAGACGCCGTTCTGCTTTTCCGGTGGGCTTCTGACTTTATCGACAAACTCTAATCATAAATCGCCATTTCATTTTCAGGCGGGCACCTGATTTCAACAACAACTTCAAAATAATAACTCGCCACTCCATTCTTCAGGCGGGCATCCCGACTTCAACTACAACTTCCAAAATATATCGCCACTCTTCTCTTCAGGCGGGCTCCTGACTTCAACATCTTTTGAAAATAAATTGCCATTCCTCTCTTCAGGCGGGCTCCTGACTTTAATATCTTAGCAAATTAAAACGCCATTCCTCTTTTCAGGCGGGCTCCTGACTTCAACATCCTAGCAAATTAAAACGCCATTCCTCTCTTCAGGCGGGCTCCTGACTTCAACAACATCTTTTGAAAATAAATCGCCATTCCTCTCTTCAGGCGGGCTCCTGACTTCAACAACAACTTTTCGGATCAAGACCAGGTATGCAGTGCTCGTGAACTCGGCCATGTCTTGAGCACACCACATCTTTCATCAACTTCTGCACTTGAATTAACTCCTTGTTTTTTCATTGTGACTCACTTCTGTTGATCATCTCGGACTGTTGACTCGCATTCTGGTCGCCAGCTTCTTTTGTTGCTAACTTGCATTACACTCCAAAGTGAATTCCCTGACTTGTGATCTTCGAGCTATTCTCCTTCGAAGTCTGAATCTATCTTTTCTGATCCTTGTCGCCTTCCTTCTGATTCATGCTGGGGATTTCCGTTACACTATGTCACTTTCGATTGTTCACCATCCTTATCAAATCTTGGAAACTGAGACGGCGTTCTGCTTTTCTGGCGGGCTTCTGACTTTAACAACATCTTTTGAAAATAAACGCCATTCCTCTCTTCAGGCGGGCTCCTGACTTCAATCATCAACTTTTGAAAATAAATCGCCATTCCTCTCTTCGGGCGGGCTCCCGACTTCAACAACATCTTTTGAAAATAAACGCCATTCCTCTCTTCAGGCGGGCTCCTGACTTCAACAACATCTTTTGAAAATAAATTGACATTCCTCTCTTCAGGCGGGCTCCTGACTTCAACAACAATTCTGAAAATTAATCGCCATTCCTCTCTTCAGGCGGGCTCCTGACTTCAACAACATCCTTTGAAAATAAATCACCATTCCTCTCTTTAGGCGGGTTCCTGACCTCAACAACAACTTTTGAAAATAAATCGCCACTCCATTCTTCAGGCGGGCTCCTGACTTCAACATCAACTCACTAACTCCATCCCGTCCATGTCGCCTTCCTTTGCTTCCTGCACCACTTTTTCTTCCTGCATCGCTTCTTGGGCCATCCTTTCTTCTGAATTACCTTGTTTTGGAATTGCTTTCCTCCTGGGTCGTGTTATTTTTCTCTTGATTGCTGGGGATATCTTTGGAACTAATTACTTACCTGCTAGGGTAATGCTGCTGGGGAAATCTTCTTTATTTCCTTTTTTTTTCTACTTCCTTCAAAACCTTTATTCTCTCCCGGGATCGCTGGGGATTGAAATGTCATCCGCTGGGGATTACACTGTCGGGGGATCCCTTTTCCTTTTTCCTCTTTCCAAACCTCATTTGGGACTCGCGCTTGGCTCCCTTGAAAAACTTGTAGGATATAATGCTGCCGGAGAAATCTCGAAATCAATGTTTCATTTTTTCGAGAACTGCTGGGGATGATACCGACTTCTTGCCTTTCTGAACGCAAGCTTCCTCGTTTTGTCTTGTCTGCTGGGGGTATAATTTCCTCTATCACAACTTGTTTTTTTTTTTTTAAACTGCTGGGATAATCGGGTTCAAAGATCACTTCCTTGCGTTATCTGGCTTCTTTCCCCAACCGGGTATTTGGTTTCGAGAAAATATTCGCAACGGGAGAAAATTTTCTGCCCCAGTTTGAGAATCTTCTTCGTGGCATGCTTTTCTGCCAACAACCCCTCTTTTTCCTATTTCAAATCAAAGAAAAATTGGTTAGTTTTAAAATGTGGTGGTTGGTTGTGGCTCATGCTGGGGATGGTTCTCCTCCTCTTTCCCTCCTCTGCGTTTCATTATCAGAACTTGCTGGGGATGATATTATTTGATGATATTCATGCTGGGGATAGCTTTCTCCTTTCTTGCTTCCCCGCCTTCCTTGACGACTCTTTATTCGCGAACCTTTCCACGTGGTTTTCCACTGACCAACCGAATTCCTATGATAGTGACCCTTCGTGAAGACCTTGCATGTTTTAATGGTGAACCATTTTCTTTGTTCAACCTTGTCACTGAAAATACCTCTTCTGCTGGGGATATCCTCCCTTCTTCTGTGGCGTTCTCCGACCTTTGAGTCTCACTGGCCTTGGCCTTGAGGTCATTAACCTTTACTTTTTATGGAGGTATCTTTTATGATGCTGGTCTACCCCTTTGTCAACTTCCTCTTGTTGGGGAACATCCTTCCGGACATTGGCATTGTGCTTGTTCCCTTCTGACTTATACCACTTGGGTGTACCAATTAGAATCCCGTCTTGCGTAATTGGAAAGCTGATGGAAAAATTTTGCAGTCATTTCTTGCAAACGGACTCTATTGGGGAATTTTCGATAAAAAGAAGAAAGATAAAAGGAAACAGAATAAAAGACAAAAAGGAAGATGACTCTCTAAAAAGAAAAATTATAAAGTAAACCTATCAAACGTGGATACCAACTCTAATGGACATGACGTGCACATATAGCCTATCCTCCATCGTTAAACCGCTTTTTGTAATCTTCGCCTGGGGCTTTCCCATCTGATTTCCTATCTCCGTTCGACTTGTAGTGCCCGAGGGGTTTTCACTACCAAGCCTCTCTCATTTCGGTTTTTCTCTCAGCTTTCATCGCCTTATGGTGCCTGTGAAGGTTTTCACCGCTAAGACTCTCTCATTTGTGTTACTTTTTCACTGGGGATTGGTGGTGTTACTGCTAAGACTCTCCTATTTTCTGCTGGAGATCGGAGTCTTTCTGCCGGGAATCAGGGTGTCATGTCCCGATGAAACTTCTCTCATTTGCCTAACTCAGCCTCTTTTGAAAATTGGTCAAAAGGTATTTCTTTGGACCGTAATGTGGGTTTGGACAGGGCTAGAAAGAAAGGGTATTAAAGGCTCAAAATAAAACAAATTGGGTTCAAAATTACAACCTTCGGAATCCTATATTTTCCTTACATAAACACATTTTTTTTTTGCTGCCCCCTGTTTCTTGCTTGGGGATTTTTTGGTTTTTATTTACACTATGACCGAGCTGTGAAGCGCCTACGTATCCTCTTTGAGGAATCAGGTCAAACGTAGTTCCCAATTCCTCTTTTTCAAGTTTTTTTTTTCATACATTTTTCTTTTTCTTTTATTTATCTCTTTTTGTTGTTTTCTTTTTCTTTACTTTTTCTTTATCCCTTTTCAAACTTGTGTTTCTAGTCTTTGCAACTAATTCCAAAGGAGGGGTATGAAAGAAATCAAAATAAGGCTCGAAGGTTTAACGAAGGATAAAGTGTTTGGGTAGCAGAACAAAATGCCTTTGTCATTCCAATCTTCAGAACATACCAAGTGCAAACAACGCGATTAACATTCGTCATATCTTTAAGGCACAGTTGGACAACACTCTCATCTTCATTATTATGAACGACCCCACGTCGATTTGGCCATCTTGCCTTTGATTGTTTCCTTTTTTTTCTTGCCCCGGTTTCACATGACTCGGGATCCAGACAATCTCAAATTATTTTCATTTCCTTTAAGTGACCTGATCATCTTCCAAATGCTTCATGATTAACTTTTAGAATTAAGCCACAATTATGTGTGCGCATGTCGTGTCACTAGATTCGGCGTTTGAGCACAAGACAAATCTAAAGGGTAAAAAGAACTAAACAAATAAAATGACCGGAAGTAACAAAAGACCGAAAGCTTCATTAAACTAATGATGAAATGGTTCAATGACAAAACAAGCAAAACAAACTAGAGTACAACCCTGAAACAAAACTGGGCAAGACCAAAGCGAACTGCTAGGACAAAAATGGAAGGACAAGAGGGTTTGACCCCAAGACAAAATCAGAATCACAATCTTGAAAATAAATCGGACAACAGAAATGACGACAAAAACGAACCACCAAAGCTCCATCTAGCTGACCAAAAGATGGAGTGTCTTCCCAATTACCAAGCACAACATTTTAGCCACTAAGTTTTGCATCAATATTGCTGAGGCTTCCATCTGCTTCAACATTTTTAGCTTCAGTCAATATACCCCCCAAAGGATTCGTATGCTCCCTGCCATCGTCATTGATCACAATCAACCATCCATTTTGAATCATTCTTTCTATTTCCTTTTTCAAGGTACGACAACTCTCAATATCGTGCCCTCTGACATTGGAATGGTATGCACATCGTTCAGTAGGATCGAAGCTTCTTGCACGTGGATCGGGAGTATATTCGGGGAGCGGTGTAATCAGGCCGACATGCTTTAACCTTTCAAACGGACTTGCATAGGATTCTCCGATAGGGGTAAGAGCCTTTTCTCGCTTCAGCAACCTCTCCTCCCTAAACGCCTTATTTGGCTTGAAACCTGACCCAGGGGGTTTCCGGTATGTTCGTGGGGGTTGGTAGGCTTTTTGTGGAGCTGGGTACCTGGAAGGTGAAGTACGATTTTGGTTGTCCCGGGGAGAGTAGTGGTGTTGGGGACGGGAGTAGCATTGTGAAAACATAGCTGGGGGACGAGTAATTGAGCTACTCGAGTGGCTGGAAAAGCTGTGATAGGTGGGTATATATGGAGAGTGTGAGGGATCATCTGGCATCGGGTTCAGTGTACGGGTAAGGACAGAGTCCAGGAAGCTAGGTGGTGGCGGGGGTGGTGCTTTTCCATCCATCCAAGCCCGATACATGTCAGCCACATGTTGTCTCAGCATTTTGACTTCTTCTACTAACCCGTGGTTCCGTTCAACAAGTTGTTGTCGGGTATCGGTGTCAACCCACTCAGTCTTGAGATTCTCTGCCATTGTCCTCTGACTTTGTGTTACAGGGAAGAGTTATTTTAGAACCACAACCAACCACCTTTCTGGAAATGGACACAACAAAGCGAAGTCATCATGTTAGCGTTA
Source organism: Nicotiana noctiflora (assembly GCA_032618575.1). Taxonomy (NCBI): domain Eukaryota; kingdom Viridiplantae; phylum Streptophyta; class Magnoliopsida; order Solanales; family Solanaceae; genus Nicotiana; species Nicotiana noctiflora. Next base: position 315,954 of record JASVEL010014208.1, on the reverse strand, counting down.
TGCCATTTGACAGGTAGGTAAACGCACATTAGGGATGCAATGAACCTAGGCAGTTAAACCTTTCTATCATGCATTTGCTTCGGTTTCATACGTCATTCCAGCTTCTCATATATGTGCTTTCCCAACTTTCCTTTATTTTCTAAATTGTTTTTGTTATTTTTCTATTTTTCTATTTTTCTCTTTTTCTCTTCTCTTTTTTTTCTTTTTGGTTATGGATATGGTCGAATCCTATGTGGATTGCCTACGTATCATGACCCCGCATGAATCAGACCGAGCGTAGTTCTTGCAAATTAATGCAAGAAATAAAGAGATGTTTATTTGATTTTTTTTCTTTTTTGAAGAAAAATTATAAAAGCCGACTCCAACTACAAACTCTGATGAAAAACTTTCACACCTTGTGCCAGATATTTCTACAAGAATAAGAATATTTTTAGCGCCAATTATGACTATTTCTACAAAATTAGCCATGTAATGGCTTATTTGGCAAGATGGCTATTTTTGCAAAATTTATTTAAGAAAGATAAACTTGAAAAAAAATTTCATCCTATGGCTCATGGGGCATCGTTCGGCATCGCCATAAGCCAATCATCAGACTGAGAAGTTTCTAATGTCAATTGACTATTTTTACAAAATTGGCCATGTAATGACTTATTTGACAAAGCGGCTATTTTTTGCAAAATTTTATTTAAGAGACTACAAATTCAAAATTTTTCATCTTAGGGCCCATGGGGCATCGTTCAGCTCCGACACAGGCCAACATAAGACCGAGAAAGTTTAAATGCCAAATGTGGCCATTTCAGCAAAACCATATGTTGTTTTATTTTTATTTTTTATTTATTTATTTTTTTTTTTTGTAGAGTTGAGTGATGACTCAAACTTAATTTTGCGGATACGGCCTTTCAATATTTCCACGAGGGAATATTTCAAGGATGTGCCCAAAAATCGTTTACAAAGACTCAAAGCGGCTATTCTTGCAAAAATAACCTTCCGGCGTCCTATTGGGGAACATTCGGCTTATTTTAAACAAGAATAGCACCACCCGACTTATTTATAACGAAATAAAAAATTTGACATTTTTTTTTGTTATTTTTGCAAAAGGGGTGTGAACCCAAACTTGATTTTGCGGCTATGGCCTTGCAACATTTCCACCAGGAATATTTCAAGGCTATGCTCGTAAATTATCTAAAATGACTCAAAGTGACTATTTTTGTAAAAACAGCCTTACTTTGATTTTATTGAAAACTAAAACTTCGACATTTTTTTTTAATTTTTTGAAGGGGTGGTTGGACCCGACGAGGGTTGCCTACGTATCCCACCTAATGGCGAGAATCAAACCTGCGTAGTTCGGTCAGATAAAGAAAACTACTTTTGAAAACAATGACATTTCCTTTTCTTTTATGTTTTTTATTTATTTATTATATATATATATATATATATATATATATATATATATTATTAACAAGCAACACGAATTATTTTTGAAAACAAACTATTATTTTTCAATTCATTGGCATATAAAACGAACTATTATAATTTTCATTTTATTGACACACAAATGACTATGTTTTATGAATAAAATCACTTTTTTTTTTATTGAAAAATAAAGCTTGTTTTTTTTTTAATTATTAAAATAAAACGTTTTTTCTTTTTTTTTTCTTTTAAGTGATAACAAACTATTATAAAATAACAATTCTCTTTTTTCCTTTTTATTCTCAAAATTCGGTAGAGTTTCGACACTACTTAGGCATTGGTTTGTTTTCTAAAAATAAATAGTTATCTCTCTGCACTGTTACTTTTCTTTTCTCTTTTTTCTTTTCTTCATTTTTCCTCAATATTTACAAATCGGTCGGCATGCAAGTTTGAAACAAATAATTGCGTGAAACAAACAGGATGCAACAGGATGGTCTTTTTTTTTATTTCAGGTTGCCTGTCCTAGACGGACCCAACCCCTGTGTTGAGTCCCCTAAGTCAAATGCAACATGATGCAAATAAGCGTTCCTACTAGGGATCCGGCATGAAGTCACGTTATTCTAAGTTTAAAACCCGGGTATGTGTTCTAGACTGTGTACCCGAGCGGACAACTCGAGTTGAGGAAGGAGCTCCTTTCCGGGAACCAAAAGGCCAGCCGGCTTAGAAACTTTCCGAGCCTCTTTCTTATTTTGGGGTATGACACTAACGGAATAGGGAGTCTCAACCAGTGAGCACATCCCCGGGGGTGAGAAAAGAAGGGTTTCGGCACAGTTTATATGTACAGTTCAGATAATATCAAAGCGGTAAACATATAGCACATTAATCAAACATATAATAAAATCAGATATAGACAAAAACAACAATTTAACTGAGCTCAAATTCTTAAACCCTGAACCGAAGTTCTGGGAGATATCCCCAGCAGAGTCGCCAGAGCTGTCACACCTCCTTTTTCCGCACCCGCGAGGGCGCGATGGAGTTTTTCCAATTAAAGGACAATCGAAACGGGATTTATTTAATTAATTCAGAGTCGCCACTTGGGAGATTTATGGTGTCCCAAGTCACCGGTTGAATCCCGAATCGAGGAAAAGAATGACTCTGTTTAACAGTCCGCGAACCAGAAATCCGGATAAGGAATTCTGTTAACACGGGAGAAGGTGTTAGGCATTCCCGAATTCCGTGGTTCTAGCACGGTCGCTTAAACTATTATATTTGGCTAAAAAAATCTGATTTTAATACATGTTATAACTTATGTGCAAATTTTAGCTCTTGACCACTTTTAATATTATTATTATTATTTTTTTTTAACAAAAAATTGCAAAGTTGTGAAAACGTATCTCGAACCACGTCACATCAATGTACCCGTGGTTATCGACACATTTCGATTCCATTGAGATTTGGGTTCGTGTCACATAAATGTGCATCCGAATTCAAGAAGGTAATGTTATTAACAATTGCAGTAATACATGAAAATTAAAAAATAAATTATATATGCACAAATGAGCATAACGTACAGTTGAACAATGTATAACACATATTGAAATATAACTTACACTTACTTATAGTATATTAATACCAATATTGTATCATATGCATTAATTATAGTATATTAATAACAATATTGTATCATATGCATTAACAATTAAAAATTTTCAATTATACAGTATACCACAAACATGTGAAAAAAAATAACCTAAGCATAAGATAAGTGAGAAAGGCTTTTCACACAGCACAAGCAAATCAAGCATAGAAATATATCTTGCAAACAACAAAATCCAAACTAAACTAACAATGTAAAAGACATTCAAACAAGAAATGAGATAAAGGAACAACAAACAACAACAACAACAACCCAGTATAATCCCACTTAGTGGGGTCTGGGGAGGGTAGTGTGTACGCAGACCTTACCCCTACCCTAAGGTAGAGAGGTTGTTTCCAAATAGACCCTCGGCATCCTTCCCTCCAAGAACTACCCACCTTGCTCTTGGGGAGACTCGAACTCACAACCTCTCGGTTGGAAGTGGGGGTTGCTTACCATCAGAGCAACCCCTCTTGTCTTAAAGATAAAGGAACAAACCTTTTAAAATAAAACTTTCTTTAACAAAAAAATTTCGTTGGCAGCCTTTTACAGCGTCAATTGTTTGACGCAAGCAACGACCGAAGCTGAAACGGAAACTTTCAACATACCTCGGAAGCGAGGGAGCTTGAAGCTCGACGGCGATGGTGGTTTTGCCGGCAGTGAGGACTATTTGGTTTGCTGGGTTAACGACGACGACGCATCAGCTGTTGGTGGTGTCGACAATGGTCGTTGGTTTGCGGGGATGGTTGCTTGGAGACGGGATTGACGGACATGGGCGACGGAAGGTGAGGCTCAGTTTTTTTCTTTTGTTCAGTTGTTTTTCTTCATGAAGAAGAAGCATCAACAATAGCCTCTTCTTGCTAAACAAAACGTGAGCCCCTCTGGATGAGAATTGCTTCTTCTTTTTAAAAACAAATGAGGAAGCCACTGAATAGTGACCCCCCATCCTCCACCAGAACGTGACCCCCCTTTCTTTTGTCTTTTTTTTTTTTTTTTTTAAAATCAGTCCAGCTCCCTCTTTGTATTTAAAAATGAGCAAGCACCACTTAGTCACATGCCTGCTCCCACCCTTTTTGCTTTCCCCTTTTTTTTTTAAAATAGTAGTATGCCCATCATTGCCTCATGTTTGTCCGTTGGCAAAGATTCTCCCAATTGCCCGCGTGAGAGACCAAGAGTCATGGGTCTCCACGTGGGTTTCAAGAGTTATGGGCTTCATCTCGTGCTCCGTCCGTTCCCCCACGTGTGGTGGACTCAGATTATTATTGGCTAGGTCCGAAAAATATAAAACCGGGTAGTTTAAACCCGAATATTATTCTTCGCCCGGAACCGACAATGAGAACACGGTGTTATTAATTAATCCTACGTAAGCAAAATAACTACAAGACTCACTATGAAAACAAATCTATTTTTTTTATATTTTTCAAGATTAAAGTTACCACAAAATACTAATTATATTATTTTTTGTTTTATCATTTTTGTTTTTATATAAAAATAAAGATATAAAGAACTATTTTTTATATTTTTTAAGTTTAAAATGACTATAAAATATTAATAAAAATTATTTTTGTAATTTTCGTTTTTAATAAAAAGATAAAAATATAAAGTACTATTTTTGTATTTTTCAAGTTTAAAATGACTACGAAACATTAATAAAACTATATTTTTGTTATTTTTCATTTTAAGGTAAAAATAAAGTAAAAGAGTCAAATCTAGCTAAAATAGCTATATTAAAACTAAACTAAATATTTTACGCTAAAAATATAAATAATCTCGGGGGGGTCAAAAATCACGCGTTTACAGAAGTCATGAGATCAGATGAGCAGGAAGGAAGTTTTGATGGTTAAGATAATTAGTATTGTCCTTGTCGTCACCTGAGAGCGGTGTTGTGTCCTGGCTAATAATTCTCGATCGCTCTTTAGCGTTAGTGCGACCAGTGACTTGGAGGTACAGTCCATATCTTCTTATGGTAGGTTGTGGGGGTGTGTTCCACTGGAAGATTATATAAGTGTGGCATGTAGCTGCTTGACTGATCAAAGATATGAGCCAAGTATGAATGTTGTGATATTGTCGTTAAATTGAGGAATTCATGAATGAATGGCACTTGGCATATTGAATTGTGAATTGGGGAGGATTACTCCGATTATGATGGTTGTTCTTGTGTTCTATGAAGAAAATGGAAGTTATTATGGACCTTTGAAAGGTTATTAGGCTAGTTCAGTGTGATCAGAATCGTCTTGAAGTCGGTGGATAGATTTAATATAAATAATGGCTCTATATTAGGCCAGATGTGTAAATTTTTGTAACGCGATCCTCGTGGAGGAATAGTTAGGGGTGTGTTTCTTCATCAGATATTTCGCGTAGTGATGTATTCCGCTGGGCGAGTTGTGTGATGGCTTGAGAAATTGCTATATGTTAGGAATCTGTGTAGGAATGGCGTTATATGAGTATCTTGGCTCTTGAGATTCAGATTGTACATCGCACCTCAGTTGTGCTTGAGTGTGGTAGCTTATAACTCTATATGTCCCTCATAGATATCATTATGCACTTAGCGTGTGTACGGCTGATACTTGGTATTATGTTGTAATGAGCAAATTAGGCTCGATGTGCATCTCCTTATGTGAGATCTATGTGTGGATCGTGTGGCACACCGCCATAGGTATGTTATCTGGGTCGGGTTGCACGCCGCAATAGTGTGTTATCGAGTATAGTTTTCTATATGCCATCTTTGTATGCCTTGTTTCCTGTTTTCTAAAGAAATTCTGTATTAGTACGTAGGATTTGATAATTCCTTCCAGGGCTCATTTTCTTTAGTACCGCATTCGAATAGGTAGCCTATTGGCACATTGGGGTATCATGCGACAATTAATTATGTCTGGAGTGGCATATTACCCGAGCAGTTCGTACTGAGTGAGGCGAGATCATTGAAATCGGGATCGGTGCAATCTGAGTACATGCATTAAAGTAAAGAGCTAAGACCATTGTTTGGTTCAGAATAAGGTGATAGTTCTTGCCAAAAGTATAGAACTAATGAATTGTTGCCCCGGTGGTGGCTAAGAATGTATATGGATCTCATCCGTCGTGTCATTATTGTAAGAATTTGCACAAGGCATGTGTATGTCATGCAGAGCATGGGATGTGTAGTGATTCCTTCTAAGCGATTAGATAAGAGAAGCTTCATATGATTAGGGAAGATGGTATTGCTAAGTGGAAGTGATTTGACGCGAGTGTGTGTTTCAGAAAAAAAAGTAATGTGATTAAACTGATGATATTTTGAGTAATGTTGCAGCATGTTCTTGTTAGGTCCACTAGTGGTATTCAGTTTTGCTTGGTAGAACAAGTAAATATTGATTATCTGTTGTGGAATGATTATGTATCAAATGGGTGCATGTATTCGCACGGTGGAACTGGGATCAGGTATAATGATTTGTGTGTTATATGGAGTTCTGATGTACATGCTATGTTGTCGTGGTGGATCTTCATTCGTTGGTGTGTTCTATTGTGGATGCGATATTGGAAGTCGGACTGATTGTCGTAGTGTTGGGTGATTTGAAACTATTGCATTTGGAGCTAAGCCAGGAATGCCATTGGTACCGAGTTCGTTGGCAGGCTGATATGGCTACGCATTTAGCTTGAGTTAGCTTGGTTGACCCTAAGTTATTTTTCGATGTTGTGAGACATTTTGATTTGTTAGTTATGGGCACATGTGGTGCGGTTCTATTGAGAATTCATAGAGAAAGTCGATCAGGAAGAGTAATTGAGTGTTGCTTGGTGTATAGAGCATTGGTTATGGTCTATCGGGTTGTGTGTTGTGTGTTCTCTGTTTCATCGTGTGTGTATGAATTGTGTTGGTTTCAGACATCAAATGTGCATGGTTGTTGATTTTGTGCATAGCGGCTTGAGATGCTTCAGGTGTAACGGTGTTGGGATATGATCATGCATTGTAGCGAGGCTACGAGAGTTATAACCTTTCAGAGTAGATTCAGGCATTCTATTTTTATGATGTGAGACGGGGTCTTAGTCTTTTATTGTAATGGCATTGATGAGCTTGAGGTACATCTCTTTCAATTGAGTCATTTCTTATTATTTGAGTGTGTTCAGATCGTTTCTTACTAGTGCATGTATTATGCAAGATGTGGTTTAGACTTGTATTGAGGTATCATATCATTAGAGTGGTATTGGATTCGAGGTGATCGTGGGGTTCATTAATGAATACAGACAAATTTTATCTCAGCTTGTCAGGAAGATAATATCGAGGTTTCACCCGGAAATTTGTTGTGATATCAGTCAAGGGAAGTGGTTTCATGAATGGTTAATCTGAGAGATGATTACGGTTTATAGCGTGTTTCATTCATCATTGGCAGTATATGAAGTGTTGGAATAAGGCTTTAGCTAATAAGAGGTTCTCTGCTGGTAATTGGTTGTTGGGGACAACTGTTGTGAATAGAAGCTATGGTTCCAAGTGTTTGGTTTAGGCGCTATATCGTATGTTTTCAACTGAGGGTGCAAGTATGCGTTATTACAGCTGGTTCGGGCTTACTCTGAGTATAGATGTGAATTTCTGATCTTGTGTATGATTTTCGAAAAGTGCGACGTGGTTCTATGGTTTATGGTTTAAATGGACTGTGAAAGTTTGGCTATATTGTGTTATCGGGTCTATGCGAGATAGGATGACGAGGGATCACCCCGGGTATATGATTGGTAATATCGTTCAGCTATTGGATAGCTTCTATAACAACTCTCGATACGCTCGAGGATGAGCGTTTGTTTAAGTTGGGAAGGATGTAATGATTGGACCCATCGTCACTTGAGTTACCGCCTCGTTTACAATATTTTATGCTTCTATATGTTTCATTATATGTGTTTGGAGAATTTGAAGTAATTCGGATAGAGTTCGGCTAGAAATGAGACAATAAGTCTCTTTATGAGAAGGTTAGTTTGGAAAAGTCAACCAAATATTGACTTATGAATTAGAAGGCTCGGAATGGATTTTTGATAATTCGACAAGTTTCGGGGAATGATTTGTGACTTAGGCGCGCAATCGGAGTTGAATTTAGAGGTCTGGTGTAGAATTAGGCTTGAATTGACTAAGGTTGAATTTTGGCAAATTCCAGTTGATAGGTGAGACTCTGATCCGAGGGTTAGAATGGAATTCCAAGAGTTCTGTAGCTTTGATATGTTATTTGTGATACGCGTGCAAAGTTTCAGGTCATTCTGACGTCGTTTGGTTGGGTTTTTTTATCGTATGCGTGTTTCGGAAGTTTTTAAAGAACTTAGGCCTGAATTCGATGTGAATTGATGATTTCGGTGTTGTTAGGTGTGTTTTGATGATTGGAAAAAGTTTGGATGATATTTTGGAATATTTTGGTGCCTTTGGTTGAGGTTCCGGGGGCTTCGGGTATGTTTCGGATTGTGATCACGCTCTTAATTGATGTTTCAACGTCTTATCTTTGGACATAAAGGGGTACCATATTAAACAAATAAGCTTTGATTACTATTTTGAATGAAGCATTAGATCCGTATAGTAATTACGGACCCGTAGCAAAAAGAATCATCCAATTTCTACATCGTATGAGGATTTTATGGCCATTTTACTAAGGTTACCCAGTTTTTCAGATTAATGACGAAATTGCCCCTAACGGCATATTAAAAACCTTCACTATTTGAAAATCTTAAAACCTACATATCTCCTTCATTATATGGTCAAATTGAGTGATTCAAAACCGTAAATTCATTAGAATTTCACAAGGAATCCATTGGGAGCAGTAAAATGCGTAAATAGTATACATATAATGAGCATGTCGAGTTTACTTCCAATTTTGGAACGGGAAGAAGCTTTTGAGGCGAATTTTAAGAGAAAATTCATGGGATTTCATCAGATAAGAGTTTTTAGACTCTTATTATGTTGTTATGATGTAAAAACATGGATTAAACACTGAAAAAACCAAGGATTTAAGCGGTAAAAATGGTGGTTAGGGATTGAAACCTAAGAAGGTGTAAAGTTGGAATTTGAGGGGTAAAACAGACTCCAATTTGGGTGTTCTTTATATGTATGGACTGATAGCAAGATGAGGAATCCGTTGGTGTGATTTTCAGAATTTTTCGAGAAGTGGGCCCGGGGCTTGGGTTTTACCAACTTCGTGAATTTTAATACTTTTCGAGTATTTTTATTGGGTTATGTTTCTTTGACCCATATTTATGTATTTGCTATGGTTTTGACTAGATTCGATGCGCGAAGGTGATACGATAGAAAAAGGCATTGCAGACCAGTCTACGGCCGGTTAGAGGTGAGTAGTCGGTATACATGATAGCCTGAGGGTTTGAAACCCCGGCTTATCATATTGTGATGCTATTTAGGGCGTGACTCGCATCCCATCGCAGGTGCGGGATTTGTTATGACTGGGGATTGTGACTTGGTCCATCCCAAACTAGAATAATACTATAGTGGCGATTGAAACGTACTCTGTGTTGTATATCTATGTAGGCTATATGCCATGTTTGGGGCCTTGTGCCGACCTGTAGTATCCTTAGGGGATATATATCTATGTGATAGCATGATTTGTAAAATCATTGATCTCAGTCCTGGGTTGAAATCACTATTATGAAATGCTAAGTCACATGTTCTTGGAAAATTAAATAAACTAAAGTATTTTTCCTTGTTAATGAATTGGAAATTGGAAGATAAATAAATTGAACCGTTGTGTAACTCATATGCAAATTGTGGACTGAGTACGGGTCGGGCTGCACGCCGCAGCGGATGATATGAATATTGTGCTTGGGATGAATGATCCCCTTCCGGAGTCTGTACACACCCCCAGTGAGCGCCGTCGACGTTAGACGGATCGGGCTACACGCTGTAGCGGTCATGTGCATTGCATTGCATTCATGCATTGTTAATTACTTATGTTATCTGTGGTTTGTTGTTGTTGTTAGTTCGTAGTAGATAACGGACTGTTAGACATAGCCTTACTCTGTGGTATTCTGTGAATTTCTTACCTACAGCTATTTTATATGCTTTTTACTCCTTGAGTATTTAGTACTCACCCATACTCCCTTCACCTTTGTGTGTAGATTCAGGTTCACCGGAGATTACTTGAGCAGTCTCATTTCCAGAGTTATCAGAGTTGTTGAGGTAGCTGCTTGACATTCGCAGGACCTGACTTCTCTTCATATTCCAGTTTTTCCTTTATATTTACATTATTCAAACTTGAGTATTTTATCCGTGCTATCCTCGGGAGGCTACAGAACCTTTAGGAAACACTTCACTTTCTTGGAATTATTATCATGCGTATTTGATTCAGTTTGAGAAATAACTCTTGAAATTCCTTCCACACGTCTATATGCGCACGCGAGCGTTTAGTAATATAATTGCCGTGATGGCTTGTGATTCCCCGATCGAGGGGCGAAATGTAATCCCCGTGAGTTCATGTTGGGCCATTCTAGAGGACTTGAGACTGAATCATCACTTATGGCTTTAGCACCAAAGTGCTGATTATGCGAGCAAGTGCTTTGAACTTATGTGTTCGGTCATGTCCTCATTAGCCGGGATGGTGGTCGGATATCCACGTGATGAGTAAGTTAGTGCTGTGAGGTGTATCTATGTGATCTTGGTAGTGATGAAGACGTTTGTAGGATAATAGATGAACTGTTAAGCGATTCGTTCCTATTGCGATCTGTTGTGTAGCCCCAAGTTATGGGCGCGTGAAGAATATTATCATATCTCCTAGTTGGAAAGTTAAGTGCAATACGTGTGGCGGTATGAGTTCCGACTCAGAAAGACTAAATTGGCGATATTTTATATGTGTTATGATTCAAACAAGTGCAACGCATGTCCCGGTATCAATTTTGGTAATATAATACATGTAGTATTGAGATTAATGTTGTTAATATACATTGTGATATTTTTTTAAGTTGTAGCCATGTTTTTAGGATGGTTTTGGTGATTCTCTGGCAGGTGGATAGGCCCAATTACAAAGGATACTCTGCCGAAATTTTTGAAAAATTTGGGACTTAGTAAAAATATGGTCGCCTAGAGAGTATGCTTAGCTATTGCGTGAATGAATTCAAGAATTGCAGAATAGTTAAAATTTCTTATGATCCGTGTCTCCACAAGCTTATGAAAGAGTGAGTTTAATCTTACCATGGTATTACGACAGCAATGGAGCATATGCATTATGTATATAGCGTGTTTTTATATATGGCTTCGAGCTAAGTTGGGGAGCTTGTTATTGCTTAGCAGATTGTGTGGCTTTGTACTATGTTAGTTTTGATTTGACGCAAGCTCGTGAATCAATTCTGGTTGTGGAAATTGGGTCGTAAATGACACGAGTGAAGGAAATTTTAGACAGGATGTCATGAGTCAGATGAGCGGGAAGGAAGTTTCGATAGTTAAGATAATTAGTATTGTCCTCATCATCACATGAGAGCAGTGTTGTGTCCTGGCTAATGATTCTCGATCGCTCTTCAGTATTAGTGCGACAAGTGGCTTGGAGGTACGCTCCATATCTTTTTATGGTAGGTTGTGGGAGTGTGTTCCACTGGAAGATTATATAAGTGTGGCATGTAGCCGCATGACTGATCAAAGATATGAGCCAAGTATGAATGTTGTGATAGTGTCGTTAAATTGAGGAATTCATGCCTGAAGGGAACTTGGCATATTGGATTGTGAACTGAGAATGATTACTCCGATTATGATGGTTGTTCTTGTGTTCTATGAAGAAAATGGAAGTTATTATGGACCTTTGAAAGGTTATTAGGCTAGTTCAGTGTGATTTGAATCAGCTTGAAGTCGGTGGATAGATTTAATATGAATAATAGCTCTATATTAGGCCAGATGTGTACATTTTTGTAACGCGATCCTCGTGGAGGAGTAGTTAGGGGTATGTTTCTTCGTCATATATTTCGCGTAGTGATGTATTGCGTTGGGTGAGTTGTGAGATGTCTTGAGAAATTGCTATATGTCAAGAATCTGTGTAGGAATGGCGTTATATAAGCATCTTGGCTCTTGAGATTCAGATTGTACATCACACCTCAGTTGTGCTTGAGTGTGGTAGCTTATAACGCTTTATGTCCCTCAGAGATATCATTATGCACTTAGCATGCGTACGATCGATACTCGGCATTATGTTGTAATGAGCAAATTTGGCTCGATGTACATCTCCTTATGTGAGATCTATGTGTGGATCGTGTGGCACGCCGCCACAAGTATGCTATCTGGGTCGGGTTGCACGCCGCAACAGTGTGTTATCGAGTATAGTTTTCTATATGCCATCTTTGTATGCCTTGTTTCCTATTTTCCAAAGAAAGTCTATATTAGTGTGTAAGATTTGATAATTCCTTCCAGGGCTCGTTTTCTTTAGTACCGCATTCGAATAGGTAGCCTATTGGCACATTGGGGCATCATGTGACATTTAATTATGTCTAGAGTGGGCTATTGCCCGAGCAGTTCGTACTGAGTGAGATGAGATCATTGAATTCGGGATCGGTGCAATTTGAGTACATGAATTAAAGTAAAGAGCTAAGACCGTTGTTTGGTTCAGAATAAGGTGATAGTTCTTGCCAAAAGTATAGAACTAATGAATTGTTGTTTCGACAGTGGCTAAGAAAGTATACAGATCTCATCTGTCATGTCATTATTGTAAGAATTTGCACAAGGCATGTGTATGTCATGCAGAGCATGGGATGTGTAGTGATTCCTTCTAAGCGATTAGATAAGAGAATCTCCATATGATTAGGGAAGATGGCATTGCTAAGTGGAAGTGATTTGACGCGAGTATGTGTTTCAGAAAAAGGTAATGTGATTAAACTGATGATATTTCAGTAGTGTTGTGGCATGTTTTTGTTGGGTCTACTAGTGGTATTCGGGTTTGCTTGGTAGCGCAAGTAAATATTGATTATCTATTGTAGAATGATTAGGTATCAAATGGGTGCATGTATCCGCCCGGTGGAATTGGGATCAGGTATGATGATTTGTGTGTTATATGGAGTTCTGATGTACATGCTATGTTGTGGTGGTGGATCTTAATTCGTTGGTGTGTTATATCGTGGATGCGATGTTGGAAGTTAGACAGATTGTCGTAGTGTTGGGAATTTGAAACTATTGCATTTGGGGCTATGCCAGGAATGTCGCTGATTAAGTGGTGAAGGGTGTTAGAATATATTTTAGTAGAGTGCATAAATTTCAAAGAATCAATGGACAGTTGGGATGTAGTACTTTCTTAATTGGGTATCTGTGATAGATGTCAGTGTAGAGGTTGCTACCATTGATTCTGTTCCGCTATTGAGGGACTTTTCGGATGTGTTTCATGTGGCCGGGCATGTAACTGGGTAAGATTGTGGATTTCGGTATTTATTTTGTGCATTCGACAGGAGTCATAGAAGTGGGAGAAACATTTTTAGGCTTCTTGGTACCGAGTTCGTTGGCAGGCCGATATGGCTACGCATTTAGCTTGAATTAGCTCGGTTGACCCTGAGCTATTTTTCGATGTTGTGAGACATTGTGATTTGTTAGTTATTGGCACATGTGGTGCGGTTCTATTGAGAATTCATAGAAAAAGTCGAGCAGGAAGAGTAATTGAGTGTTTCTCGGTGTATAGAGCATTGGTTATGGTCTATCGGATTGTGTGTTGTGTGTTCTCTGTTTCACCGTGTGTGTAATGAATTGTTTGTTTAAGACATCAAACGTGCATAGTTGTTGATTTTGAGCATAGCGGCTTGAGGTGCTTCAGGTGTAACGGTGTTGGGATATGATCACGTGATAATAGGCGAAAACTAAGTAGTTTATCCATTATTTATGCATCCATTTAAGTATGATCCAATAACATAATGTATGAATTTGATAAGATATAAGCTATTAATTTGTGATTTGTACAATGTGCAGAAAAAGGAGCTTATATCTACCATTGGAAATGTTATGGCACAATTTTGGAGCAAAAACAATCCTTCGGACTTGAGTCTTTACGATCAAGAAACAAGCTTGAATGAGAAATTCTCCCAGGTGCACGAAGTGGTCACTTCGCGCACCACTTCGCGCATAAGAAGGATTAATTGGGCTACAGGTGCGTGAAGTGCCCACTTCGCGCACCACTTCGCGCAGGCACTTCGCGCAGAGTAGTCCGGTTAATTGTCATTTTTCTAAGGTTGAAAATGAAGGGACACATAATTCCACTCAAAGTTAATTAATGCAACCTTATATTATGGAGGAGATCAGATTTTTAGCATTATTGGAGTAGAGTGGAAAATTACTATTCATCTTAGAGAGAAGATTTTGAGAGAAAACTCACCAAGAGTGTTCTTGAAGCCAAGGAAGGAGTGGAAGATCAAGTTTTGAAGTGCAACAAATTAAAGAGTTCATCTAAACCTTCATCTTGTATTTTTCTTTGTAGTATTTTAGACATCAATATTGTTGATTTTAGTATGAACATGAGCAGACTAAACTCTCTAGTATTCTAGGGTCATGGATGTTAGTTGATCTTGTTATTTGAAGCTTAGATTGATTTTATTGAAGTTATTGATATGGGTTGTTTATTTGATTTTGATCTTAATTATTTTATTGCGTAGCTAACAGTGAAATATTATCTACGAACTTTGAATTAAACTTGACAAAGGAAATTCTTGGTTGCATATAAAATCAAATAGAACAAGATTTGAATCTCGAGCATCGAGTGAAGGATTTGCAATTAAGATAGATATATACTTAATTGCCTTGTTTGGTTAAATAATAAGAGTTTGAAATGCATTCTTGTTAAGATTAATATCATAGAAATATAGATATTGATTTAACTTGGATAGATTTATAAGAACTCGAAAGATTCTTATGAATATTATTAACCTTATAATCAATAATCCAGATAATTAAATAAATCTATTCTAAGTAGAAAAATAGCATGATTACTAGCAAGTCCATGGCCCTGGAATATATTTATCCAAATTGTTATAAACATAAATTGTAATTGGTGTAGTAATTTTGCCTTGAATTATTGTTCTATTATTAAGAAGTTTTATATATATCTTGTGATAGTCTAGCTTGAATCGATAATTAATTTAGTTTAAATCAGTCAATAAGTTAATCACAATTCCTCGTAGGAACGATACTTTACTTACTACTATATTACTTGTCGATCGCGTACACTAGCGTGGGTATTTTGGTCGCAACAAGTTTTTGGCGCCGTTGCCGGGGAATTTGAAATTAGCTCCTTGACCGTTTTACTATTTTGTAGTTGTTAATAGAAAATATAAAAAGAAATTTTCATCTATTTGTTTGTGTTATACAGGTTCTTCTCTTGAATGCGAAGGAGCAGAAGCACAAACAATCTCTTCCCATTTGATCCTGAAATTGAAAGAACAATTCATAAAACAAGGAGAGAGTGGGAAGCTCAATATAAAACAGAAGGAGAGTTGAACATTCAAATTCAACCACATCCAACAGTGATGGCAGTAAATGAGGAACGAGCGGTGGTTGAAGCCGCAAGACCCAATCTGGCTAATATGACTCAGACCATTGTGAAGCCTGATATTACTGGGCACTTTGAGTTGAAATAATATATGGTGCAGCTGATTCAGTCTAAAGGGCAATTTGTGGGTCTACCTCATGAAGATCCACAAAGACATATTCAGAATTTTTTGGAAATTTCGGATACTTACAATTATCCAAATGTTTCCAAGGATTATGTACGGCTGACACTTTTTCCCTTTTCTCTGCTTGGGGAAGCTAAAGAGTGGTTAAACAAGGAACCATCAAATTCAATCGCACATGGGATGATTTATCAAGGAAGTTCTTAATCAAGTACTTTCCTACTAAAAAGACAAAGATGCTGAGGAGTCAAATTCTTGGGTTTGAACAACGCTCTGGCGAAACACTCCGTCAAGCTTGGGAAAGGTACAAGAAGCTACTCAGGGACTGCCCTCATCATTGTCAAACAGATGGGGTGTTAGGTCATACGTTTGTTGATGGATTAGATGAAGCTTCAAAAATGAATCTTGATTCCGCTTGTGGAGGAAGTTGCATGACAAAATCTTACACGGAAATCCAACTCTTGTTAAATACATTCACTTCAAATGATAATAACTGGCCAGGTGATGGAGATTCCGGAAAGGCAATGAAACAAAAATCAGCAGGGGTGCTTGAGCTGGATGATGTATCTGCAATGAGAGCTGAAATTGCAAGGCTATCCAACCAAATGACAAGGATGACAATGCAACAACCTCAAAACATGCAACAGGTGCAACAAATGGCTATTTGTTGTGAAATGTGTGGTGATAGCCATACAAGTGATATGTGCCCAACGAATCCAGAATCTATTTATTATGTGGGACAACAAAACAGAGGCCAAGCAAATCAGCACGCACAGTATGGAAATTCCTACAATGCAAATTGGAGGAATCATCCTAACTTCTCATGGGGAGGAAATCAGCAAAATCCAAATCAATACAGACCGCAAGGGGGTTTTAATCAACCTCAGAGACCACCTCAGCAGGTGGAAGAAAGTACAAATGATTTGTTGAAAAAGTTGTTGATCGACAATCAGCAGCTCAGAACTGATGTTAGGAATCTAGAAAGGCAGATGGGGCAGATAGCAACGAACCAGAACACTAGACCTACAGGAGCTCTTCCAAGTGACACGGAAAAGAACCCACAGGTAAGTGCTATAACACTTAGAAGCGGGAGAGAACTTGAGGAAATCTCAAAGAAAAAGAAAGAGAAATTTGTACCTGAGGGAGAATTGATCCCTAAATTGATAAATGATCCAAAGAAGACTACTGAAAGTCTTGAACCCGTGGAAGTCCCAAGACCACCCCCACCTTTTCCTCAGAGGCTACATAAGAAGAATGATGATCGAATGCTCAGTAAATTTCTGTCCATGTTGAGCCAAGTTCAATTAAACATTCCACTTGTTGATGTACTTCAAGAAATCCCTAAATATGCTAAGTACATCAAAGATATAGTGGCTCATAAAAGAAGATTGACTGAATATAAAACAATCGCACTTACTGAAGAGTGCACTGCCAGGGTACAAAACAAGCTTCCACAAAAGCTTAAAGATCTCGGTAGTTTTACAATTCCTGTGCGTATTGGTGATATCGATGTAGGCCGGGCTCTTTGTGATTTGGGGGCGAGCATAAATTTAATGCCCTTGTCATTGTTCAAATAATTGGGTCTTGGAGCTCCTAGACCAACCACTGTGATGTTGCAGTTAGCAGACAGGTCCATAGCACACCCTGAAGGGGTGATAGAAGATGTATTGTTGCAGATTGGGAAATTCATCTTTCCTGTGGATTTCATTATTCTTGATTATGAAGCAGATGAATTGGTGCCAATCATTCTAGGGCGACCTTTGCTAGATACTGGTGATGCGATCATTAAAGTGAAAGAAGGGAAGACGATTCTAAGGTTTGATGATGAGGAAGCGGTATTTAACGTATACAAAGCAATTCAACTTCCTTGTCAATATGAGGAACTTTCTATGATATCAGTGATTGAGAATGATGAACAAAATTGTGATTCAAGTGTGTATCTCAATGATTCATTAGAGAAAGCACTTACAATATTTGATAATTTGGCAACCGATGAAGAGGTTGAAGAGATGATGTACATCCTTGATACATCTTGTGCATACTTGCAAGGAACATATCCTTTTGAACCGTTGAACATGCCACATGGACCTCCTCCAAAGCCATCAATTGAGGAAGCCCCGAAATTGGAGCTTAAACCACTACCATCTCACTTGCATTATGCTTATTTGGGTAGTTCTGATACATTGCCTGTTATCATTTCTTCTGATTTATCTGAATTGCAGGAGGAAAAATTGCTAAGAGTATTGAGAGAGCACAAGAGAGCCATTGGGTGGACAATGTCAGACATAAAAGGTATTAGTCCTGTGTTTTGCATGCATAAAATCCTAATGGAGGAAGGATACAAACCAAGTATAGAACACCAATGTCGCCTCAATCCTAACATGAAAGAAGTGGTAAGGAAAGAGGTGATCAAATGGCTTGATGCAGGTATTGTATTTCCTATCTCTGACAGTAAGTGGGTGAGTCCAGTTCAATTTGTTCCTAAGAAGAGGGGTATAACTGTGATATTTAATGATAATAACGATTTAATACCAACAAGAACCGTCACAGGGTGGAGAATTTGTATTGATTATAGAAAACTGAATAATGCCACCAGGAAGGACCACTTTCCTCTTCCCTTTCATGGATCAAATGCTTGATCGATTGGCCGGCCATGAGTATTACTGCTTCCTGGATGGTTACTCTGGGTATAATCAAATTACTATAGCCCCAGAGGACCAAGAGAAGACCACTTTTACGTGTCCATATGGCACGTATGCGTTCAAAAGAATGCCCTTTGGTCTTTGCAATGCACCTGCGACATTTCAAAGGTGTATGATGGCCATTTTCACTGATATTGTCGAGAGATTTGTAGAAGTATTTATGGATGATTTCTCTATTTTCGGATGCTCTTTTGATAAATGTTTAACTAACCTCGATAAAGTGCTAGCCAGATGTGAAGAGACCAACTTGGTCCTGAACTGGGAAAAATGCCATTTCATGGTAAGAGAAGGTATTGTCCTAGGACACAAAGTGTCCAAGAACGGATTGCAAGTAGACAAGGCAAAAGTGGAAGCAATTGAAAAATTGCCCCCACCCATATCTGTTAAGGGCATACGCAGTTTTCTAGGCCATGCAATATTTTTTCGAAGATTCATTAAAGATTTTTCAAAAATTTCATCTCCTCTTTGCAGGCTCCTTGAGAAAGATACACCATTCAAGTTTGATGATGCTTGTCTGAAAGCATTTGAAGAGCTTAAAAGAAGATTGGTCACTGCACCAATCATTGTTGCTCCAGATTGGGAATTGCCTTTCGAATTAATATGTGATGCAAGTGACATAGCCATTGGTGCTGTGTTGGGACAGAGGAAGGAGAAAATTTTTTACTCCATTCATTATGCGAGCAGAACTCTAAATCCCGCTCAAATGAATTACACTGTCACAGGAGAAAGAATTACTTGCAGTAGTATGGGCATTTGACAAGTTTAGATCCTACCTAGTAGGAACTAAAGTCATAATCTATACTGACCACTTGGCTATCAAGTATCTATTTGCAAAGAAAGATGCAAAACCAAGACTAATCCGATTGGTTCTTCTTTTGCAGGAATTTGACCTGGAGATACGTGATAGAAAAGGTACTGAGAATCAAGTGGCAGATCATTTGTCCAGATTGGAAAACAGAAGTCATGTGATTGAAGGAGACTCAATAAAAGAAACGTTCCCAGATGAACATCTGTTGGCCATCACATCTAATGAAACTCCATGGTATGCTGACTTTGTAAATTATATTGCAAGTGGAGTGATGCCATCAGAAATCACAGCGGATCAAAGGACAAAATTCTTCCATGATGTGAAATCATATATGTGGGACAAGCCCTTTCTCTACAAACAATGTGCTGACCAATTGGTAAGAATGTGTGTACCTGAAGAAGAAATGAATGCCATCTTGCATGACTGCCATTCTTCTTCATATGGAGGTCCGAGCCACAACACATGGGAGCATGAGATAGGTGAATTGAGACAAATAGTAAACACGCTAAGCACCTGTGTGGAGAAAATAGCAGACCGACAAGTCAAGTCGGAAAAGAAATTTATGGGATGGCTGCGAGCATTGGGGCGAGCTTGTAATGTCAACCCCGACACAGTGTCAGATCAAGAATAGATCGTCGGGGAAGTATTTTTATCTCTGTGTTTAAAGGTTGTAGTCATGGGCACATGCCTATTCTTAATTGTGGGGTGTGTTTAGCATATTTTGATAGTTTCGGATATTAGAATTTTCTTTGTGTTGATATTTTGTTTGTTTTGAAGTTTGGCTTGTTTTGAATTTGATGAATAGTAGATTAATTAAATGTGGTTCTCTTTGTTATTAAAAGTTTTATTTTGAAGTTGTTTTTATTTATAAAAAAAATTTAAATATATTGTGAGGAGTTATGTCCTCTTTTCTTAATTTTGTGATTAGTGTGAATATTTCCCCTTGGTTTTTCTTTAGGCCACGGTTCTTTTCCAAGGGTTTCAATTTGAACCGGGTATAGATAGATTTTAGTTTAAATCTTTTCATTTCTTTTAGATAAAATTTTATCTTATGGTAATCCATAATGTTAATACACTTGAACATACCAAATCCTAGAGTATAATGCCTAGTTTTACTGGATTTTTAACTGAAAGTGATTTTATTGCATATTTACTACTAAAATGAATATTCACAACAGAGTGTCTTGATGAGTTGATCTTAATGAATCTTATGCCATGTGTGGAGAGATTTTTAGCATGAGTCCATGTAGTGTAATTGTGTCTAGAACTTTCCTAGTATGTGAATTGAAGCGAAATTTCAGGTGACACTCGGTTTTAAAAAAATGATGTTAGGCTTTCCTTGATCTTTTTGAACTCAATTGCTCAAATCAAATAAAATCTATCCCTCGTTAACCATTTCTAGCCTTGAAACCTTTATTTGGTACCCACATTACAAGCCTATACCAATTTTGTTTGAAATTGATATTTTGAACCCTTTAACCTCTTAAAGCACTTTAATTGTAAAATGAGCGCTAAAAGAAGTACAAAGGAACTAAGTGTGGGGTGGTTTGTGAATGGAACCATTGAGAGTTAGAAAGGTGCACTGAAATTTGTATATAAAGTATTGTAAAAAATTTTAAAAAAAAACTGTATAAATTTGTGTATATTGTTAGGAGTGTGAATTAGAGCAGTGCATAAAAGAAAGATGGAACACTGCTAGGAGTGAATTGATTGAATGATGCAATTGTTATTAAGATAGAAGAATTTGCGCTAAAAATGATTGAGTAATGTGTTAAAGTGCTTAGGAGTGCTAGTCACTAATCCCAAAATAAATCCTACCAGCCCCTTAACCCACATTACAACCAGAAGAAAAAGTCCTAATTGATTTTTGATCGAACAAGCCTGCATTAGTAGAGATTTACATTAAGGGCAAGCTTATGGTACCATTTGCATGCATGTGACTTCTTTTGTGAGAGTGAGTGAAACTTTCTTGTTGTAAATAATTAGGGAACTCTCTTGTACATATTGATATATGTAATGTTGATAAAATTGTGAGGGCATATGATTCGTGACAGATAAACAAGTCTTGATCTTTGTATAGAGTACTTCAAAGAAGTGTGAATATTGTGTAGCACTTGAAAGTTAGTCCAGAAACTAGAATTTTATATTACTAGGTGTGAGATATGATTCTTGTTCTAAGTGTAAAGCATTAAGGTAAAATGGTTTTGTTGATGACTCTTTTATAAGTATAGTGTGATTGCTCGAGGACTAGCAATGAATTAAGTGTGGGGTGTTGATAATAGGCGAAAACTAAGTAGTTTAGCCATTATTTATGCGTTCATTTAAGTATGATCCAATAACATAATGTATGAATTTGATAAGATATAAGCTATTAATTTGTGATTTGTACAATGTACAGAAAAAGGAGCTTATATCTACCATTGGAAATGTTATGGCACAATTTTGGAGCAAAAACAATCCTTCGGACTTGAGTCTTTACGATCAAGAAACAAGCTTGAATGAGAAATTCTCCCAGGTGCGCGAAGTGGTCACTTCGCGCACCACTTCGCGCATAAGAAGGATTAATTGGGCTACAGGTGCGCGAAGTGCCCACTTCGCGCACCACTTCGCGCAGGCACTTCGCGCAGAGTAGTCCGGTTAATTGTCATTTTTCTAAGGTTGAAAATGAAGGGACACATAATTCCACTCAAAGCTAATTAATGCAACCTTATATTATGGAGGAGATCAGATTTTTAGCATTATTGGAGTAGAGTGGAAAATTACTATTCATCTTAGAGATAAGATTTTGAGAGAAAACTCACCAAGAGTGTTCTTGAAGCCAAGGAAGGAGTTGAAGATCAAGTTTTGAAGTGCAACAAATTAAAGAGTTCATCTAAACCTTCATCTTGTATTTTTCTTTGTAGTATTTTAGACATCAATATTGTTGATTTTAGTATGAACATGAGTAGCTAAACTCTCTAGTATTCTAGGGTCATGGATGTTAGTTGATCTTGTTATTTGAAGCTTAGATTGATTTTATTGAAGTTATTGATATGGGTTGTTTATTTGATTTTGATCTTAATTATTTTACTGTGTAGCTAACAGTGAAATATTATCTACGAACTTTGAATTAAACGTGACAAAGGAAATTCTTGGTTGCATATAAAATCAAATAGAACAAGATTTGAATCTCGGGCATCGAGTGAAGGATTTGCAATTAAGATAGATATATACTTAATTGCCTTGTTTGGTTAAATAATAAGAGTTTGAAATGCATTCTTGTTAAGATTAATATCATAGAAATATAGATATTGATTTAACTTGGATAGATTTATAAGAACTCGAAAGATTCTTATGAATATTATTGACCTTATAATCAATAATCCACATAATTAAATAAATCGATTCTAAGTAGAAAAATAGCATGATTACTAGCAAGTCCATGGCCCTGGAATATATTTATCCCAATTGTTATAAACATAAATTGTAATTGGTGTAGTAATTTTGCCTTGAATTATTGTTCTATTATTAAGAAGTTTTATATATATCTTGTGATAGTCTAGCTTGAATTGATAATTAATTTAGTTTAAATCGGTCAATAAGTTAATCACAATTCCTCGTGGGAACGATACTTTACTTACTACTATATTACTTGTCGATCGTGTACACTTGCGTGGGTGTTTTGGTCGCAACATCACGCATTGTAGTGAGGCTACGAGAGTTATAATCTTTTGGAGTAGATTCAGACATTCTATTTTTATGATGTGAGATGGGATCTCAGTCTTGTATTGTAATGGCATTGATGAGCTTGTGGTACATCTCTTTCGATTGAGTCATTTGTTAGGATTTGAGTGTGTTCAGATCGTTTCTTACTGGTGCGTGTATTATGCAAGATGTGGTTTAGACTTGTATTGATGTATCATATCATTAGAGTGGTATTGGATTCGAGGTGATCGTGGGTTTCATTAATGAATACGGACAGATTTGATCTCATCTTTTCAGGAAGATAATATCGAGGTTTACCCGGAAATTTGTTGTGATATCAGTCAAGGGAAGTGGTTTCATGAATGGTTGATCTGAGAGATGATTACGGTTTATAGCGTGTTTCATTCATCGTTGGCAGTATATGAAAGTGTTGGGATAAGGCTTTAGCTAATAAGAGGTTCTCTGCTTGTAATTGGTCGCTGGAGACAACTGTTGTGAATAGAAGTTATGGTTCCAAGTTTGAGCACGTGATTTTTGCCCTGCATGAGAATTACTCCCAAAATTCAAAAATAGAATAGTTTTGTTTTGTGTGTGATTTTCTGTATTTGTTTGATTTTTTTAATTATTATCTGTATTTTTATCTGTACATGTTTATTAGTTAAACTAATAAAAATAAAATAAAATACAAAAATAATGTGGCATTTGCATTTAAGTCTTATTTAGAGTAATTAAGTTTATTGTTCAAATAATATATAAAATAAAAGTCACAAAAAAATAATTCATCTTTTACATTTTTAGCATTTAAATGCCTAATTATGTGATTTATATTTAATTGATACTTAATTGTGTGTGATAATTGTTAGTGTAATTTAATTAGTATTATTATAATTTTATTTGATTTTTGTAGTGTGATTAGAATTTTTGTTTTAATAAATTAGGAACAAAATTCAAAAGAAAAAGAGAGAAAAATTGAAAAAAGAAGTGAAATGGACTGGACTAGTCCAAAACCGGATAAATCCAGGCTCAAAATACCCCAATGACCCATATTTCCCTTACCCGGACCCGTCTCAACCCGCCCATCGCCCATCCAAACGATGCCGTCTCAAGATTAATAATTTGATCTTGGCCGTTAGGTGTTATAATCCAACGGCTTGGATTATTTTGGAATTTTTAAAATATCAAACGCCCCCAATTCCCCTGCCCTTTCCGTCTCTAACCTCATAGACCAATATTCATCCTCCGCCTCACACCACCTCACTCTGCTGGCCGGAAATCACCTCCGTCGGCAGCAGTCGTCCAACCTTCACCAAATTTACACCCCTGAACCCCCAAGACCTCCTCAATCCAACCCCCACCATGGTTAAAACCCAACTTACCCCAACCCAAAATTGATACCATAGCATCTCCAGACCTTCCCCTCCACGAATGCATGCCCCGTTTTGTTCGAATCTAAACAGAAAACACCGAACCCCAAAATGGCCGTATAAACCCTAAAAACCCAAACTTAGGTCTCTGGTTTAAAATTGATAAGAATTTAGGTCTAAGGGATTTTAGTCTGGGTGTTTTCAACAGAGAAAACCTTGATTAAATTTCGTTTTGTCTCAAAAGGTTCAAGACCAAGATTGGCCCAAGCTGTTCGTTCCAAATTCTTCTCTTAAGGTATTTTCTTTTCCTTTTTTGATTTTTATTTGTTTTTGTATGGTCAATATAGTTTAATTATTCTTTTAATTTTTTGTTGATTAGTTTTTGTTCTTTCTGTTCTATCTTTCTCCAAGACCTTTTATTTGGTCGCTTTATTTCTGTTTGTTTGTTGTAAATGTGATGTTATAAGATAGGAATTCACTTCGATTAATATCGTCAAATGATTAATTCTGCATTTTCTTTTACATGTTTTCGCCGAGAGTGTTTGAATCACTGATTAATCGATTAGACGAATAACGTCGATTAATTATATAGGTCTGTTTGATTAATTATCGTTGAAGCTTGAATTTTTGTGTTCTTGAATTAGGAAGTTTATTCGATATAGCTAATGGAGAATTGCTATTGGTTAATTGTGTATTTGATATAGCTGTTATAATCTGAAAGAGGAGTAGGTTTTCAGTAATCTAAGGGGATTAAGTTGAAAATTGATGGCTGCTAATAATTTCTAGGGGGTAATTAGCAGTAGGTTAGGGGTTTGAGTAGGAGTCTCCTAATGTGAGTAAGAGTCTGCTAGCTTTAGATAGGGGTACACTTTTATTATTAATTAAGGATAGTGGATAGTAGGTACCTATCTAATATTGAAAAAAAGGGGTTGTTGTTTGAATTTGTGAGACTATAAAGAGTGCTGGAAATCAGACTTGAAACTTACACTAAAAAGAGCAGAAACTGAAAAATGCACACATTCACACCCTTGAAGAACAGATTTTCAGACACACTTACACCCTTGAAAGAAACAGATTTTACACACATTTTGAAACTACTCTTACACTGATTTCAATACTAATTTCAGGACATTCTTAGACTGCTTTGAGAGATAACTACACATTTAGCAGTTCCTTTAGCTTGAGTCAAACCTGCTTTGTTGCTTCAGTTCATAAAAACCTCCAGTTCTTCAATTAAGCTTGTTCTGTTTGCTCTCTTGGTTTTCTGGATTCTTTGTTTTGGTTTCAAATCACCCTTGGGATTGTTGTTTGTCTATGGTTTCTGTTTTCTCTTCGATTTCTTGCTGGGATTTGCTACTACTGTTGCTGTTAGTTTGTCTTTGGTTTGTTGCTGCATACTGTTCTGCTGCTAACTCCTCCATTTACTTGATTTTACTTCCACGTATTCATCGAACACTTACGGATACCCTTGACTGTAATGGAGAGTTTGCTTTAATGTCAAAAATTAATGAATGTTCGTTTCTTTTCTTTTCGAAACTGATTATTTGTATTGTCTTAATATAAGATATAATTTGTGATAAGTCTTGGTTTTTAATTCTACATTTATTTGTGTACATGTTAGAAAGTGGACTGCGATGTCGAATTGTATAATTAAGACATTCCTAGGATTGTCGTGAACTGTTAAGCATGTGTTGTTAGCTGCAATTTTAGTACAATTTAGTATTTATTTTAGTCAACTCGTTATCAGAACCAAGTAAGGCTTATAAATTAAGTTGATATTTTGCTTTGTTAATGGCTAAATTGACTGCCTAGTTTCTTTAGTTAGATTCCTATTAAGTGTTTGAGATTATGTATTGAGTTTGTTATTTTAACAAAGGAAAAGAAAAGAAAAAAATGTGATGGTAAAGTTTGCTTGGAAATTAGTTTGTGTATTTGGGTCCTCAACAGTGGTTAGTATGTTAAGTTGTGAGTATTTAATCCTTTTAGATCCTATTGAGTACTTTTATGATATTAACGCGTTGAGAGTTGTTTAAAGTTTAGATGTGAACATAATGTCTCGGCAATTTATCTGTCCAAGAATAATTGTTTATAAGATTAGTAGTTATTTGTTTGGCTTAATTTATACTTATCATGAAGGGTCGTGGGACTTGGGGGGCGACCATCTCATTAGCAATTAATTTGTTCCATGCGTTAGGAATCGGTTTCGGCCGAATCAAGTGAAAAGCTAAAAACATAATCTGAGCTTAATTTGAAAGTAGATTATTATCAAGTTATTCCATTTGCTTCATTTTATTATATTATTCTCTAGGATCATGCTTAGGCCGACCACATTTAGATATGCGAGCCTTAGGATAGAGGAAATTACTTCATAAATATATAAAAGTATTTTATCAATAAAAGGCACATAGATCACTACATACTTTAAAATCGGTTATTTTTAGCTATTTACAATAGTTAAAGCGACCGTGCTAGAACCACTGGATCCGGGGGTGCCTAACACCTTCCCTCGAATCAACAGAATTTCTTACTTAGAATTTCTGGTTCGTAGACTTCATTTGGAAAGTCGAAATTTCCTCGATTCGGGATTTAAATGAATTGGTGACTCGGGACATCATAATTTATTCCAAGTGGCGACTCTGAAATAAATAGAATAATCCCGCTTCGAATATTGTCACATAAATTGGAAAAACTCCCTTGTGCTTCTACCCTTCGGGGCTGGGAGCGCCAAAAGGAGGTGTGACACCAAGTGTTTGGTTTAGGCGTTATATCATATGTTTTCACCTGAGGGTACAAGTATGGGTTATTACAGCTGGTTCGGGCTTACTCTGAGTACAGATGTGAATTTCTGATCATGTGTATGATTTTCGAAAAGTGCGATGTGGTTCTATGGTTTATGGTTTAAATGCACTGTGAAAGTTTGGATATATTGTGTTATCGGGTCTATGCGAGATAGGGTGACGAGGGATCACCCCGGGTATATGATTTGTAATATCATTCAACTACTGGATAGCTTCTATAACAACTCTTGATACGCTCGAGGACGAGCGTTTGTTTAAGTTGGGAAGGATCTAATGACTAGACCCATCTTCACTAGAGTTACCGCCCCGTTTATAATATTTTATGTTTCTATACGTTTCATTATATGTGTTTGGAAAATTTGAAGTAATTCGAATAGAGTTCGGTTAGAAATGAGACAATAAGTCTTTTTATGAGAAGATTAGTTTGGAAAAGTCAACCAAATATTGACTTATGATTTAGAAGGCTCGGAATGGATTTTTGATGATTCGACTAGTTTCGGGGGATGATTTGTGACTTCGGCGCACAATCGGAGTTGAATTGAGAGGTCCGGTATAGAATTAGGCTTGAATTGGCTAAGGTTGAATTTTGACAAATTCCAGTTGATAGGTGTGACTTTGATCCAAGGGTAGAAATGGAATTCGAAGAGTTCTGTAGCTTTGATATGTTATTTGTGATGTGTGTGCAAAGTTTCAGGTCATTTGGACGTCGTTTGGTTGGGTTTTGATCGAATGTGTGTTTCAGAAGTTTTTAAAGAAATTAGGCCTGATCCGATGTGAATTGATGATTTCAGTGTTGTTAGGTGTGTTTTGATGATTAGAACAAGTTTGGATGATATTTTGGGATATGTTGGTATGTAACGACCCGACCGGTCGTTTTAGAAAATTTCGCCCCAATCCCTAATTTAACTGTTCCTCTAAGTTCATTTCTGCTATTGTGGGTTGGCGGGAGAGTCGGTTCTAAAAATTTGAGCATTTTGGGACACTTAGTCCCTAAATAAGAGCTTTGAAGCTAGAAAATGGCCCGTAGCCGGAAACAGTGTTAAGACGATCTCGGAACGGAAATCCGATGGTTCCATTAGCTCCGTTAGGTGATTTCGGGGTCGGGAGCGCGTTCGGAATGTATTTTGGAGGTCCGTAGCTCAATTAGGCTTGAAATGCCGAAGGTTGAAATTTTGGCGAATCCGAACGATAGGTGAGATTTTGATCCGGGGTCGGAATGGAATTCCGACAATTTCTGTAGCTTCGTTATGTGAATTTGGATATGTCCGCAAAGTTTCAAGTCATTCGGACGTCGTTTGGTCGAGTTTTAGATCGAATGTGCAATTCGGAAAGTTTTAAGAAATTTAGGCTTGAATTCGATGTGAATTATGGGTTTTTGATGTT
The DNA here is from genome assembly GCA_032618575.1 of Nicotiana noctiflora. Classification (NCBI taxonomy): domain Eukaryota; kingdom Viridiplantae; phylum Streptophyta; class Magnoliopsida; order Solanales; family Solanaceae; genus Nicotiana; species Nicotiana noctiflora. The sequence goes on along the minus strand of JASVEL010014208.1, from coordinate 287,599 downwards.
GTTAGACGTGTTTTTTATGATTTGAACGAGTTCATATCGTGTTTTGGAGTATGTTGATGGTTTTCGTTGGGGTCCCGGGAGCCTCGGGATGAATTCGGGGGTCCAAACGGACCATTTTGTGCCAAAAGGCACTGCTGTTCTGCTGCAATAACTGCAGAACAATTTTGCTCTCCGCGATCGCGGAGATGGCCATGCGATCGCGTAAGGGAGAAATCCTGAGCTCTGCGATCGCGAAGTAAAGCCTGCGATCGCGTAAGTCTGGAGGTTGAACCAGTGCGATCGCGTGAGGGAGTATGCGATCGCGTAGGGTATTGGTCGGAAGCAGTGCGATCGCGTGAGGGTATATGCAATCGCGTAGGGTAGTTGGGGAGCCGGACGAGTTTGTTCTCCGCGATCACGTTAGTACGTTTGCGATCGCGTAGTATTGATGAGTTGTTCACTGCGATCGCGGCCAGGGCCACGCGATCGCGTAGAGGAAAATTAGGCCGCCCATTGTAACGACCCGACCGGTCGTTTTAGAAAATTACGCCCCAATCCCTAATTTAACTGTTCCCCTAAGTTCATTTCTGCTATTGTGAGTTGCCGGGTGAGTCGGTTCCGAAAATTTGAGCATTTTGGGACGCTTAGTCCCTAAATAAGAGCCTTGAAACTAGAAAACGGTCCGTAGCCGGAACATTGTTAAGACGATCTCGGAACGGAAATCCGATGGTTCCATTAGCTCCGTTAGGTGATTTCGGGGTTAGGAGCGCGTTCGGAATGTATTTTGGAGGTCCGTAGCTCTATTAGGCTTGAAATGCCGAAGGTTGAAATTTTGGCGAGTCCGATCGATAGGTGAGATTTCGATCCGGGGGTCGGAATGGAATTCCGACAATTTTTGTAGCTTCGTTATGAGATTTTGGATATGTCCGCAAATTTTCAGGCCATTCGGACGTCGTTTGAACGGGTTTTAGATCGAATATGCAATTCGGAAAGTTTTAAGAAATTTAGGCTTGAATTCGATGTGAATTATGGGTTTTGATGTTGTTAGACGTGTTTTGAGGAATTGAGCAAGTTCGAATAAGGTATTAAGATGTGTTGGCATGTTTGAATGAGGTCCCGGGTGCCTCGGGGTGATTTCGGATGGTTAAACGGGAGAAAAATCATGGAAATTTCAGGTTGAGAGTTCTGGTTCTGTCATTTTCGCTCCTGCGGAATTTTGGTCGCAGGAGCGAGTCCGCAGAAGCGGATATTGGAGCGCAGAAGCGCTTGTGGCCGCAGAAGCGGAGAATTTTCCGCTGAAGCGGAATCGCGGAAGCGGAAAGGAGCCGCAGAAGCGGCCATCGCAGAAGCGGAAGGGAGCCGCTTAGGCGAGTCCGCAGAGGCGGACGCCTAGCCGCAGAAGCGGATCTTTCCGCAGGGGCGATCGAGCCTTCGCAGAAGCGGACGCGCAGAGGCGGTCCGTATATCGCAGAAGCGGAAATGGCCGGCTAGGCCTGGAACCGCTGTAGCGACCCTTTGGTCGCGGATACGGGAGCGTAGAAACGGAAAATGTTCCGCAGAAGCGGAAATCGCTGTAAGTAAGTGAATCAGAAGTTAGAAAAATTTCAGAACATTTAACACACTTTGGGTCTCGGCTTAAGGGACGATTTGGGCGATTTTGAAGGGAGATTCAAGGGGTTTCTTCAGGTAATCAATTATGGACTCCAATTATGATTGTTGTTGATAATATTATGCAAGTTTTTCATGAAAATGGAGGAATTTGGACAATTAATGGGGGTTTTCATCCTAGACCAAAACCTTTAAAAAAATCAAGGTTTTGAGTGGGCAAACGGAGTCCGAATTTGGTAAACTTTATATGCATAGACTCGTATTGAAACAAGGGTTCCGAATATATAACTTTCGTGATTTTTCGATAAGCGTACCGAAAGTCGGGTTTTGGCAACTTGTGGGTTTTGGTGAATTTTGAGTTAATTTGATTGGGTAATGCCCAATTGGCCTATTTTGATGTGATTCTATTGATTTTTATCGGATTCTACACTTGTGGAGGCCGACATTCGCGGCAAGAGGGTTGTTCCTTAGCGGTTTTGTACCGGAATTGAGGTAAGTGGCTTGTCTAACCTCGTGCGGGGGAATTTTCACCCCTAGGATATTATGTGATAGTTTAAATGCCTTGTACGCGAGGTGACGGGCGTGTACATGCGCTGGTTGTTGAACACGTACTTTATTCAAAAATATTCGATGAGCGATATCCCTGTCGTTGGTTGTTAATTTGATATTTTACCCGGTAGTGGTTAGAAGAGCATGATTAGATAGCACTTAACTGTTTAGTTGCTTAATTGCCTTATTTGAACTCCTTGTTAATTATTGGCACTATTTTTCGGTGAAGTTATAGTTAAGCATAATTATTCTCTCTGTTGATTCCTTTATTGGCTGTGCTTGTGGACTGCGGGTTCGATTCCCGGAGACCCAGGGCTGTGGGTTCGATTCCCGGAGACCCGACGTGATATTGGTAGGGACTACAGGTTTGATTCCCGAGATCCTGAGTTATTGGTAGGGACTACGGGTTTGATTCCCGAGATCCTGAGTTATTGGTAGGGACTACGGGTTTGATTCCCGAGATCCTGAGCTATTGATATATTATTGAGAAGTAGACTGCGGGTTCGATTCCCGGAGATCCTGAGATTTATTGAGACATGGGCCGCGGGTTCGATTCCCGGAGACCCATGGGTACTGTCAATGGGACTGTGGGTTCAATTCCCACAGGCCCTGGACTTATTAATTGAGTTTGTTACTTGTTGTTAGCTTAATTGTAGACGGTCATTTATTGTTGCTAATTTCGGAAATTATTATCATTTAAACTGCTTATTTTTGTTATCATCATCATATTATTGTTTCTCAGTAGGGCCCTGACCTTCCTCGTCACTACTCCATCGAGGTTAGGCTTGGCACTTACCGAGTACCGCCGTGGTGTACTCATGCTACTCTTCTGCACACTTTTGTTGTGCAGATCCAGGTACATCAGAGCAGGCTCGTACTAGGTGATTCTGCAGCTTTCTGGGAGACTTCGAGGTATGATCCGCTACGTCCGCGGATCCGGAGGCTTCCCTTCTATTCTAGTATTACTAGTTGACATTTTTCTTCATTTCGTTGTTAGATACTCTTTATACATAGAGCCCCAGTTGTATTTCTCTTTTAGTCTGTGTTACCGTGGGGTTCCGGATCTTGGTAGTGTTTTATTTATTTTGTGACGGATGTATGTGCCAAGCGGCACGGATTACGTATCTTTTATGTTATTTTCCGCTGTTTCCTATTTAAGTATTTATAATTTATGGATTCCGCAACGTGTTAGGCTTACCTAGTCGTGGGGACTGGGTGCCATCACGACATGTTCACAATTGGTGAACTAGGGTCGTGACACCCATATTTTGTGCATCGCGATCGCAAGCCCAGTGCTGCGATCGCGTAGAGTAAAATGGCCTGGCAGTGACTTTAAGTCCAGAACATTTCAGTCGCGGCCAAACACACCAAAACCGCCATTGTTGAGCTCCAAGAGAGGATTTTGAAGGGGAAACGCTGGGATATCATCGGGAAATCATCGGGGGTAAGTTTCTTGACCTTAATTCGTTGGTTTATCATGAAATCAGTGATTATTTCACTGAAATTGGGAGATTAAAGGTGGGTTTGAGCCCTAGGCCTAAATGTTAGAAAATCTCCGATTTGAGTGGGCAAATGGAGTCCGATTTTGGTAAATTTTATATGCCTAGACTCGTATTGAGATAAGGAACCCGAATATATAATTTTCGTGATTTTTCGATAAGCATACCGAAAGTCGGGTTTTGGCAACTTGTGGGTTTTGGTGTATTTTGAGTTATTTTGATTGGGTAATGCCCAATTAGCCTATTTTGATATGATTCTATTGATTTTTATCAGATTCTACACTTGTGGAGGCCGACATTCGCGGCAAGAGAGTTGTTTCATAGCGGTTTTGTACCGGAGTCGAGGTAAGTGGCTTGTCTAACCTCGCGTGGGGGAATTTTCACCCCTAGGATATTATGTGATAGTTTAAATGCCTTGTACGCGAGGTGACGGGCGTGTACATGCGCTGGTTGTTGAACACGTACTTTATTTAAAATGTTCGATGAGCGATATTTCTGTCTTTGGTTGTTAATTTGATGTTTTTGCCCGGTAGTGGTTAGAAGAGCATGATTAGGTAACACTTAACTGTTTAGTTGCCTAATTGCCTTATTTGAACTCCTTGTTAATTATTGGCACTATTTTTCGGTGAAGTTATAGTTAAGCATAATTATTCTCTCTGTGGATTCCTTTATTGGCTGTGCTTGTGGACTGCGGGTTCGATTCCCGGAGACCCAGGGCTGTGGGTTCGATTCCCAGAGACCCGGCGTGATATTGGTAGGGACTACGGGTTCGATTCCCGAGATCCCGAGTTATTGGTAGGGACTACGGGTTCGATTCCCGAGATCCTGAGTTATTGGTAGGGACTGTGGGTTCGATTCCCGGAGATCCTGAGTTATTGATTATTTATTGAGACACGGGCTACGGGTTCGATTCCCGGAGACCCAGAGGTACTGTCAATGGGACTGTGGGTTCGATTCCCACAGGTCCTGGACGGGTTTTATCGAGTTGACTATTTGTTGTTAGCTTAATTGTAGACGATTGTAGTAATCATTTATTGTTGTTAATTTCGGAAATTATTATCATTTAAACTGCTTATTATTGTTATTATCATTATATTATTGTTTCTCAGTAGGGCCCTGACCTTCCTCGTCACTACTCCATCGAGGTTAGACTTGGCACTTACTGAGTACCGCTGTGGTGTACTCATGCTACTCTTCTGCACACTTTTGTTGTGCAGATCCAGGTACATCAGGGCAGGCTCACACCAGGTGATTCAGCAGCGTTTTGGGAGACCTCGAGGTATGATCTGCTACGTCCGCGGATCCAGAGGCCTTCCTTCTATTCTAGTGCTAGTAGATGATTTTCCTTCATTTCGTTGTTAGATACCCCTTTTACATAGAGCTAGAATTGTATGATCTCTTTTAGTCTGTGTTACCCGTGGGATTTCGGGTCTTGGTAGTGTTTTTAAACAACGTATTTGATTGGTGTATGTGCCAAGCGGCACGGATTTCATTCCTTTCATCTTATTTTCCGCTAATTCTTATTAAATGTTCATAAACTGGTATATTCCGCAACGTGTTAGGCTTACCTAGTCGTGGGGACTGGGTGCCATCACGACATGTTCACGATTGGTGAACTAGGGTCGTGACATGGTGCCTTTGGTTGAGGTCCCGGGGGCCTCGAGTATGTTTCGGGTTGTGATCACGCTCTTAATTGATGTTTCAACGTCGTATCTTTGGACATAAAGGGGTACCATATTAAACAAATGAGCTCTGATTACTATTTTGAATGAAGAATTAGATTCATATCATAATTACGGACCCGTAGCAAAAAGAATCCTCCAATTTGGACATCGTATGATGATTTTATGGCCATTTTACTAAGGTTGCCCAGATTTTCAGATTAATGATGAAATTTCTCCTGACGGCGTATTAAAACATGCACTATTTGCAAATCTTAAAACCTACATATGTCCTTCATTATAAGGTCAAATTGAGTGATTCAAAACCCTAATTCATTAGAATTTCACAAGGAATCCATTGGGAGCAGTAAAACGCGTGAACAGTATACCTATAATGAGCAAGTCGAGTTTTCTTCCAATTTTGGAACAGGAAAAAGCTTTTGAGGCGATTTTTAAGAGAAAATTCGTGGGATTTCATCAGGTAAGAGTTCTTAGACTCATATTATGTTGTTATGATGTAAAAACATAGATTAAACACTGAAAAACCAAGGATTTAAGGGGTAAAAATGGAGGTTATGGCTTGAAACCTAAGAAGGTGTAAAGTTGGAATTTGAGGGGTCAAACGGACTCCAATTTTGGTGTTCTATATATGTACGGACTCATAGAGAGATGAGGAATCCGTTGGTATGATTTTAAGAATTTTTTGAGAAGTGGGCTCGGGGCTCGAGTTTTACCAACTTCATGAATTTTAATACTTTTTGAGTATTTTTTTATTGGGTTATGTTTCTTTGACCCATATTTATGTATTCGTTGTGGTTTTGACTAGATTTGACACGCGAGGAGGTCGATACGATAGGAAAAGGCATTGCACACCAGTCTACGGCCGGTTAGAGGTGAGTAGTTGGTATATATGATAGCCTGGGGGTTTGAAAAGCTAGCTTATCACATTGTGACGCTATTTAGGGCGTGACTCGCATCCCATGGCAGGTGCGGGATTTGTTATGACTGGGGATTGTGACTCGGTCCATCCCGAACTAGAATAATACTATATTGGCAATTGAAATGCACTCTGTGTTGTATATATGGGTTATATGCCATGTTTGGGGCCCTGTGCCGACATGTAGTATCCTTAGGGGATAGATATCTATGTGATAGCACGATTTGTAAAATCATTGATCTCAGTCCTGGGTTGAAATCACTATTACGAAATGCTAAATCGCCTATTCTTGGAAAATTAAATAAACTAAAGTATTTTTCCTTGTTAATGAATTGGAAATTGGAAGATAAATAAATTAAACTATTGTGTGACTCAAATGCATGTTGTGGACTGAGTACGGGTCGGGCCGCATGCCACAGCGGATGATATGATTATTACGCTTGGGCTGATGGAGCCCCTCCGGAGTCTGTACACACCCCCAGTGAGCTTCGTCAATATTAAACGGATCGGGCTACACGTTGTAGCGGTCATGTGCATTGCATTGCATTCATGCATTGTTAATTACTTATGTTATCTGTGGTTTGCCGTTGTTGTTAGTTTGTAGTAGGTAACAGACTGTTAGACATAGCTTTACTCTGTGGTATTCTGTGAATTTCTTACCTTCAGCTATTTTATATGTTTTTTACTCACTGAGTACTTAGTACTCACCCCTACTCCTTGCACCTTTGTGTGCAGATTCAGGTTTACCGGAGATTAGCTGAGCAGTCTTATTTCCAGAGTTATCAGAGTTGTTGAGGTAGCTGTTTGACGTTAGCAGGGCCTGGCTTCTCTTCATATTCTAGTTTTTCCTTTATATATACATTATTCAGAATTGATTATTTTGTTTAGATATTGTTATCTGATTTAGTTTAGAGGCTGGGATGAGAGTGTAAATGGTCGGGCTGGCCTAGCAGTTGTGTTGGGCACCATAACTATCGGGATTGGGGTCGTGACAGCCCGGGGCTCGGGTTTTGCCAATTTTGTGTTTTTTAGTATTTTTCGAATTCTTTCGATTGTTTTATGTCCCATTAGCATATTAAGATGTATTCCTTATGATTTTGGATAGATTGGATGCACGTGGAGGCCGATTCGAGGAGCAAGGGCGTCGCGGGCTAGAGTTTTCGCCGGTTCGAGGTGATTAATACTTGAGAATGATATCCTGAGGGTTTGAAATCCCGGATTTGCACATCTCAGTACTGTATTGAGGTGACTTGCACACTGGACCTGAGCGTGGGGTAGAGTACCGTTGGGGATCGTGACTTGGTATGTCCCGATTGTTGGTTTTTACCGCGTATTTGCAAATATATTGTTGTTTATGATTTTGGCTCATTGCCATACTTGGGGCTTATTTCCAATTGTTGAAACTCTTTATGAACTATCATCACTATTTTCCCTCACTGTTTGAAATCCTATTCGAACTCAGTCCATGTGATTCACTTCTTTTGAACTCAGCTATATTTTACTCAAACCTGGAGTTTTAACTGATGTTTGAACTATCAATTTGAGATGAGTATCATTGTTTTACTGATGCCCGAGGGGCTTTTTGATTACTTGTTGGACTGATTGGGGCTGAGGGGCATATGTGAGAGCATGACGAGTAATGTGAGGATGTTTTCAAGCCTTGAGTGATATGTGTGCATATGCATATACATGCACGGATCGGACTGCACGCTGCAGTAGCATATTGTATGGATCGGACTGCACGCCACAGTAGCATATTGCATGGATTGGACTGCACGCCACAATAGTATATGGATTGGACTGCACGCCATAGTAGTTTATGGATCGGATTGCACGCTGCAGTATTATTGCGCTTGGGCTGTTGGAGCCCCTCCGGAGTCTGAACCCCCACATTGAGCGTGGGTACCCAAATGGATCGGGTCGCACACCGCAATAGACATATGCATTGCATTGCATTCACTTCTATTTGTACTACGTGGAATGATATTAGCACGCATATATCATTTCCATACATGCTGTTACTTGACTTGTTGACTAGATACCCTGGTGTTACATGTTGAGGAGTGTTGTGCCCAAGGGGCCGACTTGTGAGCTGACTTGCTCTATCTGATTTGACATTCATATGCTGGCTGTTGAAAAAGGAACAAGGGATATTTGTAAAATAGATTTTCAAAAATGATATTTTTTAACGGATTTTGAGATTTTCTAAAGGATTTTCACAGTATTTCGGCTTTTCAAAAAGGGATTGTACTGTCTTGTATAGCATTTTGGTGTGCCCGTACGTGTTTTCTTATCGCTCAGTTATTATTCTCTTTTATTACCACTGAGTTGGAAGTACTGTCTTTACTCCCTGCACCTTGCATGCAGTTGTAGGTATTGTTCACCCGTTAGTGGGTTATTAGGAGCGCAGAAGACCTTATGGTGGTAGTTGAGTCAGGTGACCGCTAGCGTTCGCGGCACCGTACTTCATCTTTGTATTCCAGTTTTTATTTTGTAATTATCTATACATTGTTGGCCAGTTGTAGCGCCTTTACTCATTAGATGCTCGTGACTTGTGACACCCCGATCGGGTTGTATTGGGATGAAATTAATAGTTAAATGATAATAAGTAATATTTATATTCCTTTATGTTTAATAGCTAATAAAAGAAGATTTGGGGTTGTTCGCTGGCCTTGTATTCACGAGAGGCGCCATCATGACCGGGTATGGGATTTGGTTCGTGACACATGTTCATTGAGCTTTATGCCCCATCTGGCGAGTCGGCCTGATAATTCGGCCTTATGTAGTATGCTTCTCAAGAGGAACGTCGTCACCACTTTAATGGGGTGGCATTGGAAATAGGGTCTGAGCTTCCGTGAAGTTGTGACCACTGCCAGGGCTAATATTTCAAGGTGTGGATATCGTGTTTCGGTGTCCACCGGGGTTTTGCTAATTAATATATAGAGGATTGCATACATTTAGTCTCGCGGACCAATACTGCACTGACGACGACTTATGACACGTCCAAGTATACCAGTAGGGGCTCGCCCAAGTCTGATTTGGCTAGTAGTAGGGGCGAGGACAGGTACGCCTTTAGTTCTCTCAAGGCTTTGACTCATTCTTCTTTCCACTAAAATATATTGTCCTTTCTCAGTACGTTGAAAATTTTGTGGCATCTGTCTAGGGATCACGAGATGAATCTGGATTGGGCGGCTATTCGGCCCGTCAGCTTTTGCACCTGCTTTTTACTGTTTAGTACTTTGGGTATCGCGTCAATTGCCTTGATTTGGTCAGGGTTGACCTCGATACCTCATTGGGATACGAGGAATCCTAGAAATTTCCCTCAGGCTACGCCGAAAGCACATTTCTCAGGATTCAGTTTCATCCCGTATCTTTTTAGTATTTTGAAGGCTTCTTTTAAGTGGTCGATGTGATCCTATTTTCTTGTTGACTTCACCAGCAAATCGTCGATGTAGACTTCCATGGTCTAACCGAGCTGCTCTTTGAACATCTTCGTGACTAGTCTTTGGTAGGTGGCCCCTACATTTCTTAGCTCGAAAGGCATCACTTTGTAGCAGTAGGTTCCTTGGTGGGTGATGAAGGTTGTCTTCTCCTGATCTTCATCAGCCATCAAGATTTGATTGTAACTGGAATATTCTAGGAAGCTCAATAGTTTGTGTTCTGCGGTGGCATCGATCAACTTGTCGATGTGGGGAAGAGAGAATGAATCTTTTGGGAACGCTTTATTCAAGTCCGTGAAATCCACGCACATCCTCCACTTCCCATTTTTTTTTTAACCATGACGATATTGGTGACCACTAAGGGTACATTTATTCCCTGATGGAGCCGTTGGTGAGTAGTTTGTCTACTTCCTCGCTGACTGCTTCATTGATCGTGGCATTAAATTTCCTTCTTATCTACCATATCAACGGATGCAGTGGATTGACGTTCAGCTTATGGGTGGCAATATCTTGTTAAATACTGGCATATCTGAGTGGGAAAAAGCAAGTAGATCTGCATGGTTAGTGAGGAATTCATGATACTTACTTAGGTTGGCGAGACCATGGCCGATGTAGACTTTCTTTGCTAGTTTGGTGCCATCAAATTGGACCGGGTCGAGATCTTCGATTGTCGCTTTACAGGCTTCCATGACGTCAGGATATTGGATGGTATCTGCCATCGGATCAGTTTTAGTCCCTAACACGGCTAATTTCTATGCCTCCGTGCTTGCCCCCCCTTAGTTGTTGGGTGTGGGCGCAGTCTTGGGTTACTTTGTAGCACTCTTGTGCGGTGCGCGACTCTCCATTGATGCTGAATATTCCCCATGGGGTAGGGAATTTGACCACCTAGTATAGGCTTAAAGGGACTGTTTGCATGGCATGTATCCTCGAGCGCCCTATGATGATGTTATATGCCATCTCCTAGTTCATCACGTGGAAAGTTGTTTCCAGCATGACTCCTCCCGCGAGGATGGGAAATGTTATTTCTCCGGATGTTCGTTCCACTGCATTGTTAAAATCGGTTAGTGTTATGCAGCGCGAAATTACTCTATCCTCGAGTCTCATTTGTGCGAGGACCCTTGGGAGGATAATACAGGCGCCGCTTCTGTCATCGATCATGACTCTTTTGACATCCGTATCAATAATGTGTAAAGTAATAACTAAAGCATCATAGTGAGGGAAAGACAACCCGTCGGCATCAGACTTATCGAAGGTGATACAACCATCGAAGTCATCATATCGCTAGTGGAAGATGGTCCGTTTCAGCCTGTGAGTGTTGGTGAACTTGACGTGGTTGATCGTTGAGTCATTACCACCACCGACGATCATGTTTATTGTCCGTGTTGGGGAAGGCGGCTTTGGTGGCCCGCAGGACTGCTCTCGCCCGCGTGCAAAGTTGATTTTTCCTTTGTCGCTAAGTAGTTCTTTCAGGTATCCTTGGTTCAGCATCCTGACCACCTTTTGCAGTAGACCTATGACGTTTTCGATCATGTGTCCCCATTCCTAATGGATCTCGCATAGAACATTTGATTTTATTTTGGTGGGGTCTGACTTTATCTTCTGAGTTCATTACACCTTGGCACCTAGCTTCTCTAGTGCGTACACTATTTTTGAAGGAGACACGCAGAAGTTATGTGATATAATAAATAGGCGTGCCTCTTTCATTTCAGAGTAGAGCGACATGTCGTTCTAACGCATCCATGTGTTTGGGCAGTGGATGGGACGATCTGGTGTATGGCTGATGTGGTTCTCTGTTGGAACATGGGAGGTTTTCTCGACGTCCCTCATGGCGTTGTTCTTTCCTTACTTCTGAGTGTGTCGTTATCAGCCGTTGAGTAGGTCCATTGAGATCATCCTCGTCCGCTCATACTTTGGCGCAATAGGCATTGTGGATTTCTTCCCATGTCGTAGGGGGATATTTCATGAGGCAGCTCAGCAGCTTCTTAGTTGCTCTTGAGCCGTCTCTGCTTAGTTTGTTTTGGAAGGCGGTGGCTACCATTCCTTCCGATACATTTGGCAGGCTCATTTTCACCCTGTTGAATCTGGCAAGGAAGTCCCTAAGCCCTTCACCTGTGCTTTTCTGATGGCGAATATATCATTGAACATCGCTTCTGCCTTTTTTGCACGCGCATGAGCGGTGACAAACTTATCTGCCATTTCTTCGAACATTAGTATTGCCTTGGCAGGCAACTGGGAGTACCACGTCAAGGCCCATACGGTTAACATTTTGCCAATCTTTTTCAGCAGCACTGATGGTACCTGTTCTTTTGATAGGTCATTGCCTTTCACGGCAGTGACGTAATGGATCAGATGATCCTCGGGATCTGTAGTTCCATCGTACACTTTCAAGTAGGGGGGCATCTTGAAGGTTTTTGGAATAGAGTAGGGGGAAACTCCTTCAGAGTATGACTACTCTACGAACCTCCCCATGTCGTGTTTTGGTAGAAACTTAGAGGCTCCAGGAATTTTGTTGACCCTTTCCTAATGCTCCTTTATCTGGTCGCAGGGTGCTTTATTTTCGCTTTCCATTTCCTCCATCTTTCTCATGATGGATGTTAGCGTCTCACTGATCTGCGTCTCGATGGGTTGACTATTTACTTGCGTCTTCTCCTGTTCGCCCGTGGCAGTGGTAATACTTATCATTGGTACTGACCTTATATTGCCTTGTGGTGGCTTCTCGACCAAGCCGCTTAAGGTACTTGTCAGCCACTCTTCCAATAGTTTTTTGACCACCGAGGGTGCCTCCTTGACATCAGATGTGGAAGCTCCTTTGTCATGCAAGATCATTGGATCATCGGAGAGGGAAGGCGGGATCTTTGCACCTGGTGCAGTGTCGGGGGTTGTGTTGATGATAGCATTGTCGCTGGCCTCGTTGAGAGGGCCAAGAAGGTTGGTTGTGACCTCCATTATTGCTTTGGATCTAGTGTCATTTTTGGCCATCTTAGATTTTCGTGCAATGTAGAGGAAGATGGTTGGCTGATCTATAAGTGGATACTATGATTTTGATTCTCGAAATCCCCACAGACAGTGCCAAATTGTTTGGCTCAAAAGTTAGTTGTTACTTTTTAAGCTTAAAACAATCAAAAAGATAGAAAATGAGTAAATCGTAACCAAATATAGTAAACCTATATGTGAGATCAATATAGTTGTGATATAGAAGACGTTGCAAAATGAAGAACTTTAAGAACAGTTCCTTATTGAAGTTAAGAAAATAGAGAGAGAATGGGAGAGTTGTATTATTAGATAATAACACTGATCCTTTTAAAATTGGAGGCTCCCTTTATATAGAAAGGGGCCTCTTTTAAAATAATAATATTTGGAGTGTAGTCGACGTCCTCTTAATGGGGATGCCCAAGCGTGAGTGATGTCGCTTGCATCCTTATGTCCAAACCACACCCAAGTTATAAGGAGTATATGAGATGGGTCGTACCCTCTTGCCGTAGAGATGTGAATGGTCATATATATATATATATATATATATATATATATATATATATATATATATATATATATATATATATATATATATATATATATATATATATATATATATATATATATTCCTACATTTTTATTACTGCTTGATGTTACTTTTGATTCGGTTTTATTATTATCTTGCTACTGTTACTAATTCATTCTTTACTCTTATATTTCTTCTTCTAAACTACTATAACGATGCTTTTCCTCAATCGAGTATCTATCGGAGAGAGTTTTTTTAACATGCACTAGGTAGAGATAGGATCTACGTACTCTCAATATCTTACTTTTGAGAATACACCGCATATGTTATTATTATTAAAAATACTGTATAGAATAAGCTCGAACTTATAATATTCAAATCCTAAATCCTACGCGAGCTTTAGAGCATGTTTAGAAAGCCACATAGGAATTGAATTTGAGTATAATTGGGTGTAATTACACAGTTTGACATATTTGTTTGGCCAAGTAATTACTTGGTCAGCATGAAATTGAGTGTAATTGGAGAGCTATAATTACACTCTCCAATTCTCAAGTGAGAGGTAAGAATTGGTGTTAATTACACTGTGTAATTTCAAGGTTATTTTTAATTTTCTTTTATTTTTATTTTAATTTATTTTCTTTACAACTTTTTTTCTATTATTTTAATTTATTAAATTTATTTTTACTTTTTAATTTCTTTTAAAATTTAAAAAATATATTTTTCTTTGTACATTATTTATCTTTTATTTCTCTTCCTTTATTTCTTGTTATTTCATATAATTTCTCATATTTTATTTTTATTTATTTTATTATTATATTTTTTGAAACTCACCTCCTTATATTATAAATAATGAGTCATTTACAAACTTGTCATATAATGAGTGATGTAACTAAAGTGAAATTTCACCATTGACTATGGTTATAAACTTATTATGTTTCATAATCTAAAATTATAATGGAGCTTACTATTATTATGTTGGAACTGAAATATGCTAAATAAATTATTTTTTTTTGAATTTTAAAATTGTGTTACATTCATGGTTCTAATTTGCTTGTTTAGTAGTATTGGCTCACGTCGTGCGTTGTTCTTTTTTAGTTAGAATTGATAGATTAGTTTTGTCAAATATTTGAATAATGTTATGACATTAGATTTATGAATATTAATTTATTTTATCAAATATAAATTCCATGATGTTCTTACAAAAAACGTATATTTTTAATTTTTGTACGTATCTAAACTAAATATTATTAATTTAAAATATATAGATAAATTATTTTTACAATATTAGTTATAAATATATGATTACTTATTAATGTATATTCACGAAAAATATACATCTTAAATACCAAATATAATATCATTTATACTTATAAAAATTTATAGGCATATATTTATTATATTAACTTTTAAGTTTTGATAATTACTTAATTTAAAATTTAATATAACTGTATAATTATACTTGTGCAACCAAACAGTACACTTATAATTACACTATGATAAATAAACATGTCATCATAATTATATAACTGAGTAATTAATATGCTATGTAATTACTACCCTAGTAATTACACCAATTTTATTTAGACTTTTTAAAAAAGAAAAAGAAAAAGACAACGTTGCATGAGAACCACATACTTCAAAACCAGAAAAGCCTATCTACGTATACTCAATTACTAACTCACACATAGCTTAGCCATATACTTCTTCTTCTTCTTTCCAAAATTCATCATGTACAATGCTTCTCTATAACCCCATCTCTACCCACCTACCTCCTACCCACCTCACCCTCAAATCCACCACCTACCACCACCACCGAAACGTCACCGTTTCCTCTCAATACCAACCCATCCCCACCACCGTAAACATCTCAATCTCCGATGAATCTCTCAAATCAAAAGGATTCAATCTCCACCGTTCAATCAGTCACCTCAACCTCAACCACCTCAACTCCGTCTTCGTAGCCGTAGGATTTCCAAGACGGGACACGACAAAGATTCAGTTAGCTTTAGAGAACACAGATTCAATTATGTGGATCGAGTACGAGAAAACTAAACGGCCAGTGGCGTTTGCTAGAGCTACAGGCGACGGCGTTTTTAATGCGATTATTTGGGATGTTGTTGTGGACCCCAATTTCCAAGGGATTGGTTTAGGTAAAGCTGTGATGGAAAGATTAATCACCGAGCTGTTAGGAAAAGGGATTACTAATATTGCTCTGTATTCGGAGCCCCGGGTTCTTGGGTTTTATAGGCCTTTGGGTTTTGTTGCGGATCCTGATGGGATCCGAGGTATGGTGTATTCTAGGAAAAAGAAAAAGAATAGGTGATGAAAAAAGAGATACTTTTTTTGGTTTGTTGTAATTTATTTAAGGAATTTGTTATGTTTAATTTGTACATTCCTTTCAACTACAATGAGTAAAATTACTCAATTTGGCAAAGGTTTTTGGTAAGTACTTTTGTCAAATATAGATCACTAGGGTGATCAGAAATAATACATGAGCACTTTTTATATACAAACAATTTATGATTTCATTAGGATCTTTCATTTTTAAAAAAGATTTTGGTAATAACTAATAAATTATCAATAGGAGATCATTTATGCCATCATAAGTAATACATGAGCACTCTTTACATATAGACGACTTATGATTTTATTAACTAATAAGCGATCAACCGGAGATCACTTGAACGATGGTAAATAATACATGAACAAGTTATAGAAAATATATATACAATCTATAGTTTCACCAAAATCTCTCAATTATAGAAAATTATAAATAATACATGAGCAAGTTATAGAAAATATATATACTCGTGGGCGATTTATAAAAACTTATTTGAAGAATTAACTCAAACAGTCGTCCTCCTAATTTCTTAAATTAAAAATAATCGGTGAATGTATAATATTATAAATTCATGTATAATATGTATATAATTTATGTAGGGAAAAAGGCCAAAAAAAGTACCTCTACATTTGATATTTATCCACGTTTGTACCCCGCTATACTTTGCGGCTAAAAAACTACTTACCGTTATTAAAGTAGGAGAAACTGTACCCAGATTTAACGGGCCTCCTACGTGGCAACCGGGTCCCTCCTAAAAATGTGCCAACTAACATAAAATTTGCCAACTAGACAAATTTAACCCGCCCCGGATGAGTATTAACTACACCCAAATCGGTCAAAACATTTCACCCGTATTTCCAAAACAATCTCTCACCTTCTCTCTTCACTATTCTCACTCTTCATCATCTTCATCGTTGATGCATACGAAGGTACGCCTATTTCCTTGTAAAACAACAAAAGTATTCCTCTAAATCGTCATTATTTATTTTGTTTTTGGTATGGACGGAAGGATATTGTTGGCTTTAGTTTGATTTTTTTTTCTTTGACTAGGATTTTGATTGATTTGTATGTATATGTATTTTTGAGTTTGGAGGTGTGTCCGACTTTATTTTTTTTTGTTTGCATGTGGTGTTCATACTCGATTTAACCCTATATTTGTTTTGTCTTTGTTGTTGGTGCTTTAGGGTTTGTATTTTATAATCGAATAATCCCTATCTGGTAATTTCTTTCCTTTTTTGGTCTTTGTTACTGGTGATTTAGGGTTTGTCTTTTGAATTTGAATAATCCCCATCTGGTATATTCTTTTTGTTGCGGTTTAGGATTTTAAATTTGTGGTCCTACATATATTGTATTTAACTGAAAAGGGTCCCCTTTGTGTTGGATATGTTGCTTTGTCGTGGTTATTTTGGGTGTTTAATTTGGTCCCCTATTTATTATATAATTGTGTTGATTTAAGAGACAAGTGAGTTAGATTATTAATTTTTTTTCGTTTATAAACTTAGTCCCACATTACTTCTTTATTTATTGTAGTTCTGTCTTCATATGTTGCACATCTACTATTTTTCTTTGTTTGTTTATTTATCTTTGTCTTCATTTGTGGCAGCACACTATTGTAGTTGTTTGTGTCAACATATTATATAGGTTGTAATGTTAGATTTTGTAAAACATTTCCCTTTCTTATTCTGCAGCTTATATGCAATGGTGTTATTGGATCTAAATTTTCACTATGATGGTGATTGAATAAAGAGACCACAAGTGTTATACTCAAGGAAGATGGTACACAATATTAAAGGTTTTGACTCTGACCAATTGTCTTATACCTTTTTAGTAAATTAATTTACTTCTAAGTTGGGGTTTATTGGAGTTCAACAAGTAATTGTGAATGGGCCTAGTGGTAGATATTATGAAATAGAATGTGATGAATGTGTAAGGACTCTATTGTCTTTGGTTAGTGATCAGTTTAAGGTTATTGACATCTTTGTTGTAGATGAGTGTGAGTTAACTGTTAATGTTCATAATATAGTCCACCACATTGAGCCTAGCATGATAAAAGTTGATGCTGCTACTGACTGTAGTTCAGATGACAGTGAAGAACATGACTGTCAGTCTTCTGATTCTTCTGATTCTGACAGTGAATCTGATTCATTAGAACTACTGCATACAGAAAAAGAGTGGAAGATAACTGATAAATTAATTGAGTATAAGGAGTTAAACAAGTCCATGACATTCAAAGACATTCCAGAAGCTAGAAAATTCATGAACCTATATTCCCTTGCTAATGGTTATAGGTTAAAAAAGTCAAGAGTTGCCCCCAAAAGCTTAGGTACATATGTGTAGATGAAGACTGCCCCTTTGTTTCTCATAATTCCAAAGACTCTAAAGGTCCCGGTGTTAAATTCAAGACATTAAATGAAAAACATAAGTGTAATATTGCATATGATAACCATAGGGTGAATTCAAACACTATAGCTGCTTACTTTAAGAGCAAGCTGCAAGATAATCCTAAGCTTAAAATTAAGGAGATGATGGCAAGTGTAAAAGATAAATTTAACATCAATGTTATTCATTCAAAGTGTAAAAGAGCCAAGAGAATGATATTGGAGAAGATGGAGGGTAATTTTGCAAATGAGTACAACAAGCTTGAGGCTTATGCTATTGAATTAAGGTCTAGTAATCCAGGAACAGATGTGGTGATTAATATTTCAAAGGATTCACTTAGTGAAGGTAAAAGAAGATTCCTAAGAATGTACATCTGCTTTCATGCATTGAAAATGGGGTTCAAGAGTGAGTTGAGACCATTCGTTGGATTGAATGGAACCTTTCTAAAAGGGAAATGCAAGGGTCAATTGTTAGTAGATGTTGGCCAAGACTCCATGAAGCACTTTTATCCCTTAGCTTGGGTTGTTGTTGATAAAATGACCAAAGTGACATGGAGTTGGTTCTTAAGACTGCTACAACATTCATTGGACCTCAAAAGTGGAGAAGAGATTACATTTATTTCAGATATGCAAAAGGTATGACTTTACTGTTTCATTAGCTCATAACTGTTGCATTTCATTTGCTGAAGTTGTACCATATAACTAGCTCTAATTAGTTATAGTTAGGTCATTACTAGCTCATAACTGTTGCAGCATATAATTTCCTGAAGTTAGTTATAATTGTGTTAGTTGTAGCATTACCTTTCTGTTGCAGCATATTAGCTCTAATTACCTTTCTGTTGAATTACCTTTCTGTTGCATATAGTTAGCTCATTACTAGCTCATAACTGTTGCAGCATATAATTTGCTTTAGTTGTAGCATATAACTAGCTGAAGTTAGTTAACTTTTATAACCGTTAGTTGTAGCATATAACTAGCTGAAGTTAGTTAACTGTTATAACTGTATATAACCGTTAGTTGTAGCATATAACTAGCTGAAATTAGTTAACTTTTATAACTGTTATATAACTGTTAGTTGTAGCATATAACTAGATGAAGTTAGTTAACTTTTATAACTGGTATATAACTGTTAGTAGCATATAACTAGCTGAAATAAGTTATAAATGTTATAACTGTTATATAACTATTAGTTGTAGCATTACCTTTCTGTTGAAGCATATTAGCTCTAATTACCTTTCTGTTGAATTACCTTTATGTTGCATTTCATTAGCTCTAGTTACCTTTCTATTGCATTTCCATTTTAAGAGTTTGATTGATTCCGTCCACTTGGTTCTTCCTGAGGCACACCATAGATATTGTGTAAGGCACATTGAGGCAAATTGGTGAAAAAAATGGCGACATGGAGAATATAAGAAGTACTTATGGTGGGCTACTTGGAGCACATATGAGGAGGATTTTAAATACCAATTAAGAAATATGACACAAGTGGATGAAGATGGAAAGGAAGTTGTTGAACATTTGATGAAGTACCCACCTGAATGTTGGAGTAGAGCATATTTTGACACTATTTGCAAGAACTATTCTGTTGACAACAATCTAACAGAATCATTCAACACATGGATTAAGGAAGCAAAATTCAAGCCAATTATCAAGATGCTTGAGGAAATTAGAGTAAAGGTTATGAATATGCTAAGGGAACATGAATGTGATGTGATGTCATGGACTAATGACTTCAGTCCCCAAATAATGCAACTATATAACCAATACTTGAAGATTGCAAGCAAGTGTCATGTTCATTCCAATGATCAAGAAGGGTTTGAAGTGAGTGAAGATGGTAATAGGCACACAGTGAATATGGTCACCAAGAGATGCACATGTAGGACATGTGACCTTAATGAAATTCCTTGTCCTCATGCAATCAAAGCATTGCAACACAACAAGGTTAATCCTGTGACTGAAACACATTGGTGGTACTCCAAAGAGGCCTATCTCCTAGTATATTCATATGAACTTCAACCAGTGAGAGGAGATAAATTCTGAAAGGTTGAAGCATCCCATGCTATGGAACCAATACTAATTACTTCAATGGCTGGCAGGCATAAAGTCAAAAGAACAAGAGAGAAAAAAATGAAACAGTCAATAGATAAGGTGAATAGATGCAGTCCAGGAAGGGGAGGACGATGAATTATTTCACATGTGGTCAGCCAAGACACAATGCCAGGGGTTGTGCAAAGGTAATAGAATTCTTACTTATTTGTTATTCAAATATTTGTTACCTATTTACCTATTTACTCTTACCTATTTGTTAAATAGAATTCTAAGGGAAAACAACCAATGGCAAGTAAGAAAAAGGGCAAGCAACCAAAGATGCAAAGGTGTTTAGCAACTCGGGATAGTAATAATGAGCAACCCATGTCACAACTTGCTTCAAATGTACCCGCTGAGGAGGAGATAGATCTTTCAACACCAATATTCAGTCAAGCAAGTTAGTCAAGTTATCAAGTACAAGCCTCTCAATTTCAATTTATGCCAACTCCATCAGTCCAAAAGAAGCCTCCTAACAACACTATGCCACCAGATTTTGTTTTAGATTCTGCCCCAGAAATTAGGCCAATGAGTTTCTCTGAAGAAAGGACAAGACTCCTTATGAGACAACAAGGAACCATACCATCTATAACAAGGACAATTAATTTTGTTGGTGACTCATCTAGTGTGACAAAGAAAGGTGTAACAAGAAAGGGTAATGGCAAGTCACAACTGTAATGTGACTTGAACTATATGTAATTACTGCTAGGACAGTGAATGTTTTTGTGAATGACAATAATTGTAATTTTTTGGCTGCTATGACAGTATGTAATTAGTGCTACGACAGTATATATTTTGGCTGGCTGCTATGACAGTATGTAATTACTGCTACGATAGTACGTATTTTGGCTGGTTGGATCTGTGTTTTTGGTGGTTGATGTAATTAGAAATGATATGAAAATTATGAATGTTTGGTTGTTGATGTAATTGTGAATGTTATGAAAACAGGTGTTATGAATGTTATTACTTTGTTACTGATATTGCGTTAAAGGTTGAGTGTTAATGATGATGTTGTTTACTTTGAATTAAGTTGAGTTTTGGCCTGATGTTGAGAATTAAGTACCAGTTTGTTTTGGCCATATTAACTTACAATACTACAAACTACAAACTCAATAACATTACAATACGCTGTTATGGCCTAATTTTAAGCAAACGCTGTTATGGCCTGATTTTAAGCAAACACTGCTTAGTCCATAAATCCCCTCATTAACTTACAATACTACAACATTAAACTGCTGACAATAGAAACAAGAAAAAACAATCAGAGAATTGAAGTTCGGAAGGTCTTATTGAGCAAGTACGCACTGTACAACTTTTATCCAGAAAAGTAAAATCAAGATCTTGCCAACCATTGAGCACAAAACATAGTCAAATAGAAGGGAACAACATTGAGCCCAAACAGTTACATGAAATATGTCAGTTGACTAACAAACTAAGTTCCCTACCAAACTAAACAAAATATGTCAATTGACTACAACATGAAAATTAAGGAAGATGGTTAATTCTACTTCATTATTCAGGCAGCGAAGAATCCAACAAACATTGCCCAAGAACCAATAATTACCATCATTAGTTGTACAACTTTTTCTTCCAATTTTTTAACTTTAGCATCTTCTAATTTCTTCCTGGCTTCCATGTCAAGTAATTTTTCTCTCAACATGTCTCTTTCAATCGAAATGGCATTCAAAGATGACTTCAAGTCTCTTATTTCAAGTTGGGAACCATCCGTGATTATTTCATCTTCCCATTCGAAATAACCACATGAATTATTCTGCCAAAGAAACATTAAAAAGATTCAATTTTTTTTTCAAATCAAAACAGAAAATAACATTATAGAGATTAAACAAATTCACATTGAAACCTTACCTTAGGGCGTGCACATTTGTAAAATTTCCTACCGGGATTGGAGGGAGTGGTTGATGTGAAAGGGTAGCAATAATACCAAATCGACACCTTCTCTTAGAAGAAGTACTGCTCTCAGACATTGATGAAGATGAGAGAAATAGAGCAAAGGAGAAAGAAAGAGGCAAAGATGATGAATTAGAAATCAACCCTAGGTTTATGCCCACTGTTATTACTGGGCGGGTTAAATTTGTCTAGTTGGCAAATTTTGTGTTAGTTGGCACATTTTTAGGAGGGATCCGGTTGCCACGTAAGAGGCCCGTTAAATCTGGGTACAGTTTCTCCTACTTTAATAACGGTAGGTAGTTTTTTAGGTGGGAAAGTATAACGGGGTACAAACGTAGATAAATATCAAAAGTAGAGGTACTATTTTGGTCTTTTTCCCATTTATGTATAACTGCTAAAAAATGCAAACAGTGAATTTGACTGGTTATTTGTATAACAATCCCCTGTTTGAAGACACAAAACAAACAGACCGCTACCGTACCTCCATTTCTAGCCACACCATAAAAGCTGAGGAAAATTGATTAAAATTGAGCTCTCTCTTCTTTTAAAATTGATTAAAACGAATGAATTTGGCGGTGAGAGAGCTTTCCATTCCGGTGGTTCGAGCCTTCGTTTGGACGGCGAGGGAGAAGGAGTCCGAAGCAATACGACGTCGTAGAGCGCTAAGAAGGTTTGATAATGAGTTAGAAACGGGAAATTACAAGGTCGCTCACTCTCTTTTGAAGCAATTACAGCACAAGCCCCGAGGCCTACTTGGCTTCGGCACTGTTAAACTGGCGGTGCCTAAAAGAATACCAACACAAGAACTACATATGGATAATTCAGCGTCGTTTGAATCTTTAGCTGACTCGATTCTGCGTTCAATTAAACATAGCATCGAGTTTGCTTCGTTAGACGAGGAAATCTTATTGACGGGAATAGAAGATGCTATGGGAACTGAAAGTTATGATTCCCCTTATGAAGATCATCAAATGTGTTTGCAAGTAAGACTCTTTAATTATATGATGGATTTTTTAACTGAAGGTACAATGACAATTTGCTATCAGATTTCATTATCAGAACTCCACATAGTGCTTCATAAAGCAGTTTTCAGATGATCCCAGTGATATTGTTTGCTTTGGGATGAGGCTGCACGGGTTTAAAATGCGTTACTAGGATCTAAAACTTGTTTAATTATATATCCAATATATCTCTCGTGTTTTGTCCCGGTGGATTTCAGCCTAGGGTTTCACTTACACCCTTAGGGGCCTAGGGTTTCACTTACACCCTTAGGGGCCTAGGGTTTCACTTACACCCTTAGGGGCCTAAGGTTTCACATACACCCTTAGGGACTCAGCGCCTAGGGTGTCACATTGCCCCCACAAAGTTGTAGACGGAGTGGCTTTGATACTATATTTAATAGCCCCACTCCACTAGTAATATTATGATTATTATCCGTTTTGGATCTAAGCCCGTACGACTTTAAAACACTTCACTAGGATAGATTTTTTACCTGTATGCCTAACATCTCTCTCGTATTTTATCAATATGGGATTAGCGTAGTGTGTCACATCCAATTCACTATCATGCGGGGATGTGTCTCCTTAAGGGCATAAGTGGTAGAGGCGGAGCCATGATTTAATATTTATGGATTCTTACCGTACGCTCAAATTAATATGCCATAATAATTGAGTGCATAGTGAAATATTTATAAATATTTAGTTGATTTTTTTTATATAAATACAAGATCTATGCAAAAGTTAATGAGTTCCGGGGAATCATATTCCATTCTCTAGGTCCGCGTGCAACTTGCTTAATCGAAGTAGATATATTTGACATACTTAGGCATTGCCCTCGGGCATACAAGTTTTAATTCTTCTGTTAGTAGCTAGTTTTTTTCTGCACAGTTGAATCCCAAATCACAGTGTTGACAGTAAGTTATCTCAAATCTTGCTCTTTTTACATTAAACTTTTGGTATTGTTTATATAGATTTAAATGATGGAGGAGGTGCATTTTTTGCAGCATGAGGCTGGGCATTTTCTTGTTGGTTACATGGTCGGCGTCTTACCAAGAAGTTATCAAGTACCTAGTGTAGAAGATATTATACAGGACAAGTTTGCTCAAGGAAATGTGCAGTTTCTTGGCTTTGAATTTCTCAAACAAGTTGACCTTGATACTATATCTAGCAACAAGTTTACCCAAGGCAAGGAAATCAGGGCCAAAATCTCATCCCGGACTTTGAACAAGTTTTTGTGTGTGATACTGGGAGGGTTAGCAGTGGAGCACCTGGTATTTGGATACTCAGAATTACTTCACTCAGATGTTCAACAGCTGGACAGAGTGCTAAGATGGTTGAGCTTCAACGAGAATGAAGCTGACTCTGTGGTGAGATGGGCTGTAATTACCACTTTGTCATTATTAAGTCATCATCACGAGGCTCGATCAAGACTAGCAGAGGCCATGAACTCGAGAAGATCTATTGGATATTGTATTGATGCGATAGAGAGTGCTTTGTGAGGCCATGAGGATTAGTCATCAACCCAAACAAGAGCCGCCTATGTTACTCGGACTCTCCAAAATGCCCCCGAGAAGATCCATTGGCTATTGTATT
Source organism: Nicotiana noctiflora (assembly GCA_032618575.1). NCBI lineage: Eukaryota > Viridiplantae > Streptophyta > Magnoliopsida > Solanales > Solanaceae > Nicotiana > Nicotiana noctiflora. Next base: position 263,124 of record JASVEL010014208.1, on the reverse strand, counting down.
GATGCGATAGAGAGTGCTCTGTGAGGACATGAGGATTAGTCAGCAACCTAAACAAGTCAACCACCTATGTTGCTCGGACTCTCCAAAATGCCCTCAACAAGATCCATTGGCTATTGTATTGAATGTTGCGATAGAGAGTGCTCTGTAAGGCCGTGAGGATTAGTCAGCAACCTAAACAAGCAAGCCACCTATGTTACTCGGACTCTCCAAAATGCCCTCGAGAAGATCCATTGGCTATTGTATTGATTGATGCGATAGAGAGTGCTCTGTAAGGCCATAAAGATTAGTCAGCAACCTAAACAAGCAAGCTACCTATGTTACTCGGATTCTTCAAAGATGTTGCTTGGTGCGTATCATATCTTTTAAAAGTAGTGCATTTTTTAAGGATCCGACACGGATGCGGTAGCATTTTGAAGAGTTCGCACAACATAACAAGCCACTATCTTAGGGGACCATATCATTTTTAATTCAACACGTTTTCCTTCCATTCTCTTTCAGCATCAGAATGTCAATAGATGAGAGAGGCTACCTAATTAGGAAGACCACCTTATTGAGTGTTTGGAGTACTTCTTGGTCAAGAGTTATATATAAAACAGAAAAAGGCTATATATGCTAGTGAACTATGCGAATTAGGACAGATATGCCCGTCGTTAATAGTTTGGCACAAATATACCCAATTCATCCAATACTTGCTCACTCGTGCCCTTATTTTAACAGAACCTTGTCTTTCTTATGTAATTAATAACCGGACCCAATTAAAATCTGCTTACCCGTTTCATAAGGACTGAACCCTTATTTTAAAGATATTTTTTGATATATTATTTTTGTTTGATAGAGAAATTATGTGATAATCATATTTATTTATTTGAGTAATTTGATAATCGTTTTTTTTTGGTTATGCATATATCGGGAAGTAATCCTACTAAAAGGAGTAACTGATATAATATAATATTCGAATTAGCTTGTGCTTTCTTCAATCATTTTATCGTCTATTTTTATTTTTCTCACAATCCATTTGTATTTTTCAACAATGCAAATAAAAATAACCTCATGTTCACTATAACTTAACCCGATGGATATGTTTTTTTGTTTAGATAAGTGATCATTATATGATTGATTATTAGTTTATTGGATTATATTTTGCATTAAAAATATATCATGAAATAAATAATAAATTGTTAAAACAGTGGTGCTTCTTTTTCATTTTTATTAATTAATTATTTCATAACAAGCATCACTGTTAAAACAATGATGCTTCTTTTCATTTTTAATAATTAATTATTTCATAACAAATATTATTTCATAACAAGCACCATTGAGAAAAATAAAAATAGATCATAAAATGATTGTAGAAAGCACAAACTAATTCGAGTAGTTATTGTTAAATGAATTTTGTTAGCTCCCTAATACTATTATAAACATTTGTAAGGAGCTAACAATTGCTATACTTTTATAATTTATGCTTCTTAGTTATTGTTAAATGAATTTTGTTAGCTCCCTAATACTATTATAAACATTTGTAAGGAGCTAACAATTGCTATACTTTTATAATTTATGCATCTTCTTGATGCCAGTAATGAAACCAATTACTTCATAAATAAAAATAAATATCAATCACTACTTTTAGTATGATTACTTCCCGAAATGATGTATAAAAAAATGATTATCAAATTACTCAAATAAATAAATATGACTACCACACAATTTCTCAATCAAACAAAAAAATATATCAAAAATAATAAAACAGATCGGGTCAGCAGCTTTTGGTTAGGTCCGGTTATTAATTATTTAAGAAAGACAAAATAATAATTCCGTTAAACTAAGGGCATGAAGGAGCAAGTATTGGACAGATTAGACATATATGTGTCAAACTACTAACGACAAACATATCTGTTCTAATTTGCATAGTTCACTAGTATATATGTTATTTTTCGTATATAAAATAAGAGGAGAAGATCCTCCTGTTTCAAGTTTGAATAATTTTTCTTCATGTTAAGCTGAATTGGAGAAATTCGTTGTGTTTCTTTTTTTTTCATCAATCTGAGACTTTTGGACTTTAATTAAAAAAGAAAAGGAAATAGGCAATCATGATTTCACAATGATCTCTCGCTTTATAGAAATGATTTTGGTACTAACTAATAAGCAATCCACCGGAAACCACTTAGGCAATTATAAATAATATATGAGCAATTTTTAGACAATTCATAAGCATGTAGGATTTCACCAGGATCTCCCACTTTACAAAGAAATGATCCTAGTAATAACTAATGATTGATCAACGAAAGATCACTTAGGCGATCATGAATAATATGTGGGCGAGTTTTGAATAATATATAGGCAATCTATGATTTACCAAGATCTCCCACTTTATAAAATAATGATCTAGATAATAACTAATAAGTGATCAATTTGAGATCACTTATGCGATTATAGATAATACATGGAGATTTTTGGATAAGACATAAGCGCCAAATGATTCATCAGGATCAGTGGATCACCTACTAATAAGCGATCAACCGGAGATAACTTAGGTGATCATAAAAAAAAGGGATAATTTCACATAAATACAACTCGCATATTTGACTTGCAACATAATAGACGAGTCATAACTTTACAAATCTGTAGCCCAAAATTAATCGGCTAATATTTGAAAAAAGAGTTTTTTCTAGACTTTTTTATTCGGCAACATAGTTTAACGGGACAATTATAGGGATTTAGATGAAGTCACGAGATTTTTTAATTCTTCCGTCATATAATTTTGATATTTCTCCCCCAATTTATCTTTACTGCTGCAAGTTGTCCCCCAATTTTTTGCTGATTTTACTTATATGGTAAAATTTAAAAACAATTGCTGCAAGTTCGTGATTTGACAGAGAATCAACAAAGAAAGTAGATTTATACATGACTTATTCCAAAAAAGGAAGAAAACATAAAACAAAATTAATTTGATTATACATATGTAGTACTTGTATAATGATGTATAACTATGTATAAACTTGTATATGGAATCTATAATAATGTATATCAAAAGAATAAGAGAAATAGAAAAAGAAGATAAGTGATGTTATGAACATATATACACATTTATATATAATTATATATATTTATACACAATTATACATATTTATACACACTTATACAATAATGTATAAGTGTGCATAAATAGTGGTTATACAATATTTATATCAGAACACATCTTATGTTCAAATATTACACCTCTATTTCAGTATCAAAATATCAAAAATAGTTTTTGAGAGGAGGTTAGATCTAAAAGTTAAAGAGGAGAGAAGATGGAGATGGAATTGTTTTATAAAAGAAGACAAAGCTGGAACATCGTCTCAAGAACTTGAAAATTGTCTGAATACTACACAAGACCTCTTTTTCATTCTTCAATGACTTAACTGACTTCATCATCGACCTATTTAACTTAAAAATTGAAGGAAAAAAAATGGAGGATGTTTGCAAGTCTTCAACCTCTTTCCAGCAATTTGAGAAGAAACAAAAAATTATTAATGGAGGATAAACGCATTTTGTCTTAAAAAAATTCACATTGCACAAAAAAAAGGTACTCCAAATAGAAATAGCGTTTTAGTTTCCTTGAGGAGATGTTTATTACAGTAATGGAAAAGGCATTCGTGTTAGGTTGAATGAGAGAATGATTGCTGCAATTAAAAGAGTAGGAAGCATTTGGATATAGGTTTTGGTGAAAAGTTGAAGAAAGAACAAAAAAGGATAAAGGATGCTGTCACTAGCTTAAATGATGAAAATGAGCTATGCATTATCTGCAAAATGGGCTATGCTGGATTAAGTTAAAAAATATGGGCTATTTTTTGTTTTAAAAATGGGACGACTGACATAGGATGTAATTCTGTCTGAAAAAAATACATGACGATCTTTAGATAAAACATACGCAATGGAGTATATGATATCACGAGGATCTTCCAATTTAATTAAAGACGATCCTGAAATCGATCAATCGGAAATCAATTAGACGATCACAAATAATACATGAGCCATTTTTGGATAACACAGGTGATCTATGATTTAACCAGAATCTTGCACTTAATAAAGAAACAATGCTGTTAATAACTAACCAGAATCTTGCACTTAATAAAGAAACAATGCTGTTAATAACTAATAAGCGACCAACCGGAGAATATTTACTTTTGCATATGAAAATTCAACAAGAAACATATACTACATTTTTGCATATCAAAGTTCAACAGGAGCACAAATCTTGGTGATGTTACATTGAATTAGTTTAGTAATACAAGCATGTGTTTCTTGTTATCTGAGCAGAACAACATATGTGAAACAAAAAAAACTACTATGGCACTTATTGCTCGTACACATTCATTGTCATGGATCGCTCTTCTATCAGTTCTTTCAGAAATATGTTTGGCATACATATTCGATACTTACAAATATTTCCTCAAACTACATTTCCCCTTTCATGCAATGAGCTTAAGCAAGGCATCTAACATGTACAACTGCTACGCGAGCATAATCCTGTAATCGCGATTTGACCGTATGAGATTCCAGAAGGAATGTCTCACTTGATGGAAAAACAATCAATCTAATTTCTTCAAAGCTGAGTTTTCCTTAACAATCATTGCAGAACTCTTTTCAGAAGTTGGCATCTTATGACGAGCAAAATAATTAGCCTTCTTGTTTATGTCTGCACTAACGACCACTTGCAAGTGGCAGAACCACCTTGGTCCAAGGGGTGTCGTCTCTTACGCTGGAAAATTGCACTGTGTAGCTAGGTTATTTTGTGTGTGTATGTACTATATTGTTAAATTCCCTTGTCTTCTTTGTGTGCTATTCTTTATATTTTGACTTCCCTTGGTGAAAATCCTGGCTCCACCACCTGTGAGATCAGTGAGCCTTGAACCTGCAAATCATTTATGTGATAAAAACATCGGATTTGGGAGTTATATTATTATTTATTTTTGTTGGTAGGAGTACCTGAAGTTGGCATTGGTGGTCTTCTCATCTGTCTGGATACCAGTTGGGGGATGTCAATTACAACAGCAGCAGATATTAGGAAGGTCTTCGCAACTGCTGCTGCATGCTCTAGGCAACATCTAACAACCTGTTTCATACATTAGTTAGTTAAGATGTTAAAGAAATCTACAGTGCACTAACAGTATAAAGCTTGTTTACCATCTAATAAAAACTGATCAATAGATGAGTTCCGGACTATGTTTTAGTAACAGAGTTGTGTTTTAGTATCAGTTATATAGCTGGACTATGGGTTCGAGCCGTGGAAACAGCCTGTTGCAGAAATGCAGGTTAAGACTGCGTACAATAGACCCTTGTGGTCTGGCCCTTCCCCGGACCCCGCGCATAGCGGGAGATTAGTGCACCGGACTGCCCTTTTTCTTTTTTATCGTCGTGGAGAGGACTCAGAGATTTCAGGCAAGCTTACAGGTAGAGTTCAAGAAGTTTTTCAAGATTTCTTCACCTACCATACTACGGGATATAATTTGCTGGAGAATTTGGAAGTAGGACGTTTCTCTTTTGCATTGGACAAAAATGGATTATCTTACCTTTGCAGGATCCAAGATTTTAGCAGCCATCAAATCTTCATATCTGTCTGTTGCAGCATTATATCCATATTTCATATTATCGACTGATAAAATCTGCACGTATGTTAAAAGTTCCAAGTTAACCACCAGGTGATGTATTCCCGTTTAATAACTTCATTGGCTGAAAAAAAACTGTACAAAAATGACATAACATTCAAAGCTACCTTCTCTACAACAATATTCCCATTTACACCGGCATTCTTTGCTATCTGTTTTGCAGGATAGGATAGTGCTCTTTTGAAAATATCAGCTCCTATCTGTGAATAGTTCGAGGAAACTGTGAGTCTAGGGATCGGATAAGCGAAAGCAACACCAGCTGGACAAACCTATATTGCACGGACTCTTCAAAATGCTGCCGCACCCGTGTCGGATCCTCCAAAATTACACTACTTTTGAATGATCCGACATGCACCCGAAGACATTTTCGGAGAGTCCGAGCAACATAGGGGCACACCACAAATATTCAATCCTCTTGATCAAAAGCAAGCGGTACAAGAAACTAAGGAGTGAGATAGTTTAACAAAATGAAAAATGGTTTCAGAAAATCAAACTGAATAAAAACAGTGTAGATTATGTACCTTTACTATAACATAGTAACTAACCTTCTGATCGTCATTGTCTAGCATTTCTTTGATAGTATCCACCTTTGACGATAGTCGCAGAAGACAACAACCACCACCCACTACTACTCCTTCCTCAGTAGCAGCCTGAGCAGGCAAAGTAGAGAAACTTACTGCCTTGAAGAATTTATCTTCTTAAGAAATATTTGATAGCACCTCATAGAATAGGATGAGATATAATATGAATTAATCGAGTTTATCCTACTAGAGTGGCATAAATCCAAGGAATGAGACTTTTGGCTATATGATATCTTATCTAAAGCGCTTTAAACAAAATTCTCGTTAAAATCCTTACGGTATAGTCAGGGTCAGATGCACAATAATGGTAGCGAGATTGGAGCACCCATTGCCTTCAACTTGAATTATAGATTATGAAGATGAAAAATTTCTAATAATACAAAATTTATGCTAAATTCTTACATTATCTGGCGATCTGGCCTCGGCCATTGTTTTTGCTGTCAAGACTCTTCTAACGGCCAAGATACAACCTCCCCGCCCCCAAAGGAACTTCTTACCCCGAAAGAGTCGAGAAGCTACAGCATCTAGAGTAGAAGCTGATCGTGATTTTGAGAGTGAAAAAATGTATATTAAGTAATCGGGATGACAAGTGGCTAAGGTTGTGTACAGTACTTCAAACAAAGAAAACTTCATAAATCATAACCGATCATGTATAATCAACCATGGCTTTTAAGTATTAGGAGAACAGGAAATTACCCTTGCTGCATTGAGAGCATCCTCAATCCTAAGTTGTTTGTCTTTCAACTCAACCTGTGTTTGTGCTCCCACCTACATTTCAACTTATACAATCAAATATACTTTACAACAACAACATTCCCACAGTAGTCCCACAAGTGGGGTCTGGGGAGGGTAGTGTATATGTAGACCTTACCCCTACCTTTAAGAAGGCGGAGAGGTGGTTTTCGGTAGACCCTCGACTCAGGAAAGATAAAGGGAAGGGGCAATGACAAGCAAACCAATAGGAAAACCGAAGCGAAAACACAAAACTAACATTAGATAGTGCAATTAGAAAACCGAAGCGAAGACAATAACAAGTAAACAATCAAATCTACTTTGGATATCATAAATGTTTTATAACAGATTGAAAATATGCTGGGTCACATGGATCTTTTGTTACCTGAATGATGGCAATACCACCAGATAATCTTGCAATTCTTTCATTCAAGATTTTCCTTTGGAAATTTTCTTCTGTGTTCTGCAAAATCAAATGACTATCAACTAAACAGCTGTTTAACTCTAATACATTCTGCAAGATTTTAAAGAACACACCTCAACAAGCTTTTGTATCTGAGAAACCCTCTTGCTAACAGCCGCTTGAGTATTTCCATCAGTAACTATCAATGTAGAGTCCTTAGTAATCACCACCTTTGAAGCAGTTCCCAACAAGTCCTTGTGAGCATTTTCAAGAGTCAATCCCATGTCGTCTCTGATAACAGTTCCTGCAGAGACACGATGAATTAAGTACAAGACTAAAGGGCAGCACGGTGCACTAAGTTACCACTATGCACGGGTCCGGGGAAGGGCCGGACTACAAGGGTCTATTATTAAAAGAATTTAGAGAAGACTAAATGTTGACAAGATTCGCGTAGTTCTGTTGGTTCATCCATGGAGAAGAATGAAGTTTTGAGGCATAACATCTCTTTGAATACCATTAAAAGAAATGAGGTAGGAAACATAAGCAACTAACAATTTCTGTTCTACTATGCTTGTTTTCACTACCTCCAGTCAAGAGAGCGATATCATCTAAGCAATGACTCTTGCGCTCGCCAAAAGATGGAGCTTTTATAGCAGCTACCTTTAGGACACCCCTGAGTTTGTTCCTAATTACTGGAGCCAAAGCATCCTGCTCAATGCCCTCTGCAACTATCAAAACCGGGTATTTCTCCTTTACAGCATTGTCCAAAATTTTTACCAACTCCTTCGGGTTTGTAATTTTTTTATCAACCAAAAGCAACTGCAACAAAAAAAAGAATTATGCCCTATAAATACCTGATATACAACAGGCACTAGTGCTAAACATAAGCAGTTGCTACCTTACAATTATGAAGCTCCACAATCCTCTTTCGTCGATCAGTTACAAAATAAGGTGACAAATAGCCACGATCAAACTGCATTCCTTCTACAACTTGTAGATTGGTTTCAGTATAGTTCCCTTTCTCAATTGTGACAACACCTTTTTTTCCAACCTGTCTAAGAGCTTCCGAAATCATGCTCCCGATGGCATAATCGTTGCCAGCACTAACAGCAGCAACGTCTTCCAGCTCGTGATCCTCAACCTGCACGGTTTGATCATTGTTAACAGACATGTTGAAGATAGTAAATCCTCATACATCTTGAATAAGAAAGCTGATTTTAAGCATATTCTTTCCTAGACAAATCTGTTTCTCCGTCGAGATCAAAAAGGGAAAGTAAGTTGTCCTTCCTCATACCTCTCTAGACATCAACTTGAGCTCAGAAACGAGAGCTTTAGCAGTTTTCTCAATTCCACGAGACACTTGGACAACATTTGCTCCCATTGCAGTAACCTACACAAAGATAATAAGTAATCACCATACCAGAAATAACTGAAACATGAAAGCAGCCTACGTTATTCCATTCTATTCAAACCTTGACACCTTCAGCAATTAGACCCCGAGCAAGCACTACAGATGTTGTGCAACCATCGCCAGCAAGATTATTGGTCTTGGCACCGGCTTCCCTAACCAGTTTTACTCCAACATTTTCCAAAGTATCCTCCAGCTGAATCTGTGCTGAAAATAATGGGTATATTCAGTATATGATAGTCAGGTGGAGAAGTAAAAATATGTACCACTAGTCCATCGAATTCGAAAGTAAGTTGAATTAGAGAAGCTCAAAACCTGACTTTATAGCTAAATTTACTATTGAAAACACTTTTAGCTATCTTCAATCAGCATTCAAAAATACCTTGGAACAATTTGTTTATAACTTTTTTGCTTATACCTGGTTTATATTGTAATCTAAATAGGCCTTCAAACCATTAAAAAGATGAAAAATAAAAGGAGAGGATAATTAACTAAGAGTTTCCCTATTAAGTTCCAAAAATGACAAAACCAAAATTGGTGGAGAAAGCAAAACAAGTAGGAGAATGGAAGCCTGTAGGCAGTAGGCCCCAGAAAGTGTCAATACAAGACTTGACACATTGAAATTCAAACAAACAACAATAGTAACTTCCACTATGCAGAATGAAGTGATCTTTAAAGATGGCACACCTTCTATATCTCCATAGACCAGAAGACAATTAAAACCCTGAACACCATAGGCCCATCAAGTGTAAGCATATAACTATCAGGGGCAGAGACGTAGGATTTGAATCTTATGGGTTCAAGATTATAATCTTTTTAAGTTATTGAGTTCTAAATTAATAATTTGTACATATTCATTGGATTTTTTAATATAAATACAGAGTTTGACCAAACGTTACTAGATTCGGCCGAACCCGCAACCAACATTATGGCTCCGCCCCTGATCAGGAGCATAGCTACACATGATGAAGGGTGGTCTGTTCCGAATACCCTTCGCCAGAAAATAATACTATATTTAATTCAAAAATTACTTCTCATACATACATACATACATATATATATTAAATCTTGAAAACTTTCCGGCTTCGCCTCTAAAAACAATGTTGTTAATGCTTGTAATGTACCTCTTTAAGAACAGTTTCACCATCATTAACAATCTTGGGAGGACCATACTTATTTCCAAGCACTACATTCCTTCCCTTTGGACCCAATGTCACTCCAACCAACTCTGCTACCAAATCTACACCTGCCTGCACAATAATTTCACCCAAGTCAAAATCTTGAAAATCAACAAAAATATAGCCCAAAAAAAAAAAAAGAAGAACACATGATGACCAGAAGTTTCTTTGTTGTAGAACCATCATGGTTAAAGTACAATTCTTTAGCCATAGCTCTTGTGTTCAACATAGAACCAGACACCCTTTTAGAAATTCTGTGTACTGAACCATTTTTCAAAGTAATTGCAGGTAAATGATTCAAAGAACAACTCATATTTTTTTTTTAAAATTTTTTTGCTGAAGTTTCAATTATGCTACTAAAGGGTTACTGACTAGAGGGATAAGAAAAGAGATTAACTGAAAATATCTGTCACAAAAAAAAAAAATCTGTTCTTTTTGGCGCTATTCCACTTCAATGCTTCAAATTCTGAGCTAAAAATGGAATCTTGGCACTGTAATTTTGTGGCCCAAAATAAAGAAAGTTAAAGGCCCATATGGGGTCCTTCTAGTCGTAATTGTATATGATAACTCTCCTTTTTCATTTTTTTTTCTCCAGCATTTATTTTTCATTTTTGTACGGTGAGGTATCATCATGAAATTGGCTAGCTTTGTTGGAAAAAAATAATAATTCCGTCCAGGAATAATATCCACGGTAAATAATAATAACATAAAAGAGTAATAATGACACCAAATATTTTAGCGGTGTAAACTACAATGCCCGAGTGGAGCAATATTACCATTATAATATTATAACTCAGTAGTGTCAAGAGACTACTACAACTTTGAAAGAAATAACATTCTTTATTAAAATTGTCTCACTACAATATTACTACCACTTACTACTTATCTCACAGATAACAATTTGTAAATTACTCTCACTAGTTTCTGCTTCTCTCGTTATTTTGGTGTACTTAAAAAACATAAATGAAGCCTGCTATTTATAGAAGATCAGAATGGTTTATTCACTGCAATTTGCAATGCAAATTATCATCAATCAAAATATGTGTTTGTGACTTTTGCAATTTGGCAATTTTTTCTAGCCACCTGGACAATTTTTCAGCCACCCTTTTTGACTTCTTGCAACTTTTTCATCTTTTTCTTTGTTTTTAGTGTGTAAGGTGAGATATATGGATCTCACAAATCTCTCCCTTATTTTCTTCTTCAGTCCAAGTCTTGTTCTCAATCTCTGAAAATCTTGAAACTTGAGAGGCTTTGTAAAAATGTCTGCAACTTGATCATGAGACTTCACATATTTGAGCTCGACTTCCTTTTTGGCAATGCATTCTCTGATGAAGTGATACCTTGTATTTATATGCTTGCTTTGATCATGATACACTAGATTCTTCGCGAGTGCCTGTGCTGATTTGTTATCAATTCAAATCTCTGTATCTTCCATTTGTGACAAATTGAGCTCCTTCAATAATCTTTTTAGCAAAATAGCATGACATATACATGATGTTGCTGCTATATATTCGGCTTCACAAGTCGAGAGAGTAACTATGGGCTGTTTCTTTGAACTCCAAGAAATAATAGAATTACCTAAGAAAAATAAAAAAACTAGTTGTAGTTTTTCTATCATCAATATCTCCCGCATAATCACTATCACAATATCCCACAAGGTTGAAATCATTAGAAGACGTATAAAATAATCCAAAATCGATCGTACATTGGTAACGAGGAATTCTTCTTGTAACTTTCAAGTGAGTAGAGGTAGGAGCCTCCACGAAGCGACTTACTACTCCAACTGCAAAAAGTATATCTGGCCTGGTACAAGTCAAGTACCTTAAACTTCCCACAAGACTTTTGAAGAATGTGTGATCCATTTTTTTTCCTTCATCAAACTCGGATAATTTTGTCTCACTTTTCATCGGTGTGTTCATGGGGTTACAATCGAGCATGTTGAACTTCTTCAATATCTCTTTTGTGTAGCTTTCCTAAGAGATAAAAATTCCATCCTCCATCTGCTTCACTTCTAGGCCCAGGTAATATGACATAGGCCCTACATCTGTCATTTCAAACTCACGGAACATATCTTTCTTGAAAGCTTCAAGCAAACCTGGGTTATTACCCGTGAATATAAGATCATCAACATAAAGACAAACAAGTAAGATATATCCACTAGTATGAACTTTAAGATAAATAACATATTCATGGAGACAACGAGTAAACCCATTGTCTTGAAAATACTTATTGATGCAACTATTTCATGCTCGTGGGGCTTGCTTTAATCCATATAAAGCTTTCTTCAACCGCAACATATTACTTTCATGGTTTTTGACCATGAAACCCAATGATTGTTCAACATAGACTTCTTCCTCAAGATAGCCATTCAAGAAGGTTGAATTGACATCTAGTTGATGAATCTTCCACTTCATTTGCGCCGCCAAAGAGATCAACAAATGAATAGTCTCTATGCAGGCAACATGTGCATAGACGTCTTCATAGTCAATGCCTTGCCTTTGCTTGTAGCCTTTAACCACAAATCGTTCCTTGTATTTCTCTACATTTCCATCATCATTCTTCTTTGTTCTATATACCCATTTAACTCTAATTGCTCGATGACCCTTGGGAAGAGTTGTTAGCTCCCAAGTGTTGTTCTTCTCTATTGACTTGATCTCCTCCTCTATGGCTTGTCTTCACCTTTTGTCTATAACAGCTTCATCAAAGTTCATTGGTTCCTTGTCGGCAAAGAGACAACATAAAAAATCATAGTAACTTCTTCTGTGTCCCCATAGAGCTCTTGAATACTCCTTGTCCTTTGCGGCTGTTCATTTGAACTTTCTTGAGAAGATGGAGATGCAACATTGGTTGGAGAAGGAGGTGGAGTTGTATCTTGCATATGTTCCACGGTCTCTGCTTCTTCTTCATCATCAAAATATGGAAGAAAATCATATGAAGTCTCTTCTTGAGCTTCCCAATCCCATGCCAATTCTTCATCAAATTCAATATTGCGACTTACCACTACCATACCGTTGTTTAGGTTGTATAGCCTGTAGCCTTTTGAACTCTTATCATAGCCAAATGTATGCTTGACACTTCGATTGTCAAGCTTTACTCTCCCTTGACATGGCACATGAGCATAGGTTATGCTCACAAAGATTCTCATGTGCTTGACACTTGGCTTTCTTCCACTACATGCTTCTTGAGGCGTTTGATCTCTAACATTTCTTTTATAGACCTGTTATTCAAATAAACTACACATGAAACAGCTTCGGCCAAAATTCCTTGGGCATACTTTTAGCATTCAACATACATCTAGCCGTATTAAGCATCGTTCGATTCTTTCTCTCTGCAATACTATTTTGTTGAGATGAATAAGGTACCATTAGAGGGCGACGAATTCCATGAAGTTGACAGAAGTCATTAAACTCGTTTGAGGTGAATTCGCCTCCTCTATCGGACCTTAGTGCTTTAATTTCATAGCCATTTTCTTTCTCCACAAGTACTTTAAAATTTTTAAAAGCAGCAAAAGCTTCAGATTTTTGGTTCAAGAAATAAACCCAAGTCTTTCTACTAAAGTCATTAATGAAAAACAGAAAGTATTTTCTTTTACCAAAAGAAGATGGATTGATTGGTCCACACACATCAGTGTGGATAAGCTGTAGCGACTTGGTTGATTTTGACATGGCCTTTTTGGGGAAACTCCTCCTTGCATGTTTTCCAAGAAGACAAGCTTCACACAATTGATTTGGATGGTTGATTGATGATATCCCATGCACCATGTTCTTTTCTCCCATTGATTTGAGCGCTTTAAAATTTAAATGCCCAAATCACATGTGCCAACACCATAATTCATCTTGCACATTAGCCTTCAAACACTTTGCATCAGTTGTTTTAAGATTCAGAGAAAATGATCTTTTCTTTGCCATATGCACTTTAGCAATTACAATTCATCTTGAATCACTAAGCCAAAAATGTATATTTTTCATGTGGATGTCATATTCCTTTTCAAGAGGTTGGTCCAAACTTAAAATATTACTTTTTAATTTTGACACATAATAAACATCTTGAATTAATTTATGACTACCATCTTTACCGGAGATCGTACTTATCCCTTCGATTTGAACCTTTGAGGTATCTCCAAAGGATACATTACCTCTCACTATTTTATTGATCTCCACAAACTTTTCTTTGCATCCACACATATGATTGCTTGCTCCATTGTCCAAATACCACGAGCTGCAATCATCTTTGTCTTCTTCCTTGAGCGCCATCAATAACGTTGACTCATTTTCTTCTTTCTTATCGTCAACAAGGTTAGCTTTTTCTTCAACATTGCTAAGGCATTCCCAAGAGTAATGGCCAAATTTATGAAAATTATAACATTTAATTTTTAATTTGTCATACCTTTGTTCATTATTTTCTTGGTAGTATCCACGTCCTCTTCCTCCTCGTTGTCCACGACCACGACCTCTGAATGTTTGGTGGATTTTAACTTCATTGTTGAAGTTGTTACTGTCATACCTCCTTTTTTCACTGCACATACATAAATGTAAATGTGCCACTGTTTAATACTACACCCCGAGAAGGAATATAATAATAATCAGTGAAGGAGTTTTTCCACTTAAAGGACAGTCGAAACGGGATCAATTTATTTAATTTTTTCATAGTCGCCACTTGGAAAAATAATGGTGTCCCAAGTCACCGGTTTAATCCCGAACCGAGGAAATTTATGACTCTGTAATACAGTCTGCGAAACTAGAAACCTGGATAAGGAATTCTGTTAACCCGGGAGAAGGTGTTAGGCACTCCCGGATTCCGTGGTTTTAGCACGGTCGCTCAACTGCAATTTTTGCTTTTATCTGATTTCTTATATATTTTAGCTAGGTGCTTTTAATGTTCCGCCTTTTAATTTTAGAAGAATTGCGACGTCACGAAAACACATTTCGAGTCACACCGCAACCGGTATGCCTGTGACTTTAATGCATTTCAGTTTCGCCGAGAGTAAGATTTGGGTCACATAAATGCGCACCCGTATTTAGGAAAGTAATTTTATTAACAAATCGTGCCTAAAGAGTCTAACATCTTTATTACTTTTGGAAAGACCGTAAAATTTGCTAAATGATCTTCCCGAGTCTAAATTTTATTACAATTAATTGAGGGCCCCGCAATTATGTGGTTTTGTTTGGCGAGTCTCGTCTTATTTATTAACAATATAATCCTAAAATGACTACATTCCCTATATTTTTTAGTTTTTATAAATAAAGGAAATTCACAATTAATTTAGAAATTAAAAATGCAATATTTATCTAATTTATGACAAAAACTTAATGACACAGATTTTAATCTATGTTTAAACAGAAAATATTTTTTTTTCGGAATTATTTTATTATTATTATTATTATTTTATAAATACTAAATTTCTTAACTTAATAAAAGAAACTAACTAAAACAATATTAAAGCTTGAATGGTAATATAAAAAAGACCAATAAAATCATTTATTCAAAATTATCAAAAACTATAATAACATTAAAGCTTGCATGATAATAAAATCATTTATCCCCAATTATTTAAAACTAAGTTTATAAAAAAAACAGAAATCACAAATCAATTGTAATTTTTATTTAAATTCGTTTTTTTTAAAACAACAAAAATCCTAATTGATTACATACTTAAAGAAAAATATTTTATTTGCTACATTTGGACAAATATTTAAAAAAAAAATAGACATTACTTAAATTAAAACTGAAAATAAAAGTGCAAAACCAACAACTAATATATGTACAAGCTAAACCACTCTTATAACTAATTTAGACTCATATTTTTTAATTTTTTACTATTTTTGAATTAAACCCTTGATATTACCTATTTACAACTATGTTCCAAAACCAAAATCAACCTTAATTATTTACACCAATATTTTAAGATGGTTAAACTTGAAAAGAAACAATTTTTGTGTTATTAAAAATTCAAATCGTACCTAAATGCCTAATTTACACAAAATAATTAAAATTCGCATTTTTATTGAACTTAACTACATATTAACAACTTAGTTTATTAAAGACAATATTAAAGAAGTTCTAACTAATTCGATTAACAAAAAAGTAATTCATTCTTCCTAAACAATTTGAACATTAATAAACACATTTATAACTATACTATTTAATAGTCATTTTTTAAAAAGTGAATTATTATTAATACAACAAAGCTTAATTATTTAAAGTTATCACAAAACTTACAGAATATTAATATGGAATTTATTGAAACATAATCTGTAAAAGAAAACAGAAATAGAAACTATTTAAAATTTCAACAAAATTCTCATCTTTCTCATGTATTCATCTTATTATTTAAACATGATTAGGTATGTACCTGATATTGGAAATAAAAGAAATACCGGTGATCAACACAGCAAATAACAACACAGCAATATCACAGCAACAGCAACCTCAAAAATACCCAGTATCCGGATTTAATCAATGAGAATTAATAACCAGAATTGAACTTCAGAATAAGATTTGTAAAAATGGAAGACTAATTTTTTTTTTCAGATTTTTGTTTTTCGTTTTTTTTTCTTTTTTTTTCACTATTTGCTAACACTCTTTAAGATTTTTTCAAATTCTTCTTTCTAAAATTTTTCTTCTCTTGATTGTCTTTCTCTTAATTCTTCTCCTCCTTTATGAAATATGATTCTAACTTATATATACAAGACTTAAGCTTCCCTTTTAATTAAAAATAAACCACTATTAAAAAACTAAAAGTAAGACTTCCACTTTCTTTTTTATTTTAATCTCACTTTTAATTCCACTATGTTATGTTTTATTCTCCACTATACATATTCTATCCATACTTTAATTACCACTATCTTTTGTTTTGTCTTCCACTTTAATTTAGCAATAATTAAATAACTAATGGACAAAATAACTTTTACTCAAATAATTGACCATAATTTGATGACTAAAATACCCCCAACATTATTAAAATTACTATTTTACCCCTTCAGCTATAACCAATACACCTAAAATCAAGCAACCAAAATATAGCAAATCTAACTATTTTTGAACAAATTTAAGAACAATTCTAACAATCTTGACGAACAACCAAGAACAATCATGATTTTTTAACAACAAAATTTTAGATTTATAATAACAACAAACAACTAACTTCAAATCACTTAAACATATCAAACAAACTATTTTAATTCTCTAATTAAAATCCGAAATTAGAATTAAGCAAAATAATGAACCAAATTTAATCTAACAAACTCAATAATCATCTAAAATTCAAATTAAATAAATCAATATCACAACCAAGATTTAGGATGTAAAATGATATGAATTATAATATTTCTATATTAACTTAACAAAACATAGGATTAAAGTAAGAAAAAATGAAGAAATAACCAAGAACATAATGAACAACAAGTAAGAAACAAAATCAACCATATACTATCTAAATCCGAAAATATACATACATATATATATATATATATATATATATATATATATATATATATATATATATATATATATATATATATATATATATATATGAACCGGTCTATATACATAGATATATTCATAATACATATAGAAATGAAATTCATATATATATATATATATATATACATATATCATCCGAAAAAATAAAAATAAATAACAAAAATCTGTCCAAAAATAAAAATAACAATAATAATAAAACGAAATATATATATATATATATACATACATACTGACCGAGAAACAAAAATATATTTATATACATATAATATAGTCATATATACATGTACATACATAATATATACATAAAGTATACATATATATACATAGTATATACATTCGCCGGAAAAACAAAAGAAGAAGAGAAAAAAGACTGGACGCTGCTGTTGGACGGGGAAGGGGTAGGGGGAGGTTATTGGCTAAAGTTTCCGGTATCCCTTGGTGGAAACGGGCTGCGGCTGATGCGTTCTTCATGATGGTGTGCGGCAAAGAAAGGGTAGTTGCCGACGAGTTTGTGGCTAGAAGTTTGGGAGAGGGGCTGGTCTATGGGGACTGTTGGACGTGAAAAATGGGGGCTGCTGGTGGGTTGGATGGTGAAGAAGGAGAAGAGGAAGGAGGGGGGGCGGGTAGTGTGTGGAAGAAAGGAGGAAGAAGAAGAATAGTAAAGTGGAGGCTAGGTCCAGGGTTTTTAGTCTTTTGTTTTTTGGGTAGTGTCAAAAATGAAGATAAAAAAAATAAGGGGTAGGATTTGTTTGGTCAAATTTGGGGGGGTTTAGATTGGGCTTGGGGTTTTGGGTTGGGTAGAATTGATTTGGGCTTGTGGTTACTTAAAAAATTGGTCCAATTTCGAATTTCCTTCTATTTTTGTTCTCTTTTTATTATTAATTAATAAAAGAAATGTTAAGATTAAATTATAAAAATAAAAATTATCTTAAAATACTAATTAACTCCTAATAATATTTATCACACAAAATTAAATATTAATAAAATTACATAATTTGGACATTAATGCTAAAAATGCAAAAATACATATTTGTTTTTTGTGATTTTTCATTTTCGTAAAATAAACTTAATTATTTTTAAGTATAAACTTGAATTTTACATACAAATGCAACATATTTTTATATTTTTTATTTATTTAAACAAATAAATACGCACAGATAAATGCAAACAATTCAAGAAAAATAACACAAAATTCATAAATATTGCAAACAACACAAAACTCTTTTATTTTGAATTTTTGGGAGTAATTCTCATATAGTGCAAAAATCACGTGCTCACGGTTACCATTACTTCTTCCTCTTCCATGACCTTCTCGGCCTCGTCCTTGTCCTCGTTCTTTTTCTCGATAGCTTGTTTAACCTCCATAATCCTTGAAGGATGCCTGAGTTTTAAGAAGTTTCTCTAATGGCACTTCTTGTCTCCTTTTGATCTTTTCTTCATGGGCCTGTAAAGAACCTTCCAATTGCTCCACCATCATAGAGTCTAAATCTTTAGACTCCAATAGCACATATCATAAAAATTAAAATTATGTATTAAAGTGCGAATGATCTTTTCTACCACACAGACATCTTTTATGTCCTCCTCGTATCTTCTTAGTTGATTTACAATAGCCTTCACTTCGAAAAATAATCTGAGATGCATTCAAATTCTTTTATTTTAAAACTTCAAAATCAGCCCTTAGAGTTTGAAATTTTACCTTTTCACTTTGTCAACTCCTTGAAGAGAAGTTTATAAAATCTCCCAAGCTTCCTTTGAGGTAGTAGCATCTGCCACCTTCTCAAACAAGGCATCATCCAAACATTGGTGGATGAGCGTGAGAGCTTGTTGATACTTCTTCTTTGTCTTTGTCAAGACCTTTTTTTCATTTTAAGGTAGAGCTTCCTCATTATCGGGTTTTATATACTCTTTGTCTACGATTTCTCATATATCTTGAGAACCAAGAATGGCTTTCATACGTAGACACTATTTGTCATAATTATCTTTTGTGAGACGGAGATACTGAAAAGATAGCGCACCATTATTTGCCATGACTATAATACTACGTTGTTGGGAAATAAAAAATAATTCTGCCCAGGAATAATATCCACGACAAATAATAATAACACAAGAGAGTAACAATAACACCAAATATTTTAGCGGGATAAAATACAATACCCAAGTAGAGCAATATTACCACTATAGTATTACAACTCAGTAGTGTCAAGAGACTACTATAACTTTGAAAGAAATAACATTCTTTATTTAAAAGTACCTCACTACAATATTACTACCACTCACTACTTATCTCACAAACAACAATCTGTGGATTACTCTTATTGCTTTCTGCTTCTCTCGTTATTTTGGTGTACTTAAAAAAGAGAAATAAAGCCTGCTATTTATAGAAGATTAGAATAGTTTATTCACTGCAATTTGCAGTGCAAATTATCATCAGTCAAAACATGTGTTTGTGACTTTTGCAATTTCGCAATTTTTTCTAGCCGCCTGGACAAATTTTCAGCTACCCTTTTTGACTTCTTGCAATTTTCTCATTTTTTTCTTTGTTTTAGTATGGTAGGTGAGATATATAGATCCAACAAGCTTTACGTCATTTAGCCTATTAGAAATAGAAAATATAACTTTTTATTTTATATTATGTTTATAATATTAGTGTGAGATTAGTTTAAATCAAGACGAGGTTTCATATAGCCGACCCAACTTGTGGAGACTTAATTGTCTTGTTTTTATTTTTTTTCATTTGATTTGGCTTGGTCTTAAGTTGTGCCTTTTTAGTTGATTTTTCAATTTTATGTCAAGGAATGAACATACATGTAGCGCTAAAGCTGAATTAAAAAAGGGAATACTGTTATTTGGAATTTTTCTTGTCGATTATTTTTTTTTTCTCTTTGATTTTGGATAAGGAAGAGGATTGCATTGCTTTGTTGGTCAGTTTAAAAATAGTCTTTCTTATGATGTACTGAGCCAATTAGTTTGAGATTGAGATATTGTTAATTGATTGATTGAATTAGTAGAGCAATGAATATATAAGTAACTGCAATTGGTTAAAGTAGAAAATTTGTTGAATCAGTGCCAAATATAACAAAAATTAGATGTTAAGACACATGAGAGGAGTAATACGTAAGCAGTTTAGATCCAAGTGATATCCGGATAGGATTCAGATTGGTAAAAAGGAAATCGTGGAGGTTTTATTGCTAAAAAGGCTTTATGAAGAAAATATCTTTTCTGGGATTTCAAGATTTTGGCTTTTGAACGTACATACTAGGCAGTGCATTTGGATCAGATCTGATAATCCGAATTGATCCATTCTATTCGTATTTTCCTATTTCGGATATTCGGATCGAAAATATTTATATGTTTTTTAAAAGTTAGGATATTCGGACCGGATTCGGGTTGATACAATTTTAATCCAGTCCGACCCCAAATCCGAATTATATGGACATTTATAAATATTAGACTTACATTTGTTTGATTAGCCTCTCTTTAGACTCTTATTTTCTTAGATAATATCGAAGTCTCTCTCTAACCTCTCGTCATATTGCTTTGTGCCTTTATCTACTTCTTTTCTCTGTCTCTCCTTCCTATTAAGTCTTACATTTGTGTCTCTCATTCTCAGTCTCTCCTTCCTATAGACGGACAACGATGCCTCTCCTTATTAGATATTTGTTTGGAATGTCAGTTTATTTTATTTTCCTATGAAACTTTTGTTTTGTCTATTGCAACGGAAGATATTTGTTGCTACAATTTAATAGAATGGTAAGTTGCAATAACCTTAAAAAGCGCAGTAGCCAATTAGATTGTTCGTAGCCTTAATAAGGCGCACAATACGATCCAAAAATCCAAAATATTTACCGGATCCATACTTTAAAATCCGTTCTGCTCCAATTTAATTTGGATTGGATTCAAATTGCATTTTATTAAATTCGGAATCCAAATTTACAATCCGAAATGTGTTAAATCTGATCCTACCGACCAACGCACATCCCTAATGCATACAACT
Organism: Nicotiana noctiflora; assembly: GCA_032618575.1. Taxonomy (NCBI): domain Eukaryota; kingdom Viridiplantae; phylum Streptophyta; class Magnoliopsida; order Solanales; family Solanaceae; genus Nicotiana; species Nicotiana noctiflora. Next base: position 241,698 of record JASVEL010014208.1, on the reverse strand, counting down.
ATACAAGTATAGTCAGCTGGTAATATAAATTAAATATAAGGAAGCTAAGCTGTATGTAAGTGTAACTCTTTGTAATGATTCTTGATGTCATGATCATAAGGGTTGAGAAAATTTACCATGGAGGTAACTGGTTGAGACATAAGCCTAGCGAACACGAAGCGACTAGTTGGAGACTATTACACTTATGAACAAGGTCCAAAAATGCTACTGTTCTGGAAATTTGTTTCTTTTAAAGAGATGAAGGCTCAAGTAAATTGCTGTTGGCAGGTCATGTTCAGACCTACAGTTTTGTCCTTAAGCCACTTCGTCTCCCGCCTGCATTCGTTGACCCTCACTGAGCCATACAATCTACTAGCTGTAGCTTGCTTTGCTCCCTGCTATTCTACTATAATTAGTTGGTTTGACCAACAAAAGATAAAGTAGTTGGTATCTATTTGTGTCTTGACTTCTTGTTCTAGTGGAAATCCTAGAGAAAGTCCATCTTTTTGTTAACTCAGCCCTGCATTGCAGGAGGGAATTGCAACATTAGGCTGCACCTCCAATTCCTATATACCTGTTACATTGATTCTAGAATGGATCAATAAATCTGATAGGCAGTTTTTGATTTCTAGAAAGTTATGTGAGAGGACGTTGTCGGTAGAAAAGTAAACATTTCTGGGAGATTATGAAACATAGACACGAATACTTGTATTAGAGTAGGCTGTTTACATCACACCCCTTGGTTTAGTGTGTGTCCCTTCCCCAGACCCTACGTGAACATGAGATACCTTGTGTACCGGACTACCCTGAAGGAAGGAAAGAGAGTGTAAGGGAGTTTATTAAACATATGACTGAAAGAGTGGTCTCTTATGTATGAACTGCACATTTGGATAGAACAGTTTGAGACCAGATAACCTCTTTCCTCAGACAAGTTAAAAACAGTAGTTTCTCAAAGTGGATTTCATTTTCAAGTTGTTTTTGCTTCTTATAGTAGTTCCTTAAATAATGAAGCACTATCAGCAGCAGCCTCCACTTCAGTTTGTCTCATTGCTTGTGCTAATGTGTGCAAAACAGGACTGATAATGGAACCTACCTTTTGCTGAGCTCAACTTACTGAGGCCACTCGCTGCATATACTGTTTTCTTTTATCCTTAAACGTTGTTTTCTGTGATGTGGAAATGAAGAAAAAAGAAAATGTTTATAGTGGTGCTTTCATTTTCTTTCATCCCTCCCCCCTACTCAATTATTTCTTGTTACCCTTCCACGCAATTTGGGAAGTTACACAGGAGTTCACGGGGTCGAGCTGTAGAAACAGTCTCTTGCAAAAATACAAGATAAGATTGTATACAATAGACCTTTGTGGTGTGACTCTTCCCCTCCCCCGTGTATAGCGGGAGGCATCGGGCTGCCCACCCTTCCTGTTAAGAGTTGTGGAGGATTTTGATCTCTCTCTGACCAAATCAGGTGATTGTTTTATGGCTGATCTTAGTGGGGTTCTTGATTTTGTTTATCATGGGAAAGCTACTAGTGATTTCATATTTCAAATAATCTTATCCAAACAGAAATATAGAATTATACGCGGATTAAGTTATGCATGAAAGACTAATGGCTTAATTAAGAGTAACATATTAAGTTATGCATGAAAGACTAATGGCCTAATTAAGAGTAACATAGTCCTAAGATGTTATTGAAAATTTATACTATATATATGGAATGATACTCATTTGCTGAAATAAAGACGCATTCCATAATAAAGAGAAAACATCTCTCTCTCTCTTTTCAGTGAAGCAGATTTGCGCAAGGAGTGATGGATAGGTTTGATGATTCAGCTTTGAGATGAGCAGTGTTGCATGGAACATCGTCGAGGTCGAATAAATCAGGGAAAGAAGTGTTAATTTGGAGATGTGTAAGCATCTGACGAAGTTCAGAAGCCTCTTGTTTTAACTCTGCATTTTGTTGAAGGACTCTTTCATGACAATCCGAGACTTGATTCAACTTATCGATCAAATTACGATTCTCCGTCCTAAGACGGACAACTTGTGACCATAGTTCATCAAGGTGTCTTTGTTTCCTCATCCTTGATCTTCTTGCTGATTCCCTATTAGATATCATTCTTCGCTTCTTTCTCTCGTCGATGATCCTAAGTTGCTGCTCGTCCGCTTCATCAGATGTAGAGTTACCGCTTATGCTAGACGGTGGAAGATTATTGAAATCATGAACAGGAAAAGTGGTTGGATAATTTGGTAGATTGGTTAAGTATCTGCTGAACTGTAGTGATGGTAAATTGTTGTGCATGAAGTTGAAGTCAAGAGGAAGAGGTGAAGTATTTTCAGACGCAAAGTAGTGAACTGCTGCAGCTTCTGATGGAATCATAGTTAATTGTATATGAATGGTAATAATTAAGTTATAGTAATATAATTAGAAGAGGCTAAAGCTGAGAATGTAGGAGAGCATTGGCTGAGTAATGAGGGGTTTTTATAGGAGGAAAGTGGGGCCAAGATTCAGCAACAACAGAGTTGAAACTGTAGCAGAAGAGCTTACATAAGCAGAAATCAGAACATCAATTTAGGAAGCAACATCAAAGAAAAGGCAACATGTATGCATGCTAGGTGAGTGGCATGTGTTATTTAATGGGCAGAATACATGACCAGCCCCTTAAACTTGGCCATTTTTTTCATCTGGACACCTAAACTAGCAGTAGTTCCTTTTGGGCACTTTAAGTGAAGGCAGAATACATAACCAGCCCCCTAAACTTGGCCATGTTTTTCATCTGGACACTTAAACTAGTTGTAATTCATATTGGGCACTTTAAGTGAAACAAATTGTGCCAATTAGACACATATTTTGCAGCTCCAAATAAACTAAAGCGTGTGTATTTCACTTAATTCATAGTACCGGGCGTATATAATATTAGACAATTTCACTTAAATTTTTGTAACTTGTAATTTTGGAACTTGTAAAATTTTCATCTTCAAATGAATAAATAAAAAAATAAAAATTGAAAATATTTTAAATTTTGGGGTAGAGGTGGGCTGGGTGGTATAGAAAAATAAAAAAATAGAAATTTGAAATTGCAAAAAAAAAAAAATTAAGGTAAAAAAAATATTTTTTTGTGGGGGGGGAGGGGTAGGGGGTAGGAGGCGGGGGCGGGGCTGGGCTGGGCAATTAAAAGGAAAAAAAATTAAATTACAAAAAAAAATATTTTTGCGGGGGGAAGGGGCTGGGGGGTCTAGGGGTATGGCGGGGGCGGGAGGGCGGGTGGTGCAGAAAAAATAGAAAATCAAATTTGAAATTGCAAAAAAAAAAAAAAAAAAAAATTAAGGTAAAATTTTTAAATTACAAAAAAAATGTAAAAAAACAAAAATTTAAGTGAAATTGTCTAATATTATATACGCCCGGTACTATGAATTAAGTGAAATACACACGCTTTAGTTTATTTGGAGCTGCAAAATATGTGTCTAATTGGCACAATTTATTTCACTTAAAGTGCCCAATATGAATTACAACTAGTTTAAGTGTCCAGATGAAAAACATGGCCAAGTTTAGGGGGCTGGTTATGTATTCTGCCTTCACTTAAAGTGCCCAAAAGGAACTATTGCTAGTTTAGGTGTCCAGATGAAAAAAATGGCCAAGTTTAGGGGGCTGGTTATGTATTCTGCCTATTTAATATGTTTGTAGTTTCTTTATATATATATATATATATATATATATATATATATATGATCGGTTTCATGGTGCATCTCTATATGCATGCACATGCATGTATGACCTTGCTCCGTGTTATCAAAGCCACACTAAAATGCGCTTAAGCCCTGAGGCAAGACTCAAAACATGTTCGGCGTTTCGCCTCACTTAGCAGGCACTTTAGTATTATCATCAAGGCTCTAAGGTATACTTTTCCTTTCCAATGAGCATAATGAGAGGCGGACCTAGGATTTCTAATACATGGATGCACAACTAAAAAAAAAAGAAAAAAATGTATTTAGTGGGAATTGATCCATCTTCCTTAAATAACTCAATCTTTAACCAAGTGCACCATCAACCTTCTTGGAGTATGGATGCTAACAGTTAGTATTAGAAAATATATACATAAAATATTTAATTTTGCAAAGAGACCATGGTTTCACTTGCTCCGCATTTTACCCTATAAATCCGTCCCTGAGCGTAATCCTGAAGTGGCGACCCTAAATAATTTATATTTCACTTATTCTTTATATTCTTTGTAAATATAGTATTCATGCTTATAGATATTAGTCTTGAACAATACGTACATATTTGTAGTTTTTTTTCCATTCGCATCTTTCTTCATTAAAGTCCGTGCTTTATTTACATTTTACGCTTAATTCCAAGTAGATCTTAGAATTTTTTTTGCACTTTTCACCTTTGATAATACTATCTTGCTCACATTATTGGTGTCAAATATGGATAAATGAAGAGGATTATATGGGTTGATAACCAAGGCAAAACTAGTCAATTTGTGATAACTCTCACAATAAGCACGATTTGATTAGAATTGAGGAATAGTTATTCTTTAGTACATATAATGCTTACAAAAAGACAACTTTATTATGAATATGTATATGGAAGAAGGAATAGTAATTGGAAGTCAATTTTAGAAGAGGTTATCCAATTTGAGAACAATATTCTAATGGCCAACCACATACTATGATGGATGACGAAATCTAGGTCAATTATAAAGTTAGAATTATTTAAAAGCATGTAATGAATCATTATTTAAATAATGATGAGTCGAAATCCACTTGAATTGAGGTAGAAGGGGCCCATACATATATATATATATATATAAATGATCAGGTTACCACTTGTTTCTTTCTTGTAATTTCTGTAGTAGTAATTTTACATTATAAGGAAGCATTTAAAATAAAACTCCAATAATTAGAAGAACGCAATAATGCGGTTTTTATTTTTGTTTTTGTTTTTGCTTGCCTTTCTTTTCAATGCGCCGAGGGTCGATTGGAAACGGCCTCTCTATCCTCTCGGTAGAGGTAAGGCTTGTCTACATATTACCCTCCCAGACCTCACCTTGTGGGAATATACTGGATTGTTGTTGTTGTTGTTGTATTGTAATTGTCCATATTGTTTACTTTAACATCTTTGCTACCTAAATGCTGGCGTCTCACCTTTTATCAACTGGCCATTAGTTGAGTTTTCCACAATACAACAACTGGTTCAACATATTGTGACACTTTTATAATTTAGTATTTTACCTTTGGCTTGTTTTCTCATTCACTCCACCCCACCCCTCAAAATTGTTTACATGAATGCATTGATTTAGTGGCTAACAATCTTTTTGGCCAAGCTTTTAGGATTTAAAAAGTTAAAAAAAAAAAAATTTAAGGTATTTGGCAAGATGAACAAGCTTTCGAGTAGCAACAACAGAAGCAATTTTTTTTGAGAAGAAGGTACAAATTTTTGCTTCTTTGAAGAAGCAGAAGCAAAAAATTAATTTATACAAGACAAAAATAACCTTAAAATAAATTTATATTTCTAAATTATTTCTCATTAATTTAATATTTCTTTTTTCTTTTTTCTTTTTCTTTATACTATATGTTTCTTCTCTTTTTTATTTTAATCATATTTTTATTCTCTTTGTCCTATTCCTAAGATCGTATATATTAAATTTATATTGAATGATATTTTGACATATTTAAATTATCATATAGACAATAAGTAATACTAAAAATTTAATGTTACTTCTTTGGAATAACTATACTTTATATTGATTGAAATTTTAAATTATATTTTTTACCTTACTTTTGCAAATTGAACCTTTACTGCTCTTTTTCGTAATCTGATACTTATAAGTACATTTTGAAAAGATTGGCCAGCCACAATGAGCTTGAAAAAAATACTGCTCAAACGAATTGGCCAAACACAAACTGCTATTTTGTAAAATTATATTTTCGTAAAGTACTTTGCAGAATAAGCAGTTTTTGACAGCATATGAACAAATGGGCTCAAAGCCATTCTTTATTGTTTAAAGGTATTATCACTTTTAGCCTGTGCCAGAAACTATTTATATCTCGTAATCGAAAACGTGTATAAAACTTATATAATTTTTATATATAACATAAACAAACACACACACACACATATATATATATATATATATATATATATATATATATATATATATATATATATATATATATATATATATATATATATATATATATTAGCAAAAAACTATGAAATTTGAAGGTCAAGAATAAACTTACTCCTCTACCTTTCTCTACTTAAACATCAAATTTTATGCGGTAGAATTCAAATGACGTGTGCCTTATCCACACATCATATGCTATGCTTTCACCATTGAACTTAGGCTTTCGACCATACCTCTTGGTGCTTTTTTATCCTTTACTTGTTCTTCTTTTCTTATATTGTTTTAAACAAATTTTGAAGAGATCGATAATGGGAGTTTTCTTCCATATGAAAACCACTAAATATGATTAGACGTTCTGTGCAAATCAGGAGTCATTTACCTTTGGCTTGTTTTTTCATTCGCTCCACCCCACCCTCAAAATTGACTATATGCATATATTTATTTTGTGGCTAAGTTATTCTTCATTGTTTATTAGCAAAAAATTTGTGAAAATAGAAGATCAAGAATGGGCTTGCCTCTCTAACTTTTGTTCGATGTATAGTTCGAATGACGTACGTCTAATCACACATCATGTCCTACGTTCTCGCTATTGAACTAGGGGCTATTGACCATACCTCATGGTGGGCAAATTTTTCCCTTTACTTTTCTTGTATTAATTTAAACAATTTTTGAAGAGATAAAGGGAAGTTATTCCATATGAAAACCACTTAATATGATTAGATATTCACATGTACCCATGAATTAGTTTAGAGCAAATCAGGAGTCATTTGCCTAATATTGGGATGATGTAATCCATAATATACTATTTTGCTGAACACATGAAACAAAATAAAATGATTGTAGGAGAATATTCTTATTGTAGCCATATATCTCAGGCATGGTATGTTCTTGAGTCGGAATACACAGCATTAATCCACTTAAAAGCATCTCAGATTTTTTTCATCTATTCTTTATGATTAATATTAATGGCTTTGCCTGTTTTATATATGTTTATTCCTAGTTCAGGACCATTTTTTTGCATATGGATGTTAATGTCAGCCTATTAGAATTAGAAAATATCCCATAATCAACTAGTTCTTGTCTGAAATGGGAGAACTGTTCTCTTATATTTTGGCCATATGTTGTATAATTATTATGGTACTAGCTCCTTGTATGGTCACTCTTCACCATGTTGGCACTATAAGATGAATATATGCACTAGAAAATAAAGGCCACTTAAGAAACAATTCTATTTCATCAATTCTTTATTTAAACCTACTCATATATATCATTGTCATTTACATATAGTTAAAAGTTCGTTTTCAATCGCTATAAGGATGTTGTCACTTAGTCACTTGATTGCATATTTATTTTTACATTGGTTTTAATAATATATGACAATTGCTCCTGGAGTCCTGCCAAATCATACATTTGCACCAAACATCTTCCACATGTCATAGATTCGTGATAATAGATGATAATCGTGCAAGTTAACTAATGTTTACATTCTAATTTGGCCGCACTTTATTATTGTTTGATTGTAAAAGATAACAAAATGCTCTAATTATAAGTTTATTATTTTGCAGGAGCCATTCCGAGCAAGGATGAAGCTAAAAGAGTGTTTTGGAGTCAATATGGAGCATAGAAGTCCAATCGAAGGATAACACGATCGATAAGAAGAAGAAAGAGCAAGGACCAAATCCGCGCCCAGGTCTGCGGTCAGATCCGCGGACGCTGACCGAACTTGTGTCAAATTTGCGATCAATCCGCGGTCCATCCGCGGCCGCGGACGGGGTGATCGGAGCCAAACAATGGAGGGTCAATTGTGTAATTTCCAGGACGACTCTCCTTGACCTATAAGAAGTCCAGCTCGGCCAAAAGGAGGATATTGAGGGTTTTGAAGTGATTTTTGAAGGCAAGAAGCAAAGAGGAAGATTCAACATAGAGTTTTTAACTTTCTTCTTCTTGTTTTTATTATTGAGGATGAATTATATTGTTATGATTGTGAAAACGATTATGCGTAGCTAAACTCCTAATCTAGGATTTTAATGGAATCTCTTGGAGGATGAATTTCGCGTTATGTTAATATAGATATGCCCTAATATTGTTTCTATTTGTTCAGCTGTATTGTGAATGATGTTGATTAAAGGGCCCTCAATCGGTTGTGCCTATTTAGTATGCATTACTCGGGAGAGAGCGTATATTTAGATAGTTGTTGAAAAATACCACTCTTAATGTATATGAGGGATCAATACGAAGGTTTAAAGGTGGGATTAGGTATAACGAAACCTTGGGTGCGATCTAAGTGAGCTATAACTAAGGCAAGCTAGCGTAATTCGGAAGAATATGTCGAGTATATTTTTGTAATTACCAGACAGTCAAAGTGCTCAAAATCGATAGAGAAGACTTAAGCAAATTTATAGCAAACATAGAGGAAAGGATTTTGACAAGAGGAGAAATTAGAACCTTAGACCATTCTCATTCTTGCTTACAAACCGTTTATAGTTAGTTCTTAATCACTGCAATTTTATTTACATAATATTTTGTTAATAAAACACCCAATTTATTATTCAAATATCTTTGAATATTGATTGCGTGAATTTTTGTGAGTCCAATAGTTGTGACTGATAGGTTAATTCCCTGTGATTTTCGACTCCGAACTTGTTACCTAGAATATATTTACAGCAACCGCTTTGTCCTTTTTATGAGGCACAGTTGAGCGTGATCAAATTTTGGTGCCGTTATCAGTGAATTAACGGTGTTATTTATTGCAGCTAAAAAGAAGTGCAAAATTCTTAGTGTAGTCAATTTTCTTGAAATTCTAACGTTTGTAGTCGTGGTTGTTACAGGTGCATGCCTAGAAACTCCTCAAGAACTGAAGAATTGCTCGAAGCATTATTAGATCCTGAGAAAGTTTTCAAAGCATTGAATCATGTAAACATGAAAAGCAAACAACAACAGAACTCAACCGAAACATTGAACCAGAAATGGAAGACGATAATCTAAACAACAAAAACAATGTGAATGACCCAAACAATTGGGGTGTGGCACCTCTTGTGCCAGAAGCAGCAACTATATGATTGGGCACAACCCACCACTGGCAACTTGGCAACTGCCATTGTAGTCCCTCAGATATAAGCAGATTCATTCCAGATCACAAATAACATGCTACATCTGTTGCAAAATAATGGACTATTCTCTGGATCATACATTGAAGATCCTTAACGGCATCTAAAGAATTTCATGTCAATATATGCCACGTAGAAGCACAACGTGACACTGGAAGCAATGCGTTTGTTGTTGTTTCCACTCTCAGTGATAACAACAGCCCAGACTTAGCTTAATTCACCTTCCATCAACTCCATCACTTTGGGAGGAATGAGTCAAGCAATATTTGAGCAAATTTCATCCACCCATCAATACTGCTCAACAAATTGATGAGATATTGAGCTTCAGAAAGAAACCAACTAAGACGCTACACGAAACGTGGGAGAGATGGTCTGTTGGTTATGTGTCCGCACATGGTATTTCAGAGCAGATGTTGTGGAAGAGATTTTACATAGGTTTGGCAGATAGTTTGAAAACCAATGTAGATGCTTCAGCAGGCGGAGCAGTTTTTCGCAAGACATTCACATAGAGCAAGATCCTACTTTACAAGATGGCATAAAACTCAAGATGGACAACAAGAAACTCTCCAATCACTCATGTGGTTCACTGAGTGGCTCTAGACCCGGCTAACTCCATATCTAAAAATATATCCACTCTCATGACACAAATGAGAATCCTCTCAAAAAGGTTGACGAATCTGGCCAGAAGCAGCATGTACACATAGTTGATGCAACTAATGGGGGTCTATGGGCATCATGAATTAATAAACCATATGTCTTCTCGTGGAGTGCTGAAGGTGATGTATCGGGCTATGCGCCGTAGCGGTCATGTGCATTGCATTGCATTCATGAACTTATACTTATTTGCTCTATCTGTTACTACTCGTTGTTGTTACCCTATTAAATGTGTAGAAGTACTGTTGTAGATTTACCTTGTCATATATTGGGATTTCCTACTTACAATGTCATTATACATGTCTATTACCATTGAGTTAGAAGTACTCACTTTACTTCCTGCACCATATGTGCAGATCCAGGTACTTCGGGAGCTAGCTGAGCTTTCAGCTGATTTCAGAGTTTCGTTCGGTGTTGTCGAGGTAGCTGCCTGACGTCCATAGGACCCGACTCCTCCCCTATCCCTTGTTATTTGCCTTTCTGCATATTTCGGACTATGTATTATTACAGTCCTATTACACTGTACTGATAGAGACTCTAGACTCATGACCCCTAGCTCTATAAGAGATTGTTCAATATTATTGATATTCAGATTATTTCTATCTATCAATAAACTTTTAGCTTCACTTCTGTTAATGATTTTAAAATAATTGATTTGGGAGCTTAATGCTCGGGTTGAGAGTGCAAATGGTCGGGCTTGCCTAGCAGTCGTGTTGGGCGCTATCACGACCGGGTTAAGGGTCGTGACACCAAGTTTCAAGGCTATAAAATGATAGACAACAAAACTGTTGGAACCCAAGTTCAAGAGCTTCAACTTATTTTTTACGACCTTATTGTTGAAGGTATGGCCGTGAATGAAGCATTTCAAGTGGTTGCAATGATTGAAAAATTTCCTCTATCGTGGAAAGATTTCAAGAACTATCCTAAGCACAAGCGCAAAGAAATGAAGTTGGAAGATCTTGTGATACGTCTAAAGATCGAGGAAGAAAAAAAAATTGCCGAGAAGAAGTCTCGTGGAAATTCAACGATCATGGGAGCTAATATCATTGAGGAGACTTCTCTAAAAAGTAAGAAGGTAAAGAGGTCTTCTAGACAGACTAATGAGCAGAACAAAAATAAATTCAAGGGTAATTACGACAATTGTGGAAAAGTTGGTCACAAAAGTCCTGATTGTCGTCTCCCAAAAAAGGATAAAAAGAAGGGACAACCAACATAGTAGAGAAGAATGATGATATTGATTATATTTGTGTAATGATTTCGAAATGAAACCTAGATGGAAATCCGAAGGAGTGGTGGATTGACTCTGGAGCCACTTGATATGTTTGTGCTGCCAAAGAATTATTTGCGACTTACTTTACTGCTGATCCCGAAGAAGAGATTTCCATGAGAAATAATGCAACAGCCAAGATTGAAGGTTATGGGAAGATATTCTTGAAGATGACTTCCGGCAAGGTGTTAACGCTCAACAACGTTCTTCATGTTCCTACTATTAGTAAGAATTTAGTTTCCACTTCTTTACTTGTAAAGAATGGATTCAAATGAGTATTTATTTCTAATAAAGTTATTGTAAGCAAGAATGAAATCTATGTTGGAAAAGGCTACCTCACGGAGGGCCTTTTCAAACTCAATGTAATGGTTATTGAAAATATGAATAAAATTTTAGCTTCTTCTTATTTATTGGAATCAAATGATTTATGGCATATTAGTTTAGGAAATGTCAATTTTAAAACCTTTCAGAAGTTAATTAATTTAGAGATATTGCCTAAATTCAAGTGTAATGAGTTGAGATATCAAATATGTGTTGAATCTTAGTTTGTAAAACATCCTTATAAGCCTGTGAAAGGAATTAAAATCCTGTAGACTTAATTCATACTGACATTTGCGATAAGTAGTCGACACCATCTCGAGGTGGGAAAAAGTATTTTATTACTTTTATTGATGATTGCACTCGATATTTTTATATTTATTTGTTTAATAGTAATGATGAAGCAATTAAAGATATTTAAGAAATGCAAGAATGAAGTAGAGAATAAATTGAATAAAAAGATCAAAATGATTAGGCGTGATAGAAGTTGAGAATATGAATCTCCGTTTGCAGAAATATATTTGAAATATGGAATTATCCATCAAACTACTGCACCTAACACACCTCAATCCAGTGGAATTGCAAAAAATAAAAATCGGACATTAAAAAAAATGATGAATTCCTTATTAATAAGTTCCGGATTACCGTGGAGTTTGTGGGGAGAAGCTATCCTTACAGCTAACCGAATACTCAGTAGAGTACCCCACAACAAAACGCAATCTATTCCTTATGAAAAATGGAAAGGAATAAAATCCAACTTGAAATATTTTAAAGTGTGGGGGTGTCTCACAAATGTACAAGTTCCTTTACCTAAAAAGGTTAAAATCAAACCAAAAATAGTAGATTGTGTTTTCATTGGATATGCTACAAATAGTAAAGCATGTCAATTTTTGGTTCATAAATCCTATAATTCCGAGATTCATGTTAATACGGTAATGGAATCAGATAATGATGACTTCTTTGAAAGAATCTATCTGTATAAAACTAAATGTGAGTCATTAAGTGAAAGACCTAAACGACCTCGGGAATAACCAAAGGAAAATACTCTAAGAATAGAAGATCCAAGGCATAGCAAACGTCAAAGAACATCTACTTCCTTTGGACAAGATTTTGTAACATTATTGCTTGAAAATGAGCCTCAAACTTTTAAAGCAGCTATGTCGTCTTCTGATTCAATATTTTGGAAAGAGGTAGTCAATAGTGAGATTCAATAAATTTTGGGTAACCATACATGGAATTGGTTGATCTTCCTCTAGGAAATAAGTCTTATGTTTGAAATGGATCTTTAAACAAAATATTAAAGCTGATGGAACTACTGATAAATATAAGGCAAGACTTGTTGTCAAAGATTATAGACAAAGTGAAGGCCTTGATTACTTTTACACTTACTCGCCAATAACAAGGATGCCATCTATTAGGGTGTTAGTGGCACTAGAGGCCATACATTATCTTGATATCTATCAAATTGATGTTAAAACAATCTTCTTAAATAGAGAATTGGAGGAAGAGATTTATATGGAACAACCTGACGATTTTGTGGTTCCTGGTAAAGAAAAGGAAGTGTGCAAACTTGTTAAGTTTTTTTATGGACTTTAAGAAGCACCAACATAATGGCATGCAAAATTTGACCAAACAATGTTGGCAAATAGATTTAAAATCAACGAGTATGACAAATGTGTGTACATTAAAAATATTTCAGGTTATGAAGTCATTGTTTGTTTATATGTTGATGACATGTTGATAATGCGCAAAAGTATGGCAGATATAAATTATACAAAGCGGATGTTGGCTAGAAAATTCAACATGAAAGACTGGAAATCAGAATTCACAAGACTTCACAACATCTAGCATTATCACATCCTCACTACATTGAAAGTGTACTTGACAAGTTCAAGTATTTGGATTTCAAAATTTCCAAGACTCCAATTGACGTGAGTTATACACTTCAAAAGAATGAAGGTGAAAGTGACTCACAACTGGACTATGGAAGAGTATTGGAAAGTTGATGTATATCATGAATTGTACGCCACCAGATATAGCATGTTCTATTAGCAAACTGAATCAGTTTACGAGTAATCCCAGTCAAATACATTGGATGGCAATGAAACGAGTTTTGGGGTATCTGAAAGATACCCAAAATTATGGTTTGCATTATAACAAATATCCTTTCGTGATCGGGGGATATAATGATACAAATTAGATCACCAGATCATTTGAAGTTAAATCCACGAGTGGATTGTTTTCACAATTGGAGGTGGAGCAGTGTCTTGGAAATCATCCAAACAAACGTTCATTGCCCGTTCTACAATGGAATCTGAATTCATAACTTTAGATACGGCCAGTGAAGAAGCTGAATGGCTCTAGAATTTCTTGGAAGATATTTCATTTTGGCCTAAACCTTTGGCACCTATTTGTATACATTGTGATAGTCAAGCGGCAATAGGTAGGGCAGGGATCGTTATGATAATTAAAAAATCTTTTCATATTCGATGGAGACACAATACCGTTAGAAAATTACTCTCTAGTGGTGTTATCACAATCGAGTACGTAAAGTCAAGAGATAACATGTTAGATCCACTTATAAAAGGCCTATTTAGAGAGGCAATTGAAGATCATCAAAGGGAATGTGGTTAAAGGCCTAAGATAAGTCATCATGATAGTAACTCTACCAAGCAGACTAGAGGTCCCAAGAGCTAGGTTAAAAGAGATCAAACAAAGTTATGAATGACAGTTCAACATTGTCAAATAACTCAACTTATTCTCCTAATGAAGACAATATTCAAAAATTGAGGTAAATCATTAAGGCTTTTTGATGAGTCAATAAAGTTTAAAGCTTTTTAATTATTTGCTAAGTCTAGTAGGGTATGACCAGATAGTGTGTCTTTAGGATTACACGTTTAGGAATCACGTATGTGAGTGTGTTGTGTAAATCGCTTCAAGGGAAATGAAAGTAAATGTCCATTCTCTAAGCACTCATGAAACCAGGTGGTGTTCATGGCTGATACGAACACCACTGTGAGAACCATAAATGGCTAAGGATTGATTGTCTGACTTATGTTGTCTAGGTATATAACAAATCTTGACAGTTCAAAGATATCAAATCTACCGATTGATCGAGTATATCCGATATAAGTTCACTGTAGAATGTTCAAAAGGAAACCTACTTATTCAGATGCAATTAATTCTTGCATGTAAAACACATACACATGAGTGCATTCCTTTAAGTTTATAGCCATTTCCCATTCATGTGGAAGATTTTTGGGATTTGTTAGTAATAACAAAAGAGGTGTAAATGGAAGACGATGGGAAAGAAATAGAGGGATGTGAAAATTTGAATTATTTCACTTTACTAATACTCTTTGTCCTTCATTGGTAGAAGGAAATAAAATCTTTGTGTATATATAGAGAGCTCATCTTTTAGCTCTTAAAGAGTTAAGAAGAAGGCAAGCCTCTGTAACGAACCGACCCCTTGTTACGGGAGTTACCGCCCTATTTTCTCCATTTTATACTTTAATATATTTATTTATATATGTTTGGAGACTTAGAAGTAAATCGGATGGAATCAAGTTAGAAATGAGGCAATAAACCTCTTTACGGAAATGTTAGTTTGGAAAAGTCAACCAAATATTGACCGATGAGTTAGAAAGATCGGAAAGGATTTCTGATGAGTCGACTAGTTTCATGGGATGATTTATGACTTAGGAGAGCAACCGGAATCGAATTCGGAGGTCCGGTGTAGATTTAGGCTTGAATTGGTTAAGGTTGAATTTTGGAGAATTCCGGACGATAGGCAAGATTTTGATCCGGGGTCGGAATAGTATTCCGAGAGTTTCTGTAGCTTCGATATGTGATGTGTGATGTGTTTGCAAAAGTTTAGGTCATTCGAACGTCGTTTGGTTGGGTATTGATCGGGTGTGTGTTTCAGAAGTTTTTGAATAACTTAGGCTTGAATCCGATGTAAATTTGGTGTTTTGATGTTAGTTTTGGTGATTTGAGAGTGAAACTAAGTTTGCATGATCATATGTGACATGTTAATATATTCGTATGTGGTCCCGAGGAGCTCGGGTGAGGTTCGGATAGGTTTGGGTTGCGTTGTGCTCGTTTTTCTTGTGCTTCGACATCGTTTTATCAAGCATAAATGATATCATATTGAACAAATGAGCTCCGATTACTGTTTTGAATGAAGAATTATCCGTATCGTAATTACGGACTCGTAGCAAAAAGAATCATCGAATTTGGACGTCGTATGAGGATTTTATGGCCATTTTACTAAGGTTGCCCATATTTTCAGGTTAATGACAAAACTGCCCCTGACGGCGTATTAAAAACCTGCACTATTTGTAAATCTTAAAACCTACATAGCTCCTTTATTATAAGGTCAAATTGAGTGATTCAAAAGCCTAAATTCATTAGGATATCACAAGGAATGCATTGGGAGCAGTAAAACGTGTGAACAGTATACCAATAATGAGCAGGTCAAGTTTTCTTCCAATTTTGAAACGGGAAGAAGCTTCTGAGGTGATTTTTAAGAGAGAAATCAATGGGTAATCATTAGAGGTAAGTTTCTTGACTCAAAAACATAATTTTATGCTAGAATCAACACCAAAATTCCTTAGATTGGGTAGAATTTGTGAAGAACTAGGGCCTAAATCATGAAAATGAATTTTTGGGTTTTGAAAGGCCATTCGAACTCCGATTTCGATAAATTTTATATGCATGGACTCGTGGAGAGACGAGGAATCTGTTGGTATGATTTTTGGAATTTTTTGAGAAGTGAGCCCAGGGCTCAGGTTTTACCAACTTCGTGAATTGTTGCGTTTTTCGAGTAATTTTGATTGGGTTATATTTCTTTGACCCATATTTATGTTATTATTGTGGTTTTGACTAGATTCAACGCACGAGTCGGCAAATTTGAAGGGAAAAGGTATCGCGGACAAGTCCACGGCCGGCTAGAGGTGAGTAGTTAGTGTATATGGTAGCCTGGGGGTTTGAAACCCCGGCTTAGCACATTGTGACGCTAGTAGGGCGTAGCTCGCACCCCGTGGCAGGTGCGGGATTGATTGTGACTGGGGATTGAGACTTAGTCTATCCCGGATGTGAGTAACATGATGTGTGTGGTTGAGACACACACTATGTTAGATATATTTGTGGGCTGTGAGCCATATTTGGGGCCTTGTGCCGACCTGTAGTATCCCTAGGGGGTAGATATATATGTGATAGCTTGGTTTGCTTAATCACTGATCTCAGTCCTGGTTTGAAATAACCATGTTGAAATGCTAAGTCGCCTCTTCTTGCAAAAATTAAATAAAAATTAACGTATTTTCATTATTAATGAACCAGAACCTGAAGATAAATAATTTGAGCTGTTGTGTGACTCATATGCATGTTGTGGACTGAGGATGGATTGGGCTGCACACCGCAGTAGATGATATGAGGATCGGGCTGCACGCCGCAGCAGACGATATATTGCGCTTGGGCCGTAGGAGCCCCTCCAGAGTCTGTACACACCCCAAGTGAGCGCCATCGATGTTAAATAGATCGGGCTACACGCCGTAGCGGTCATGTGCATTACATTGCATTTTATCTAAAGATTATCTGTGCTAGTTGTGATTTGTTATTGTTGTTAGTTCGTGGTAGGTACCGAATTGTAGTTTAGCTTTGCTTTGTGGTATCAGCTATTATTATATACTTTTTACTCACTGAGTACTTAGTACTCACCCATACTCCCTGCACCTTTATGTGCAGATTCAAGTACACAGGAGGGATAGACGAGCACTCCAGCTTCTACCAGGGTTATTTCGAGTTGCTGAGGTAGCTGCCGACGTTCGCAGAACCTAGCTCCTCATTCCATTCAGTTATCATTATATGTTTCAGACTTGAGTATTTCATTCAGTACTTCTATTACTATTCGGTTTTGTTTAGAGACTCTAGACTGGTGACCCCAGATCTTTGGGAGTGTTATTTCATTTTCGCACTTCTCAGTATTTATTCATATTATTATTATTGATGTATTTATTGACTCATATATTCTTCTTGAGTTGTCCATTTAGGACTGATATTTGATTGTGAAAATAATTGTTGGTCTGACTGGCCTAGCTTTAGTGTTGTGCGCCATCACGATCGGAATTTGGTCGTGACAATCGCGCTGTGTCTTCGTCGCTTGCTCGACTTCTGCTTCCGCTTTGGATTCGGTCAAAGATCGATTGATTGAATCAATTAACGAAAACTCAATCTGAAATAACCCATGACCCGCGACACGGTTGCAAACCTTTTCAGAATTAGTGCCAATGGTATATTAATATTCCTTCAATGGAGTGAGTGAAATCGTTCTATCCAGGGAGGATATATTCCAGAACCTCGGGTACTTGAGGGGAATAATTTCCTTAAGGACATACTGTATATTTAGTGGGCTCGATTTATTCCTATAATATTTCCAGAAAGTACAATGTTTTCAGAATTTATTTTGAAGTCCCTATACTGTTTCCAAAATTTATTTTGACGTTGTAATTCTACTAACTTTCTCTTACTGCTTTTCAAAAACTTTATTATTTTATTAATTTTACAACAATAGCAGTGTGTATTTGGGTAATGAAGTACTACTATGATACAAGAGGCCTCATTTGTTTGCACTTAATTGAGGTCTGAATCTTAATCATTGTGATCTGAGACATTAAGTGCGTTTGTTTTTAAAGTCTGAATCTTAATTATTCAGATCTTAATCATTAAGTATCTTTGTTTTTTTACTTAACAACTACTTAATGGGTCTGAATAGGTCTGTATGATTAAGATCTGTAACAGAGACTTAATTTCATTAAGATGCTATCGCATATTCATTGTTAATTGCCGCCACCACCTACCATTAACAACTACCACCATGCTGCCACCACCACCATACTCAGCCACCGCCGGCACCATCACACCACCATCATCCTCAATCATAGCTGCTGTGAGCACGTGATTTTTGCCCTATAAGAGAAATACTCCCAAAGATTCAAAATAAAATAATTTTAGTTTTCTTGCAACTGTTGTGAATTTTGTGTTATTTTTTTGTATTATTTGCATTTTTATCTGTGCATATTTGCTTGTTTAAATAAATAAAATATACAAAAATATGTTGCATATGTATATAAAACTCAAGTTTACAATTAAGTTTATTTTACGAAAATGAAAAGTCATAAAAAATATGTATTTTGCATTTTTAAGCATTTAATGTCCAAATTGGGCAATTTTATTTTTAATTGTTAATCAATTATATGTAATAATTATTATTAATAGTTTATTAGTTCTTTTATAAATTAATTTAGTTCTGTAAGTTAATTTAGAATTTTTAGAATTTTAGTCTTATTTTAAGAAAACAAAAGAAAGGAAATAATAGGAGAAAATCAAAATTGGGCCAAAAATGCCAAAAACCCAAAGAAATTCGGCAGACCTAGTCCAAAATGCCCAGGCCTAGTCCAAAATTTGGTCCGCCCCGTTACCATACCAAACGAACCGTTTAATTTATTAAATAAGATGATCTGGACCGCTGGTTCCCATCATCTAACGGCCCAGATCAATTGATCAATTCTAATACCCCAAAAACCCCCAAGACCCAAAACCCGTGTCATTTTTCCCCCCAAAAACTCTAAAAGCTTCTTCTTCTTCTTCTTCTATCTCAAGAACCGCCGCTGCTGCCACCCTAATCCGCCGGCCGGAAATCGCCACCGCCGGCGGAAGTAGGCCAATCCTGCCCAAAATTACACCACTTCTTCCTCTCAACACCCCCAATCCAAATCCATACACCATTAAACTCGAATCACTTTGGGCCGCCTCAAAACTTCAATTGAAGAATCGAGTTTAATGCAAACCGATGCCAAACACCACCAAATTCATACCAAGCCTTCCCCTAGCCTCCCTAAACACCAATCCATCATTGGTTTGGTTCAAATCCGACAAAAAATCCAAAGGCCCCAAAACCGAGTTCAAGAACCCTAGAATTCAATTAACCAAAATTGGTGTCTAATAGACTTTAATCGGGGTATTTTCGTTTGAAAATACTTCGATTAAGTTCCATTCGACTCCAAAAAAAAAAAACCCGTCGGCCGATTTTCTGATTTTTAATTCCGAGGTATTTCTTCTCCTTTTTTGTTTTTATTTACTTATACTCGTTGATTTAGTAGTTGTTTTATAGTTATTAATTTTCGATTACTTTAATTATTTTTCTATTTTTTTCTCATCTCTTTGGGACCTTTTATTTGGTCGATTTGTCTGCTTTCTGAATGTTTGTTTGAATAGGATAGTTGTATAATACATATTCGTTTCAATTAAAATCATCGATTAAATCGTTTCTGCTTAGAACCCTTTTTGGCCGAGAATTGCTTGATTAGTGGCTTCGACGATTAGTTGTTATCGATTATACATGTTGTAATCGACTAATCGAATGTCGTCGATTTAGTATGATTTAAAATCCCGGACAGTGATCATCACCGTTTGAATTGGTATTGCTTTGGGGAGTTTTATTTTGTCGGCCGATTCTTGTTATTCTGAATTGTGGACTAATTTAGTCATGAATTACTACAGTTAGATGTTGACTAAAAAATTAGTGTGGGGGCTGTCCTTTGTGGAAAATTACAGCTTCTTTTAGACAATAATGGGGAGGGATTAAAAAGTCAAAAGAGGCAATCAATGCCAATACATCTTGTAGAACACCTTTGAGGCATAAAAATAGTAGAAAACATGGCTGCTCTTAATAATAAGTTAAAATAATGAGCAAGTAGGGTAATAGAGTAGGATGGTGATAGGAGGAAATGTTTCCTTTTTGTTTGAGTGCTCTTAAGAGCTGGAAAAGGGAGATTTAGACAGATTTTAAGGGGCTGGTTTTTGTCTATAAGACACACACGGGAAGAATTAAAAGGAAAAAAAAACATAGATAAAAACTGGAACTACACACACACAAAGATATTCTGAAAAATACAGAATACATTGGGTCTTAACATTCCATTAGGCTTTTTGATTACATTTCAGTGTGTGAGAGGATCTTTGATAATTTTAGTCCATCTCTGGTTTTAAGTTCAACTTCATTCGCATCTATTGTTTTGTTGGTTGCCGTTGTTTGGTTATCAATTGAATTTGAATTTATCGTTGAAAGTGAATTCTGGAGGAATTTATCCTAGCAAATTGGTTTAAGTCTGGTTTATTGTTGTTGCACTGCTGTGCTACCATTTCTCGCTGACTTCTCTCTTTCCTTCTTCCTGTATAGCTCACATCCAGGTATACGATTGTAACTTTGGCTCGTATACGCTGAAAACATGGAAGCATGACTGTATATGAAGAATGAAATGTTGAGTTTAGATTTAGTTTCGCTATATTTCTATATCTAGACATGTTTTAGAGTTATATTGGATTTCTGCTCATTTTGTTTATAATCGAATGAGATTGGATTGTAATGATTTAATTTATATTGTTTTGAGTTTTGACTGTTAGATATATGGAAATAACATGTTTGTAGTATAATGGAAATTGAAGTTAGTGAAACCTAAGCTGATTTTGGCTTTTCTTTCTTTTGTGTACAAATTTAGTTTGCATCTAGTTGATATAGTTTGAGTTGTTAATTGTGGAATAAGCAGGGGCTGTTTTGAAATTGATATTTTGATATAGTCATTTGATGTATATAAAGTCATGTACATATATAAAAGGGTATATACGTTTTGATAGGTAATTAGATCAAAAGTCATGTAGTTCCATCCCTATATGTTAGTTTAGTGACTTATGAAATTACTCCATTATTTTCCTTTAGATTTTCCTTGTTGATTAGTTTGTTGGTTATAAATTCATAGGCATGGATATTTTTAAAAAAAATACAAGATACATGAAAAGCAATTGTTAAGAGTAGGCTTGAGTCTTGGTACCTTTATATAGATGGGTTCGATCACAAAGAAAAAAATAAATTTTGGGCCCATAAATTAAAATTACATCAAGCCCCATTTATATTTAGTTATTACATTTGCCATAAGTAATTTTATAGTACATGACTCATTACTTGAATCTAACAAATTGATAAATACTCATAGCTTCGCTTTACGACCGATTTAGATTAGTATTACGATTATATATACGTTTCGCGTAATATAATTGTAATTTTTTTTTAAAAAAAAACAATTATTTTTGAATATGAGTTCGCGCAATTCCGATCAAAACTTTCTTAATAATAAAATAGGTTGCAGGATTTTAATTAATTTTAGTTTTATAAATTATTAAAAAAATGAGGTTAACAGTAAGTTTCAATTAATTCATTCGCGGCTTTAACTGTTATTAGTAACGTATTTTGTATATATACAAATTAAGCCTTATATATATATATATATATATATATATATATATATATATATATATATATATATATGTATGTATTTAAATTTTCTTATACGATTCCTTTGTATCAAATTTTATTAGGCAATATGTAGGCTAGTATTTAATCCAGTTAGTGACATCCTTTTAGTAGTTAATTCCATAAGTTTGAAAAATGGCTAATTTGTTTTAATTAGAAAAAATGGTTAGTTTATTCTGATATATATATTTTTATGCTATTTGTCATTTCAGATTTTAGTAATGCTTATTTATAAAATGTGGCACGAAACGAGGTTTTAATTAATAAAAAAGTTTGCACTTACAAATATTTGTTTAATTAGGATATTTTTTTGTATATTTAGAGATAAAATAATATATATATATATATAGTCATTTTAGATTTATTTATTTTTAACAAAATAAGACAAGTTTCAATATAAAATTAGGGGATCTTCCTAGATATACATGTGTTAAAAAATGCTTAGATTTCGGGATTTGTCGTTTAGCGAATTTCACGGCATTCCCAAAATAATAATACGCTAGCATCTTTAGGTAAGTACTTAATAAAATTACCTCCCTAAACTCGGGTACACATTTATGTGACCCAGTCCGAATCCCAATGAAGTCGGAATACATAAAAAAATTGCGGACACATTTATGTGATGAAATTCGAGATATATTATCACGACGTTATAATTTTCTTCTAAAGCGATAAAAACGGGTCGAAGTGGTAATTTGCACATTAGTTCATATTTGTTAAAAATCAGATAATCAAGCCGAATATAACAGTTGAGCGACCGTGCTAGAACCACGGAACTCGGGAATGCCTAACACCTTCTCCCGGGTTAACAGAATTCCTTATCTGGATTTCTGGTACGCGGACTATTTAATAGAGTCAATCTTTTCCTCGATTCGGGATTCAAAACGGTGACTTGGGACACCATAAATCTCTCAAGTGGCAACTCTGAATTATTAAATAAATCCTGTTTCGATTGTCCTTTAATTGGAAAAACTCCCTCGCGCCCTCGCGGGTGCACGCGAAAAGGAGGTGTGACAACTGCCACCATTATCGACCATCACCATCCACCATCCACCATCCCACCACTCCGACCACCATCATTGTCACTCACATTCAACACTTATCCACCTCAACTACCACAACCAACCACCTCATTACCATTAACAACCGCCGTCGGCACCGCCTATCATTATAACTTACTACCACCTTCCTCGGTCACAAACCACCACTCGCCATTCTTAACTATCACTACCTACCACCACCATCATCAATCATAATTGCCACCATTACCAATCACTACTAGCTACTAGCATGAACCACATCATTAATCAAAACTACCACCAACCACCGCCTTTAGTCGGCATTCACCCGTTAGTCATCACTACCAATAACTTATATAATTTAAAACTATTTTTTGTTGTTGATAGAATATTAGATTTTTTTCAAATAAAGATAAATTTTATGCATTCAGAAGTTAAAAATCAAACAGTCTTAATTTTTGGTATTCAGATCTTAATACACATCTTAATATATCCAGATATATATTTAGATTCAAATATCTTAATTTTAATACACATCTTTCATATGTCTTAATCTCAAAAAAACAAATTAGACCTAAGTGTTTCCAATCATCAGAACTATTTTGGCACACGGATATGTATTTGAAACTTACAAGAAAACGTTGTCCGTACTTGTCTTATTAAGGTTGTGGTTCAGTTTTATTTGCTAATTATTTATTAACATTAATCCATTTGTCGCCAATCTATATCCACTACTTTGATAGAGAAAAAAGTTTTTTCACTAAGTATTATATTTAAAAAAGAAAACATAGAAAATCGACAACATTTTTGAATCGAAAAAGTGATTCCAAATCTCAGAGGCAGCAACTTGCAACCGCAAACTTGCATTTTCTTCAATTAATTATTAGACCCAAAACCTACTCTATACCCCACTCATTTATTTTAATTAATTAATTACTATTTTAGTTCCATTAATTAGTGTTCCATTTTGTGGGAATTCCTCAAAATCTGACGTCTCTTTGGTGCAATAGCAATTCCAAAGTTGGGATAAGAACTAACTGGAGAAACAATAAACTAACCAAAGAATAAAGGTTCCATGCAGTTTCTGTTTACGTTTTTTGCACAAATATTATATATTCTTTCTGTTGTAATTTATGTAACATAATTTAGCTCCGCATGAAATTTAAGAAAACAAATAAAATTTTTGAAGTTTATGATCTTCAATATGCTAATGTGAATATAAAAACTTCGCATTAAGGTTAAATGAGTAAATTAAAAGATTTAAAAGTTAAGTATTTTCTAAAATATAAAAACTGTGTCATATTTTTGCAATATACTAATAAGAAAAGTGCATCACATAACTTGGAATAAAAAAAAATTAAATTTTGGCACATCAGATAAAGTTAACCTACAATAAAAAGTAATACTTCATTTTTTGTAACAAGTTTTATATACTAACCAAAAATAACTTGGGATAACTAACTACATTACTATGATAATTGTAAAAATTCTTCACAGTGAATGTATATAATTTTTGTCATAAGAATATATTAATCCCTAATAAATTTAACAATAATAGTAACTGCTCTTAGTCCCAAATAATAGTAACTGCTATATAAATTCTCACTTCCTTTTTTAATTGAATTAATGTTAAACGTGGACGGCTGTGTGGTTACGAGTTAGGTTTGTTCTGTTCTTTCCAATGAAAGAAGAGCATAAACGTGTGTCGCAAATATTTATTACTGGGCGAATTTTTCTAGAATTAACATCCTTTATCAAGCTTCTTTTTATAGAAAATTGAAAAGAAGAAGAAATATTCAAGGAATCTTCGCTCTTTTTCTTGATAAAGATAATGAAAAAATTAGAAGAAAAGAATAAAAGAGAACTGATCCATCGAATGAATATACTTGCTAAAATTAGTGGCGACAGAAAAAAGGTTAGGTAGAATCTGCTTTACATTGGTGAAACGTTTAATTTACATCGTAAGAGTATAATATATAGAAGTATCAAATTTGTTTTGGAATAATTCCAGACTTACGTAAATTGGTTGAAAACTTGAGTCAACTTGGGTTCTTTTTTTTCTCCTTTTTCTTATGAATTAGTAATATATAGTATTAAAATTGGAATACGTGTATTTACCTTTTTAAAGATAACTATTAAATTTGTACCCAATTTTAAAAATATGTGTATTAATTCAATACAAATAATCAAAAATATTAAATAAACAAGTGAAAGACAAAATAAATAATCAAACCAGTTATAATGTTATGGTCCATCTTGAACTTGGGTTGGGGATAATTTCTGCCCTCGATTGAATCCTTGGTTCAAAACCAATTAGTATGAAGGACAACAGTGAAGTAAGATCTTTGCAATAGCTAGAAAGCATAAAGATAGACTTTGTATTGTCTTGTTATGCATGTTACAATGTCCTTTATCATAGAAAAGCTTTTCCTTTATATAGTAGGAGAGCTTTATTTCTAGTATAAATCTAAAACGGTAAAAAATCGTCCTTCTCATAATCAATGATTCATAACCGTCATCAAGCGAGATCCTCGCCGTGATATTTGGTTAGTTGCGGATATCACGACCCTCTATCTGTCGTGTATAACCCACTCATGGTGTTTTTCAAAGTCTCAGAACCCATCCCAAATCTGAGGTGCGTCGTTTCATCAAATCCAATGGTGTCACGATCCAAACCCCGATCGTGATGGCGCCCAACACATTGTTAGGCAAGCCTGACCATTACCCGTTAACCAATCCGATTATTACTCCAAAATATTCCACTTTAGGTAAAATACCCTATTTTCATAAATATAATATGAGTGAGGAAATCAAAACAACTGAAATAACAACCCAACAAGATCTGGTGTCACAAGTTTGAGCCTCTAAACATCTGAGTAATATCCTATACAACCAAGTCTAAGCAGAAGTACAAAAAATAACGGGAATGAGAGATCGGGTCCTGCGGACGCTGGCAGCTACCTCGATAATTCCGCAGTAGACTGATACAACAGCAATATAAATCAACTGCCCTCCTGAATCCCTATATATGCACACAAGGTGCATGGAGTAGAATGGGGTATTCAACCCTAGGTATTCTCACTTAGAGTACATTTCTAGTACCGGTTCATGTTATGCTTTACAGCTAAGAGTACGACTGAGAGTATGTGTTCATCAGGTATAGGGTCATTTAGCTCCACAGGCTTCCCTAAGGTTCTACAGATTGGCTCAAGGCCCCAAACATGACAACTAGTCCAATATACAGATATAAACTCGATCTTAGTCAATAAGTATAGTAAACCATAATTGGGATGGACTAAGTCCGATTCCTCAGTCAAAATATCACCACGCTTATCACACGACGTGTGTTTCATCTCAACATAGCACTATATAGTGCAAATACGGGGTTTCAAACCCTCAGTATATCATTCATGACTACCACTCACCTCGAACCGACCAAAATCCTAGCTCGCCTTGCGCTTCCCTCGCAAATCGACCTCCTCGAGTGCCAAATCTAATCAAAACCAATAAGAATATATCAAAATAGGCTAATGGAACATAACACAATCAAAATGACTCGAAAAACACCTAAAAACACCAAGTTTCCAAAACCCGAGCCCCAAGCCCGCTTCTCGAAAAATTACGAAATTCACATTTTTGGAATCCTCATCTTGCCATGAGTCTGTACATATAAAATTTATCAAAATAGGAGTTCAAATAAGCCACCAAATCACGATTTTACATAGCAAAATCCCAAGCCCTAACTTCCTCAATTTATGCCCAAATTCAGAGAATTAATGGAAGATTCTTTGATAAAATGATGTATTAAGACCACGGGACTCACCTCCTATCACTTCCCGATGAAATACCCTTCAAATTATACTAACAAGCTCTCAAGGTGTGCAAAAATGGAGGAAAAATGGAGGTAGGTCACGGATGAAGATATTAAAAACCCTTCCGACGCCCAGTTAATACTCTATGCGATCGCAACCCTACTATTGTGATCGCATAGCACAAATTTAAATCCTCAAAATTTCCTCTTATGCGATCGCACTCCAACCTATGCGATCGCGTAGAAAAATCCACTGCCAGGGACCTAGGCCCAAATACACTACACGATCGCAATACCCTATATGCGAACGCAGAGAAGCAACTACCAAACCTATGCGATTGCTATCACCCTTACGCGATCACATATCACAAAGTTAGGCCCCTCTTCCAGCCTTCTATGCGATCGCAATGCCACCTATGAGATCGCATAGAGGAAACCTTCTATAACATATACCAGCAGAAATCAGATCTCTCAATATGCTAAAATTGATCCATTTGGACCCCCGGATTCACCCCGAGGTCCCTGGGACCTCAACGAAAACCACCAACCTACTCCAAAATACGATACGAACTTGTTCTAATCATAAAAACACATCCTTAAACACAAAAATCATAAAATCAAGGCAGATTCAAGCCTAAGTTTCAACTATAACTTCTGAAACCAACGTCCAATACCAAATGATGTCTGAATGACCTCAAAATTCGTACACATATCCAAAATTACCTAACGAAGCTACTGCAACTGTTGGAATTCCATTCTGAATCCCGGATCAAAATCTCACCTATCGACCGGAATTCACCAAAATTCCAACTTCGCCAATTCAAGCCTATTTCTACACTGGACTTCCAAATTCGATTCCGATCGCTCTCCTAAGTCAAAAATCATTCCCCAAAGCTAACCGAACCATCAGAATTCGATTCCGAGCCCTCTAACTCACAAGTCAACGTCTGGTTAACTTTTCCAAACTATTCCTTCATCAAAGAGACTAGTTATCCCATTTCCTACCAAACTCGATTCGATTTGACTTAATTTTGACCAAGTACATATATAGAAACAAGAACAAGCATATAACGAGGTAAACGGGGTAGTAACTCACATGACGACGGACCGGGTCATCACATTCTCCCCAACTAAAGCAAACGCTCGTCGTCGAGCGGGTCAAGAAACATTCCTGGAGTCTCAAATAGATGGGGATATCTACTTTGCATCTCCTGCTCGGTCTCCAAAGTAGACTCCTTCATAGGCTGACCTCTCCACTGCACCTTTACTGAAGAAATGTCCTTGGACCTCAACTTCCAAACCTGTCGACCCAGAATAGCCACCGGCTCCACATAATAAGATAAATCATCATCCAACTGAATTGCACTAAAGTCCAACACATGAGACGGATCCCCGACATACTCCCGAAGCATAGACACATGAAATACCGGATGCACGCTGGACAAACTAGGTGGCAAAGCTAGCTCATATGCCACCTCTCCAATCCTCCTAAGACTCTCAAAAGGGCCAATGAACCTGGGACTCAGCTTCCCTTTCTTCTCGAACCGCATAACACCCTTCATGGGTGAAACCTTCAACAAGACCCTCTCGCCAACCTTAAAAGACACATCCCGAACCTTCCGGTCTACATAACTCTTTTGGTGTGACTGTGCTGTGCGAAGCCTCTCTTGGATCAACTTCACTCTCTCCAAAGCATCCTGAACTAACTCAGTCCCTAACAATCTAGCCTCGCCTGGCTCAAACCATCCCACATGATATCTACACCATCTACCATACAACTCCTCATACGGGGCCATCTGAATACTCAATTGATAAGTGTTATTGTAGGAAAACTCTGCAAGTGGCAAAAAATCATCCCATGAACCTCCAAAATTGATCACACAGGCACGCAACATATCCTCCAAGATCTGAATAGTGCACTCAGACTGTCCGTCTAAGGATGGAATGTTGTGCTCAACTCTACATGCGTACCCAGCTCTCGCTGAAATACCCTCCAGAACTGAGAAGTGAACTGTGTACCTCTATCAAAGATAATAGACACTGGAACACCATGTAACCTGATAATCTCCCGAATTAAGATCCCTGCCAACCACTCCGATGAATAAGTAGTACATACTAGAATGAAGTGTGCGGATTTGGTCAGCCGATCAGCAATCACCCCAATTGAATCAAACTTCCTCGAAGTCCGAGGGAGACCACTCATGAAATCCAAAGTAATTCGCTCCTATTTCCACTCAGGAATAACCATACGCTGAAGAACACCGCTCGGTCTCTGATACTCATACTTGACCTGTTGACAGTTGAGACATCTGGCTACATGACTCACAATATCCATCTTCATCTTCCTCCACCATTAATGTTGTCTCAAGTCCCGATACATCTTCGTGGCACCCGGATGAATGGAGTACCGCGAGCTGTGAGCCTCCTCTAGTATCAACTCTCGAAGTCGGTCTATATTGGGCACGCAAATCCGGCCCTGCATCCTCAAAATATCATCACTATCAATAGACACATCCCTGGCATCATCGTGCGGAACTTTGTCCTTAAGGACAAGCAAATGTGGATCATCATACTGACGCTCTCTAATGCGATCATATAAAGAGGACCGAGAAACAACACAAGCCAACACCCGACTCGGCTTAGAAATATCCGACCTCACTAGTCGATTAACGCATGAACATCAAACGCAAAGAGCCTCTCCCCAACTGGAATATAAGCCAAGCTGCCCATACTAACCGCATTCCGACTCAAAGCATCGGCCACTACATTGGCCTTCCCCGGATGATACAATATGGTAATATCTTAATCCTTAAGCAACTCAAGCCACCTTCGCTTTCTCAAATTATGATCTTTCTGTTTGAACAGATGCTGAAGGCTGCGATAATCAGTATATACCTCACAAGAAACACCATACAAGTAATGCCTCCAAATCTTCAAAGCGTGAACTATGGTTGCTAACTCCAAATCGTGCATGGGGTGGTTCTTCTCATGGGGATTCAACTGGTGAGAAGCATAAGTAATAACCCTACCCTCATACATCAGCACAAATCCAATGCCAACTCTCGAGGCATCACAATACACAGTATACGAATCTAAAGCTGACGGCAATATCAAAACTGACACCGTGGTCAATGCTGTCTTGAGCTTCTGAAAGCTCTCCTCACACCCCTCATACCACACAAATGGAGCACCGTTCTGAGTTAACTTAGTCAAGGGTGAAGCAATAGAAGAAAATCCCTAAACAAATCGGCGATAATATCCTGCCAATCCTAGGAAACTATGAATCTCAGTGGCTGAGGTCGCTGTAGGCCAACTCTGCACCGCCTCTATCTTCTTCGGATCCACCTATATCCCATCACTGGACACCACGTGTCCCAGAAAATCCACAGACTCGAGCAAGAAATCACACTTGGAGAATTTTGCAAGCTTCTCCTCCCACAACCTCTATAGTACAACTCTCAGATGTTGAGCATGCTTCTCCTAGCTACGAGAGTACACCAGGATGTCATCAATAAACACAATCATAAAGAAATCCAAATACGGCCATAACACGCTATTCATCAAATGCATGAACGTGACTGGGGCATTAGTCAGCCCAAAAGACATCACTAGAAACTCATAGTGCCCATATCTCGTCCTGAAGGCTGTCTTCATAATATCAGAATCTCTAATATTTAGCTAGTGATATCCTGAACGAAGATCAATCTTCAAGAATACCCTCAATCCCTAGAGCTGATCAAACAAATCATCAATGCGTGGCAGAGGATACTTGTTCTTCACCGTTACCTTGTTTAGCTGCCTGTAATCAATACACATCCTCATTGAGCAATCCTTCTTCTTGAAAAACAAGATTGGTGCACCCCACTGTGACACACTCGGCCGAATGAACCCCTTATCTAGGAGTTCCTGAAGCTGATCTTTCAATTCCTTCAACTCAGCTGGTGCCATACGATAAGGAGGAATAGAGATAGGCTGAGTGCTCAGCACCAAATCAATACCAAAATCAATATCCTTGTCCGGTGGCATGCCCGGCAGGTCCGAGTGAAACACGCCAGGGAAATCCCTCACAACAGGAACAGAATCAAGATTGGGAGTCTCAGCTCCAATGTCCCTCACAAAAGCCAAATATGACAAACATCCCTTCCCAACCATCCGTTGGGCCTTTAAGAAGGAAATTACCCTACTGGGTACATAATCAGTCGTACCTCTCCACTCAATCCCGGGGATACCTAGCATAGCCATAGTGACTGTCTTGGCATGGCAGTCTAGAATAGCGTGGCACGGAGATAGCCAGTCCATGCCAAAAATGACATCAAAATCAACCATGCTCAATAGAAGCAAGTCTACTCGGGTCTCCATACCCCCAATAGTAACAAGACAGGACCGGTACACATGGTCTACAATAATGGTAACACCCACCGTTGATACATGCATGGACAATACAAGACACACTCGGGTCATGCCCAAATGAGGAGCAAAATATGAAGATACATAAGAATAAGTGGAATCGGGATCATATAAAACTGAGGCATCCCTGTGGTAGACTGAAATAATCCTATAATAACAACATCTGAAGCAGCCGTATCTGAACGGCCCTGAAGAGCATAGCAACGAGCTTGACCACCTGATCGACCTCCCCCTCGAGGGAAACCCTTAGATGCCTGACCCTCTCCCCTAGCTCGCGGGGCGGGTGCTGAAGTAGATGGACCAGAAGATGAGTGTTGTCCCCTCTATTGAGATGGTCTAGATACAAGGCGGGGACACACGCTCCGAATATGCCTGAACTCCCCACACTCAAAGCAACTCCCGAGTGCTAGGGGTTGGGACTGAAGGGAACCCCTCGCGCTAGAGTGGCTAGCTGAAGAACTCAGTCGGGACGAACCTCGAGCAGATGGAGCCTGAGATGAACTTTGTGCTGGAAGGTCACTAAGTGATGGCTGACCCTGAAGAGAGTCGTGATGACCTCGGCCAGAATATGACCCACGATACTCTGAGTGGGCTGGCTGTGTAGACCTAAAAGAACCACCTCTGCTCTACTGACCCTGGCCTCTAGACTGAGCACTACCGAAACTACCTGATCCCGAGGCCTCTTGGCATCCCTCTACTCTCACTCTCAATGATGGTGTGTCTCAATGTCGCAAGCAATATTCTAACTACATCCTCGAAAGAATGACTCAGGACCCTCTCTCAAGTCATCCAAAATACGAATAGGATAAATACGTTCGTCCACAAAGCGTCTGATCCTGTCCTGATCAGTACGAACCATCTATGGGGCATATCGAGCTAACTTTGAGAACCTCACCTCATACTCTGTCATTGACATATCCCCTTCACGAAGCCGTTAAAACTGCCTGCGTAACTCCTCCTCTGAGACCATGCTATCCACTTCTCCAGAAAGATAGTGGAAAATTCCTGCCATGTCAATGGTGCCGTACCTGCCGATCTACGACGCTCATATACCTCCTACCATTTGAAGGCTGCTCCTTGAAACTGGAGGGTAGTAAATGATACCCAACTCAACTCAAGAATCCCTGCTATACGGAGCATACGATGACACTTGTCGAGAAAACCCTGGGCGTCCTCGCCTGAAATACCACTGAATATAGGAGGTGAAAGTTTGCTAAACCTCTCAAGACGATTCTGCTCGTCATCAGTCATCACTAGGACCCTATCACCCTGAACCTGAATAACCAGCTGAACTGGAGCCACTGGTAGGACTGGGGCAACCTGCTGAACTGGTGGCACCTCAGGTTTCTGAAGACCCTACACTACCTGCTCTGGAGTGCGAGTTGCGGGGGTCTTATGACTTCCCCTGGTCTGGGATGTAGCTGCGGTAGTGGAGGATGAAACTGCCTGAGCCAGGCCAGTGAAAACCATCAAAATCTGAGCTAGGGTCTCTTGAAGACCCGGAATCACAATAGTCACAGCTGGTGCCTGAACAGGTGCAGCTGGAACCTCTGCAACTGGAGGATGATCCTAAATGGGGAATACTGGTGGGTCAACTGGTACTGCCCGCTGTTCTACCCCTACCACGACCGCGTCCACGGCCTCTAGCGGGTGGCAATGGTGGTCGTCCACCTCGTCCGGTAGCACGATGTCACGCCCCAAAAATGAGGGCATGACCGGCGCCTGACCGAGTAGCCCCAGTCAAGCGGACCTGGGTGCCTTTATATCCCACGCGTTACCCCTGTGTCGATTATTACTCATTAACCAAATATCTTACCAATAATGACTGATTTCACAATGCATAAACATAACCATGTGATTGATTTACTAACAAGTTCACAATTTACATTTACAATGCCCGACATACATATACATAGGCCACAACCCCACAGTTTACATGTCTACGCATCCTCTAGGATACAAAAGGAAATACCATACTTGTCGGTAACAAGGCTCCGGCTATACCTTACAAAACTAAAATGAAGTCTAAAACAACAGTGGCATGAGCCACACTGGGCCCCGAGGAAGAAAAGGGCTCGCCAAAACGGGCAGTGGAAGATGAAGAATACTACTGCCGATGAGCTGAAGTAGAAGTGCCTGCTATTGATCCACCTACAATCATAACACGAATGTAGCGCCCCCGGCAAAAGGGACGTCAGTACACTTGAATTGTACTGGCATGTATGGACAAACTTTGTCCCAAGTAAACTCAAGCCATTAAATTACATCAAGAACTTATTAAGCCAGCCAACCATGTTTTCCACATTTTCCTCATTTCAGATAATTCTCAACACAAGGCACTTTATAAGATCAACAAATTAAACCATAACCAATCAATCACGTAAAGCACAAGTAGTCAAACAAAGGGGAAATAAGTGCCCCACAGGTTGCAAACTCTCCTGCTGTCTCCTTTCACAATTTCACATTATTGATTTTTATATCAATTTTCAATAGTGATTTCGATCGCTTTATCCTTATTACCCCTGACCACCCTTATTACCTCGGCCACCTTATCACCCCAACCCACACCTTATTTCCTCATGTTGCGGCGCGCAACCCGATCCTACCTTACAGCTTTAAAACACAACAATTTCAAACAGCAGATAAGGCACTACACACAATTTCAACAAGTTCAAATAAGCAACTTGCACATTGTTTCATGTTCTCAATTACTTATCAAGCCAATATCACAACCAAGTTACAATATTTCCATAATCAGGAATATTCACACAAGTATGTTCAACAATTTTCCACAATTCAAGTGTTTCATCTCTTTCCATAATAAACCAATTCTCAAGTGTTTCGTTCCTTTTCCACAAGGTGCCATATAGGCCATCATAACCATTATTCACAATTCTTTACCCAATTCAACTCTCATTTACCTTTCGGTTCATATTCCATACCACATCACTCATAGTTCAACAACAACTTTGAATATCCAATAACAACATCAAGAATTTCACACAATTTGTCAAATTAGCACGAACCAAACAAATTTCACACATATAAGCGATTTCACAAGAATCAAAATTAGCCATACATACCTAGTATCGAGTTTCCTCCCTTTAACTTCCTACTTTATGCTTACCCAAGCTATCATAGCTTTTGCCAACCTTGTCCTTGAAGACTCTTACTTCTACTCATTTCTTTTTACTAAAAAAACAAGTTCAATAATCATGCATGAGTGTAAAATTCCATTTTCAAAAGCTATCATATGCAAACCTCTCTTTACCCATTTTAAAATCTGAAAATTTGAGAAAATAGTTAGGGTTTTTACCTTGAAAAGATTGGGGAAGTTGAATCCTTGCCCTATGATCCCTTAGAATTAAGTGGTTGGGACAATCTTTGAAGATGAAGAACTTTCTCTCTCTAAAACCCCTCTCTTTTCTCTCTAATTTTGGTAAGATGATATGAGAAAATGAGGGTGAAAGGCGTTATATTAAAGAAGAGATCGGGCAAAATGTTACAAAAATCTGGGCCGGGTCAATTCTGTGGTGCACTTTGCGACCGCAGAATCAACATGCGGTCCGCATAGTGACCGCGAAATGGCCTCAAAATCTACACAAGCTCTGTTACAAAATGCGACCAAAATGCGGTCCGCATACTTGATCTGCGGTCGCAAAGTGCACCGCAGATTCATTATGCGATCGCGTATCGACCGCATTTTTGACATGATTTTGGGAAACCTTCTGGTAAGATCTGCGGCAAGAATGCGGTCCGCATAGCATATCTGCGGTTGCATTCTTGACCGAAAAATTTTTCTGGAAAAATTAATTCTCTACATTTTTGAAACTTAAATCACTACCAAGGGTCCGAACCGCGGCTCGCAATCTCGCCGCGAAGAATTCTACGCATTCCTAACACATTATTCGGACCATGACACCACAACTACTAGGTTTTATGCATAAAATATTTACGGGGCCTTACACACGAGTTCTCGCCATCTGCGAGAGAATAGAATGCAAAAGTTTAGTTTCGGATCAACGAAGTTGCACAACATGAATTTCAAGAATTTGAAGTTTTCCTAAAGGTTCTGCAGCTTCCCGAGGATATGTACAGATATCTCCGTACCGATCTGCGAGACTTTACGAAACTGTTGCTGAATTCTGAGGTAATTCACTGCTGTTCTTTATGGAACTTTTCCTTATAGTATTCCCAATAAGTTGTTGAAGTTGTCAAACTCCATTACCCGTTAACCAATCCGATTATTATTTCAAAATATTCCACTTTAGGTAAAATACCATATTTTCATAAATATAATATGAGTGCGGAAATCAAAAAAACTGAAATAACAACCCAACAAGATCTTGTGTCACAAGTTTGACCCTCTGAACATCTGAGTAATATCCTATACAACCAAGTCTAAGCAAAAGTACAAAAAATAACAGGAAGGATAGATCAGGTCCTACGGACGCCGATAACTAACTCAATAACTCCACAGTGGACTGATACAACAACAATATAAATCAACTGCCCTCCTGAATCCCTGTATCTGCACACAAGGTGCAGAGTGAGTGCTTCCAACTCAGTGAGTAATAGCAATTAATAATAAATGGAGGTAAGAAAACCGGTAAGAACAATAAATAGTTCTAAAGGTAACAGTACAAGTGAGAACATCTCTAAGGAGAAAGTCCAGTATCAGTCTACTACCGTCTCACATTTTTCCAACACTGTTGCGACGCGCAGACTGATCCTTACCAATACTGCTACGGCGTGCAGCCCGATTCGATATAATACATATAGTGTTGCAGCGTGCAGTTCGATCCAATATAATACATAAAATGCCGCAGCGTGCAGCCCGATCCAATATAATAGATATAGTGCTGCGACGTGTAGCCCGATCCAATGTAATAGTAACTGCGCTCACTGGGGGTGTGTGCAGACTCCAGAGGGGCTCCTTCAACCCAAGTGCTATAATACCGCGGCGTGCAGTCCGATCCATATATATATAACACTGCAGCGTGCAGTCCGATCCATATATATAACACTACAGCGTGCAGTCCGATCCACTACATGTATATGTATATTTTGTTGTGGCGTGTAACCCAATCAGGTATATGTCAAATACCTCACTATGGGTCCTCCACCCCTCTAAATCAATATAGACTTGGCCTCTCAGGTCCACTCAGCTAGAACAGGGTATTCAACCCTAGGTATTCTCAATTAGAGTACATTTCTAGTACCGGTTCATGTTATGCTTTACAGATAAGAGTACGACTGAGAGTATGTGTTCATCAGGTATAGGGTCATTTAGCTCCACAGGCTTTCCTAAGGTTCTACAGATCGGCACAAGGCCCCAAACATGGCAACTAGCCCAATATACAGATATAAGCTCGGTCTCAGTCAATAAGTACATTTAACCATCAATCGGGATGGACTAAGTCTGAATCCCCAGTCAAAATATCACCACGCTCATTACATGACGCGTGTTTCATCTCAACAAAGCACTGTATAGTGCAAATACGGGGTTTCAAACCCTTAGTATATCATTCATGACTACCATTCACCTCAAACCAGCAAAAATCCAAGCTCGCCTTGTGCTTCCCTCACAAATCGACCTCCTCGAGTGCCAAATCTGATCAAAACCAATAAGAATACATCAAAATAGGCTAATGGAACATAACCCAATCTAAATGACTCAAAAAAACACCCAAAACACAAAGTTGCCAAAACCTAAGCCGTAGGCCCGCTTTTCGGAAAATTGCGAAATTTACATTTATGGAATTCTCTTCTCGCCACGAGTCTGTTCATATAAAATTTAACAAAATCGGAGTTCAATGTGCCACCAAATCACGATTTTACATAGCAAAATTCCAAGCCCTAACTTCCCCAATTTATGCCCAAATTCAGAGAATTAATGAAAGATTCTTTGATAATATGACGTATTAAGACCACGAGACTCACCTCCAATCACTTCCCGATGAAATCCCCTTCAAATTTTAATAACAAGCTCTCAAGGTGTGCACAAATGGAGGAAAAATGGAGATAGTCGCGGATGAAATGATATTAAAAACCCTTCTGACGCCTAGTTAATACTATATGCGATCGCAGCCCTGCTATTGCGATCGCATAGCACAAATATAAATCCTCAAAATCTCCTCTTATGCGATCGCACTCCAACCCATGCGATCGCGTAGAACAATCCACTGCTAGGGACCTCAGGCCCAAATACACTACGCGATCGCAATACCCTATATGCGAACGCAGAAAAGCAACTCCTAAACCTATGCGATCGCAATCACCCTTACGCGGTCGCATAGCACAAAATCAGGCCCCTCTTCCACCCTTCTATGCAATTGCAATGCCACCTATGCGATCGCATAGAGGAAACTTTCTACAACATATACCAGCAGAAATCAGATCTCTCAATATGCCAAAATTGATCCGTTTGGACCCCTAGATTCACCCCAAGGCCCTCGGGACTTCAACAAAAATCACCAACCTACTCCAAAACACGATACAAACTTGTTCCAATCATAAAACACATCCTTAAACACAAAAAATCATCAAATCAAGGCGGATTCAAGCCTAAGTTTCATTTATAACTTCTGAAACCAACATCCAATCAAAAACCCGACCAAATGATGTCCGAATGACCTGAAAATTCGCAGACATATCCAAAATAATCTAACGAAGCTTTTGCAACTATCGGAATTCAATTCCAAGCCCTCTAACTCACAAGTCAATGTCCAGTTGACTTTTCCAAACTATTCCTTCATCAAAGAGACTAGTTATCCCATTTCCTACCAAACCCGATCCGATTTGACTCAATCTCACCAAGTACATATATAGAAATAAGAACAAGCTTATTACCAAAAAAATGGGTTAGTAACTCACGTGACGACGAATCGGGTCATCACAAATGGCGAGCATTTCATCTACTTTTTATGGGTCTCGATACAAAAGATTTCCTAGCTTCGATGTCTATACCATATGTTTATGCGCGCACTTTATATCATTCCATGGGAAATCAGGATATGCACCGTCCCGGTTTTACCCATATACAGATAGTCCCCTCATTATTTCAGAGAGCAGTTTTGCCGAAGCTATAGATGAACTCCGGTTCATTCCCTTGTATTGTTACAACCGAGGTGACAGATAAGCCAAAACATTTTGTTAGTCACGCCATTTTGACTCTCGACACATGTCAGTCCCCAAGTGGCTATGTTTAAATGTGACATGCCGCATGTTGACTATTTCTCCTCTATAAAAGCTTCACCTTTTTGCTTTTCTTTCACTTTCGTTCCTAGATTTTACCTTCGAACTTTATAACGGCTTTCAACTTTTTCAACTCGTTATAACTTGCTTCTTAAACCTTAATACCTTCATCTTTGACCTTCAGACCTAAGCATTTTTTCTTGGATTTCCAACTCAGAACTTCATATCTTCATCTCTAACCTTCAAATCTTCATACTCCTTCTTCGAATCTTTATATTTTCCCTAGATTCATGATGGCTAAAACTTTCATGTCTGTACCACAACAAGTGGCCCCCTCATCTTCCCAGCCGACCACGAGGATTGAGGTGACCATCTCCGAGGTGGCTCTTGAGCCTCCTATGAAGAGCTTTATACCCGAGGGTTGCTCTATCAGGGATGATTTCAAAGTTAAGAAGGCCTTTATCTAACAAGATCGACGCGAGGGGGTGTGGAGATATATATGCTCTGTTACTTAAGACACCCTTCCCATAGTCCGAGAGGACTGTAAATGGGAAGGCAATGACATGGTCGTCCCCAAGCCTAATAATGATGTTACTACCCAAGTGGAGGGGTATTTAAGTATTTACACGTACCCCTTTATGCTAGGCCTGATAGACCCAGTAATCCTAGCCTTTTGTAAGAGGTACGAGGTGTGTCTTGGGAAAATCCACTCGTCATTCCTGAGGATCGTTATCCTTCTACACTATTTTGTGAATAACATCAAACCTTCTCAGTTTACCCTCTATCACCTACTCCGTCTGTACAATCCCCGAGTTCTCTAAGGGGATTTAATAAAGCTCGTTCATCGAGCAAGAAAGCCCCCCTTCTCAAGCATTGAGGAGGATCAAGATCGAGGTTGTTAGGGAAGGTTTGTTCGGGTGAAAATCAAAGACCTGATCCCCCTCAAGTTCCTGTCATTCCTCGGAAGTGGAAGGCATCTCGTTAGTGTCGTCTTTATTAAGTATTAACTTCTTTTCATTCTTTTTCGTATTGCATGTATTTACAGTTATGTAGCCGTTGCCCGAGTTCCTGATGCGATCCCCCGCTTCATGGAGTGGGTTGAGGGATCTGCAAGCATATGTCATATTTTATGCGCAGCTGGCGCAAAATTTCAAAGGTCAAATGGGAGGCTGTTGGCCCAAGTAAATGTTAGTTTTGAAGATTGACAAGTGGATTCAGGATGAACCACGTCCACCCCCCAGGTGCACAAAAACGGGCAGATTCGAGCATGTGGGTTGCACGTGAAGGAGATAATCTTAAATTTATGTATTTAATATCTCCTGATCGAAAAGGTTGCATAATTGATAAGAAAAAGGAGTCCTTAATCAAAGAGAACACAATTCAAGATAGGGAATGAGTTAGAAGTTGAAATCAACTAGAACTCCTCCTCCAAGGATGAGTTGCATAAGAACTCTAGTTATATCTTTATCTGCTAACTCTATAAATTGCAGGATGTTCTCACATTAAAGAGTTGCACAAAAAAATGCAGAAGCTAAATGTGAATTGGGAGCAAAATAGCAAGGCTTTTTGCAAGTAGTTCGTATGTGATTCAAGTGTGCAAATTAGAAGATACATGAACCAGATTGAAAAACCAGCTCCATAAAGAGTTTTGTGTGTCTCTTTATTTCTAGTTCAATTGTAGTAGGTATTTTTGTATTGTACCTTTCAGCTTTATTTAGTAGCAATTAAAATATGCACTTTGAGTATTCAAGTTAGTATTAACTTGAAGTTATCGCAGCACTAAGAGGTTGGTTGCTACAATGGGCTTAGAGGTAATCATTAGGTTTCCAAAGAGTTTTGTAAATGCTATTTTGGCTTAGTGATTTAGTGAAGTTTTGGGGAAAATTCTATTGATTAGTAAGTTGTTGTTTTTTTAACCTTTTGAGCCAGGTGTTTTCCACGTAAAAATCTTAGTTTTCTTTATTTTATGTACTTTTAATTCCGCAAACAGTAATAGAAAGTACACCTAGAAGAACCAGGTTCTTCTAGAGCAAAAATTGAGTACCACACAAATCACTCCCCCTCTTGTGTGGTATTGACGTTTAAAACATCAATTGGTATCATAGAAGGTTATCCTTGAAGAGGCTAACACCTTAGGAACAGATCAAGATGAGTGCACCACCTGAAAACTGGGAAGGGCAATCCATTGATAGGCCTCCACACTTTACTGGCCAGTACTACTCTTAGTGGAAAAACATGATGAGATATCACATCATCGGAGAAGACTATCAGCTATGGGATATTGTCACTGATGGTCACCTTGCTACCATGAATAAGAATGTTAAAGGAGTAGATGTGCCAAAAATAAGAGCTGACTGCAATGTTGAGGACTTGAGGAAGTGGAAAAAAAATGCAACCAAGAAATGGCTTGTATGTGGACTAGGTCCAGATGAGTACAACAAGATCCAAAGTTGTACCGCTGCTAAGGAAATCTGGGACACTTTGCAAGTGGCTCGTGAAGGAACACCTCAAGTGAAGAGGTCCAGAGGATCATTGATGTATTCTCAATATGAGAATTTTATTATGAAAGAAGAAGAAATTATCCAAGAGATGTATACTAGGTTCACTACACTAACAAATAAACTTAAGTCTCTTGGAAGGATTATTCTTGAAGAAGATAAAGTTGAGAAAATCTTCACAAGGATTCTACCAGTCTCATGGTAAAGCAAAATCACCGTTATTCAGGAATCTAAGAATATTGATACCCTCAAGATGGATGAATTAATTGGAAATTTTACTGCCTATGAACTGAGAAAGAAAACCATGAAGATGGATGCACCCAAGAAGTAAATGAGCATGGCATTCTGAATTACTGAAGGTGATGATCTAGAAAAGGATGAAATTACCATGATCACAAAGGACTTCAAGAAGTACCTAATGAAAGGAAATGGTCATTCAAGATATAGAAGATACATCAAACCAAAGGTTCCTAAAAAACAAGCTAATGAGGGGTATTACAAGTGTGGGAAGACTTATCACCACATCAAAAACTGCCCTCAATGGTAAATTGAATGGAAGAAGGAAAGAGCTGAACGAAGGAACGGGAAGAAGGAATAGGTTCATCATATGAAGAACAAAGGATCAACAAAGGCTATGGTTGATGTTTTGGGTGAGAGCTCAGATGATGACTCAGAAGAAGAAGATGGAGATGAATAAACATTTATGGAGATTGGGAAATCCTATGAGGAATCTGAGGTAAGGATAACTTATCTCAAAGATAAGATTAAGTTTTTGTCTAAAGAAACTCTATCTCCATTACTTCTAGATTTCATTGATGAATTTGAGGTTATAAACAATGAAAAGGATCAGCTATCTAAGGAGTGTGTGATTCTGAAAGCTAAGTGCAAAAATATGGAACTTAGGGCTAAAATGCTGAGTTGAAGAACTAGGTTCATGAACTTGACACCATAGTCCTAGAACTTAAATCTGAAAATCTAAAAAATGAAATTAGGAACTGGTAAAAGAAATATGATCATACACAACTCACTTTAGAAGAAAATGTAGGAAAAATGAAAGATGAGTTGTATAAAAGAGATGAGCAGATAAGAGTCCTTAAGGAGGATCTAAATAAGGTTAAGCATGAGCTAGACAGAACCTGTAAATGGAATAGGTCATCCGATGCACTTTCATGGCTACATGAACACCATAATAGCAATAAGTGAGGACTTGGTTATGGGACCCCTGCACCTAAGTGGGATCCTAAAAGTAAGTATCTCACACTTCCTGAGAACATAATTTGCACACACTGTGGTAAAACTGGTCACTATAAATCTGAATATATTGCAAAAGAAAAGGCTAGTAAAAAGAACAAAGAATTTGTTCAAGGGAAAAATAGGCTGCCAGGTTGGGCTAAAAAGAGTTTGATTCACCCTTTTGCCTATATAAAGGGACCCAAACTAGTTTGGGTTCCTAAGACTAATCTCCGATTTCCTTTTATGGGTCCAAGTGAAAGAAGCATCCCAATATGGTACATGGATAGTGGCTACTCAAAGCATATGACAGGAAGTAAGAACCAGTTCCTTTCACTTGAGGACCTCATATGAGGTAATGTCTCATTTAGAAATGGGAAGAAAGGTGAGATTATTAGGGTTGAAAAGGTTGGTAAGACTGATTCTCACTCTATTGAGAATGTCTACTTGATAGATGGCCTAAAGTACAATCTAATAAGTGTATCACAATTATGTGATAAAGATAACTTGGTAGCATTCACTACTACCAAATATTTTGTGATTAGTCTTACCATTGACAAGATTGTTTTTCGGGGAAATAGAGTAAACAATACATACATTGTAGATTTTTCCACATTTCAGAAAATGAACTCAGTTGCTCAAGAGTGTTGGAAAATGATCTCCTCCTTTGGCACAAAAGACTTGGACATTCAAGTTCGATTCAACTCAACAAATTAGTCTCCAAGGATCTGGTGATAGGGCTACCCAACATCAAGTTCAAGAAAGAAAAATTTTGTGAGGCTTGTGCAAGGAGGGAAGCAGGTAAGATCCTCTTTTAAATGCAAGAAAGTGGTAAGCACCACCAGAAAGATGGAATTGGACCATATTGATCTCTATGGTCCAATGAGAACATTAAGTAGAGGTGGTAAAAGATATGTGATGGTGCTTGTTGATGATTACTCTATGTTTACTTGGGCATTCTTTTAACATATAAAGATTAAGCATTCGACATGTTTACTTCTTTTGTTAGAAAAATCAGAAACAACTAGGTAATCAATTTGCATCAAATAGGTCTATCACAGAACTGAATTTGAAAATGCGAAGCCTAGCAAATTTTACATGCTATATCATAAATAGTTGCATGACCAGACCTATTGTTAAGAAGATTCCCTATAAGTCACTTAAAAGGATAAAGCTAAATAAATCTCATCTTAGGGCATTTATATACAAGTGCTTTGTGCACAATAATGGGAAGGACTCCCTAGTTAAGCGTGATCTCAGAAGTAATGAGGGAGTATTCTTGGGATATTCTTCACATAGTAAGATATACAATAAAAGAACTATGTGCGTAGAAAAAATATGTATGTTATTTAAACCTAACATTATTTTTAAAGAGTAGGAACAAGATAATTAAGATATTGGGATGATAAAAAATTAAAATCATGTAGCCATAGTCCAGCCTGAAGAAGCATCACAAGATGGAACATGTGATGGAACAGGTCCTTCCACCCAGGGCAACATGACATAGGGAACTGACTAGAGAGGGACTGATCCTAAAACCTCGAGGGAAACTGTCCATGAACCTATTCATAAGTAAAAAAACCAAGAAGGACCATCTAAAGAAATTGACACTCCTATTGCAACATCTACAAAATTGAATATAGATGAACCTGGTTCATCTGTTGATCAGAAGTTGTATAAGGGAATGATTGGTTGTCTTTTGTATCTTACTCCTAGGAGACTTGACATTGTTTTCAGTATAGGTCTT
This sequence comes from Nicotiana noctiflora, assembly GCA_032618575.1. Classification (NCBI taxonomy): domain Eukaryota; kingdom Viridiplantae; phylum Streptophyta; class Magnoliopsida; order Solanales; family Solanaceae; genus Nicotiana; species Nicotiana noctiflora. Next base: position 197,974 of record JASVEL010014208.1, on the reverse strand, counting down.
TGTGCTTGATTTCAGGCTTCCACTTGACTGCTATCAAGAGAATATTGAGATTCATGAAAGGCACCAATGGACGTTGCCTTTGGTATCCAAAAGGTAGAAATTTTAACCTAATGGGATATGCTGATGCTGATTATGTAGGTTCCTTATAGATAGGAAGAGCAATTCAGGTATGGCACACTTAGGGGTGTTCATGGTTCGGTTTGGATCGCTTTTTCTCTAAAAAAAAAAACCAAGTAAGTCGGTTTTTTAAATATTAGAACCAAATCAAACCAATTAAGTCGATGTTTTCTCGATTTGGTTTATGTCGGTTTTTTCGGTTATTTATCGATTTTTCTTAAATATAAGACATACACTACCAAACACATATTTCGGAGACCATATTTTCAACATAACACAGTCAAATCAATTGACCTTTAAGGAATCTATTATATACCAAGATATATTGATGATAATGAATCAAATAGTGATGAATAATTTAAGGACTCTATCAAAAATATATTATTTTTAACACGAAATAAATATTACACTTAACCAAAAAAAACTACCGTAAGAACTATAAAAAAAGTGCAAACTATTAACACTTATTATTAAAATTTTGAAACTTTATATATATATATAATAAATTTAAAATAGCTACTCCTATAGTCGGTTTGGTTCAATTTGCTTTTTTACTAAAACCAAAACCAAATCAAATTTGATCGGTTTTTAAAATTCAAAACCAAAACCAAGCCAAAACCAAAAAGTATCGGTTTTTTTGGTCTGTTTGGTTTGGTTTTTTGGGTTTTTTTGAACACCCCTAGGCACACTTCCTTGGTTCATGTCTTGTGTCATGGGCTTCCAAAAAGCAAAATTCAATGGCCTTATCTACTACTGAAGCTGAGGATGTTGCTGTTGTTTCATGTTGTGCTCAATTGTTGTGGATCAAACAACCATTATTGAACTTTGGAATTGATGTTGGATTTAACACTAGTGCTATTAGTATGACAAAGAACCCGATTTATCATAGAGAACTTAGCACATAGATGTTAGGCACCATTTTTTAGGGACAACTATGAGAACAGCTTGATCACTGTATAGTTTTGTGCTACTAACAAGCAAATTGCTGACATCTTCATAAAAGTCTTAAATAGATATCACTTTGAGAGTAACAAGTTAGAATTAGGGATGATTAAGATCACATAAAAGTACCAGTTCAAGGTTAAACAGAAAAAAATGAAAGAAAACAATTTGGTTAGAAAGTCTGTAAATTGTGTATAATTAGATTAAATCTTGCTCAGTCTCATACTTTATATAGTATACTCTTGTGCGATGTTTTAAAATGAATCATTAATATCTAATGATATTTTCACTATTTTGGCAAATTTAGACTCATACAAGAGAATTATCAGTGAAGAACCTGGTTTATCAAGGTAACACGGTATGTTTTTTGCACTCTGCATAATTTGAAATAACTATATTTGGATCATGAGAAAAGTCCTACCAAATACCAAACTCCTTTAGGATTATCCATTACAAGTGAACCACTCCCGTTCAACAGAGTCCCAACCGAATAGAAGTACCTAGATTCTAGGGATACACTCCAATGTTTCTTCAAAACTGAATTTAAATTTAATTAAACTTCGAAGAGTCTAAAAATCTGTAGTTAACACATCAATTATTCCCCTTTATATTGATCATCTTTAGTGTATTCCGTAATTCACATCTCTCAAGCCGTCAAAAACTCTCATTCTTCTTTCATCTTCCAAACACAATTAATTCTCTTCTCTTCCATACCTCAGCCTAGATATGCCAAACACTTCTAAAAATCCTTCATCACCACCACAGGAAACCATTTCCACACCTTCTACCACTGCTTCAACCACACCAATCTCTAAGAAAAGTAGAGTAAAGATGATGGTCGTAAGATTTTCGCTGAAGGAGAGGAGATTAAGAAAATAAAAAAACAATTGAAAGTTGGTAGGGAAGAAGAATCCTAGAAATCTGAAGATTCATTTAAGTCCGCTACTAAGGTGGAAGAAAGTAGGTCTTTCGAAACTGAACAGGTATCTTTTTATTCTAAAGTTTCTCCTGAGATAATTTCTAAAGTTGCTGAAAATTTGGAGAATAGAAGCGTAGGATGTGTAGCACGTGTTGAGACTACATAATCTGGAGAATTTGGTGGTAAAAATTAAAAAAAAAAGAGCAAGGGTGCTAGGATTAATGTGAGGGGAAAGGGTACAAGAGTGATTGATTCTTCACCCACTCATGCTAGTATAACAAAAGAAACTGGTGCAATGGATGTTTGGGGAGAGTAATTTAGTGAAATAGAATAGAGTGTGAGCAAAACAAGGGGAAGTGGGTCTGGAGAAGCTGCTGATGGGTTGGTTCAACTTGAAAAAATATAGATGAACCCGTTCCATCTGAACAGGAAACCCTGTCGGACCTAATGATAGGGTTATTAATGACACCAAAATGCATTCCATTCCTTATGGTTTCATCCTCACAACTGTGCTTGCACATTTCAAGATACAAGCAAGGATCATTTCGGGGATAATACTCTGCTTGCTTGCGATTATGAAGTCAATGTCAGTCCTAATGAACCTGGTTCATCTAAAAATACACCTATCAATAGCAAAGTCAGAGTGAGGCAAAGGCTATTGAAATAGCAAGGCTGAAGACACAATTGGTTGAGGTAGAATCTGAGAGAGATTTTCTCAAAACTAAACTTGCAAGGGAAATGGAGAAGAATGATGGAATTCTTCAAGATATGCTGAAACTTCTCCAAGCAAATAAATCAGCCCTACCGCTTCCAAGCCTTAAGACTCCTAGCCTAATATAGATAAACCAGTGACGCAATTAGGGACTTTTTGTTTCTTTTGCTCATATTTTCAGTATTTTTATTTCTTCTTATGCTTAGTGATAGAATCTTATCAGTCATCAATGAAAATCACTATTTTTTCTCTAGCTATTTTTTTATATTTCTTTGATGGTTAAAATTCTTGGCTTGATCTATGATAACTAATTATGATTGCATTTGAAGTAGCCCTAATGGCCATGAGTAAGCTTTAAAATCTAGTTATCTCACATTTTTTATGCAACTTTTCGATGATGCAAAAAGGGAAAGAGGTTGTGCTTTAAACAAGTGATGTTTTCACTTTGAACATTGATGTTATAACCTAATGTACCTGGTCTTTGATGATAAGGGATAAAAAGGAAAAATATTTCTAACATTGTGTTGATGTTGAGCTGAGTTGAAACAGGGCCTAAACTTATGAAAAGCACAAGTTTGTCATCATCAAAAAGGGGGAATTGGTTGACCCAAGTAAAGGTTAGTTTTGAAGATTGACAAAGGAACTCAGGATGAACCAGGTCCATCCCTCAGGTGCAAAAAAACGAGCAGATTCGAGCACGTGGGTTACAAGTGATGGAGATTAGCTTAACTTAGTGTATTAAAAGGTTGCATAATTGATAAGTAAAAGGAGTCTTTAGTCAAAGAGAACATAATTCAAGTAGGGAAGGATTTAGAAGTTGAAATCAACTAGAACTCTTCCACCAAGAAAGAGTTGCATCAGAACTCTAGTTATTTCTTCATCTACTAACTCTATAAATTGCAGGATGTTCTCATATTAAAGAGTTGCACAAAAAACGCAGAAGCTAAAAGTGAATTGGGAGCAAAATAACAAGGCTTTTGCAAGCAGTTCATGTGTGATTCAAGTGTGCAAACCAGAAGCTACATGAACTAGATTGAAGAACCAGCTCCATAAAGAGTTTTATGTGTCTTTCTTTATTTCTAGTTCAATTGTAGTAGGTATTTTTATATTGTACCTTTTATCTTTATCTAGAAGCAATTGTATTAGGTACTTTGAGTATTCAAGTTAGAGTTAACTTGAACTTGTCGCAACACTTAGAGGCTGGTTGCGACAACGGGATTAGAGGTAATCCTAGGTTTACAAAGAGTTTTGTAGCTGCGCTATCGCTGCCTGTTGAGTCTGTAAATTTATCGAAGATTAGCTGCAAGCTTACCTCATAACCTTCGCCCTCGGGCGTTTCCCAAACAGTTGGTCGGGGACCTCAACGACCGCTGTTTTTGGGGTTAGTTGGCAGGCTAACTTTGATAGAAACCTGTGAATTAGCATCGATCAGATTGGAAATTGGGACCCCGTTAGTATCATCAGGGGCAACCTCATTGTTGGCACCAAATTGTTGTTTACGCAATGATTGCCAAGTTAGCCTCAATGTTCAAGTGGGTAGACTGAGAATTTGACATTTTAAAGTTGAACTGAAATTGAGACTTTGAAGAGCAAGCGTAAAGATAGTGTGTTATGGAGATTTGTATCAAAGAACTACTATTATTCTTAGCCCCACAGTGAGCGCCAAACTGTTTACCCTTACAATAAATGATAATTATATTTATACGAAGTTTTAAAAATATGTGGATTGATTCGATACGAATAGCCAAAGATATTAGATAAAAAAGTGAAAGAAAAAATGAAAAATCAAACCAGTTGTAATATTATGGCCCAACTTGATGAATAATTTCTACCCTCGGTTGAATCCTTGGTTCAAAACCAATTGGGTATGAAGGACAATAGTGAAGTAAGAACTTTGCAATAGCTAGAACTCATAAAAATAAATTTGTACTATCTAGGTATGCGTGTTATAATGTCTTTATCATTGAAAAGCTTCCCCTTTATATAGTAGAAGAGTTTTATTCCTAGTACAAATCTAAAAAAGTGTAAAAATCTTCCTTTTTATTAATCAACGATTCGTAATCATCATTGAGCAAGATCCGTGCTGTGATATCCGGTTGGTTGCGGATATCATAGCCCTCTATCGGTTGTGTACAACCGCTCATGGGGTTTTCCGAATTCTTAGAACCCATCCCAAGTCCAAGATGCATCATTTCATCAGGTCTGATGGCGTGCACTTTGTCTACTTTTTACAGATCTCGATACAAAAAAGTTTCCAGCTTCAATGTCGATGCCGTATGTTTATGTCCTTACTTCGTATTGTTCATCGGGAAATTGCGGTATGCGTCATCCCGATTTCACCCTTATACAATAGGAAAGAGGAACAAGTACTTAAAAAACATTTATTTTAAACGATAATAGCTTACGTGACATCCTAGGATTATTGATTTATTAAGTTGAACCATCAAAAACTAGAAATTTATATATTGTTGTAGAAAGGCAACAAGACACGTTTTATAAAGCATCCAAAAAGAAATTGCCATTCGATAAAAAAGGTGTTGACACAAAATTATTAAAAGTCTACTGAAAAACACTTTCATATGGGGGAATATTAACTATGATATCCGTTACAGGAGTAACCATTTTGTCTCACCTCGACTAGCTTGCAAGTGGTAGAGCTTAAACTACAATATTTTAGACTTAAGATAAGTTCACGATAATAGTTCACTTCTTAATTTAATGAACAAAGCTAAGGGGACGACGTATGAAATGGTTGGTCGAAAACTGACTTAACAACATAGATGCAAGAAACTAGCTAGTGTCAGCTTCTACCAAGTCCTCGTTATAATTAACTAGTAAACTTACTCGCGCGTTACGCGTTTAATATTAAAAAATATTAATTAAATTAAATTGTGATCGGACTTGTGTGAATATATTAGATAGTATTACTTAAATAAATTTTAATTGCTATCTTATTTGTCAATACAATGTATAATCATATAATAACTTTTTTGTTCTTTATTCTTTATTACATTATCCAATGTTTAAATAAAAAAATTTATTAGTATATTACTTTATTTAATATTTTTTTCTTCTACTTTATTTTTATAATATAATAGAAGACATATATTTTATAACTCTTGAAATATTATTTTTATTTTATATTTTATTTCATTGTTCTCAATACTATTGTCTTAATTTTAATGAAAGTATAATTTTTATTTTGAAAAAGGAAAAAGAAAAAAAAATTAACTAACGTAAATCATCCCTCACCCACGTCCGAGTAGTTAATTTTAGGTAAGTTAATTCTTTTTGTCCATTTTTTCATTTTTTATAAAATAACTTTTAGATCTTCAATTACTTGGAAGTTTGTCCTAAAATTTGACGCCTACTAATTTTTTGTTGTTACAATAACATTATCATATTGATTTGCTTTTCTTATTTATATCTTCTATATAGATAGAAGATTTTCTCTGTCGGTTTTTTCTCTTTCACCTCTTTCCGTTTTCTTTTTCATTTCATCGTATCTCTCTTTCGTTTCTCTTTCTATGTCCTTATTTCTTCATAAAAAGCGTGTGTCTATGAAATTCAACCAATATTAAATTATTTTTGGGCGGATATAGAAAGGGAAAAAATAACTTATTAGTCTCTTAGAAAAAATCTCTAAGATGAAGGTAAAAAAGGAAAAAAAATTAATCTTTTTATGGGAGGATATAGAAATGGAAAAATAATTGATTAATCACTTAGAAGGCGCAGAAACAGTCTCAAGATGAAGGGAAAAAAGCAAAAAATTAAGAAAAAGACAGTGATAAATGTTAGACTATGCGGGCTGCTATACCATAATATCAGCATTCTTTGGCCTCAAAATTCTCAGTATTTAAAAATAGCAGAAACATCCGAATATAATTAGAAAAAGCTTAATGTGATAATTATCTTAAATACAAATAATGTAGATAGGGCTTTCAATGAGTAGTTGGTTACATATTTTGTAATCTCTACTCTTTTATATAGGACAAAAAAACAAAATAGAAAAAAGAAGAAGAGGAGTAAACAAATAAAAACGAAAAAAGGAACACTCTTGCTGCCTCGTGACAACACTCTTGTTGTCAAGTCGAGCTCAATTGACGGAGGTCTAACAAACCACCTACACTCTTTGAAACTCGACGTCCTCGTCGAGGTCAACTCAATGTATGAGTCCTAAGGGATTGACAAGCAATGCTCCTTGACCTCTTCTCTCTTTATATGCCTTCACATCTGCCACTTTTCACTTTTGGTAACACAATAATAAAACCTCATCACCATTTTTCTAAAGTAAGTGAGAACATATTGAACCCCCAGTACAAAAGCGTTGTGACTCACAGAATAATTTATTTGTGAAAAATAAAGAAATATCTACATGAGTGAAAATTAAAAGCTCAATATATTTAAGGGATGACATAATTAGTGAACATGATAAGTAAAATTTTTAATGAAACATACCTGATCCAGAAAAATAATTTTATGCATAATCACATAGACAAAAGAGCAGGCAAGGTCTTCATAATTTTGAAGACAATTAGTCAAAAAGAGAGAAGATTTAGAAGGAGAAAACGCAAATTGGATGGAATTTGCTATTCACGTAACTTTCTTTTTTTCGTTATAAAACGTGAATGTTTAGCATTAATTCTTTGTCCTTATGAAACAGTGGTATAGAAACGGCAACTGTTGAAACGTCACAAGTACTTATTAAAGCGTGGTATATTAACAATCATATGGAACAATATAACAGTAATTAAATATTAGATTATATTGTAATTGCATGAATATACTGATTTTTTAACCAGAAAAAATGAGTTAAAATGCCAAAAAACTGACAAAAAAGATAAATACTATTGCTAGCACGTGAGAGGTGCCAAGTCAGTTTTTCTAGTCTCTATATTTATATAGATATATAGATAAGTGGTAAATCCTTAGTATATTTAAATTTATAATGTCGCTTTTACCTCAACTTTAGAACTATGGATTGGAAGTGAATTTAACAAGATGAGGCATAAAGGGATTGAAGGTTAATTACCCTATACATAAATTTATGCTCATACTGAAAATATTGATTTCATATGAATCTAATAACAAAGAATTGCACCAGCATAATAAATGCTTCACCATGAAACACGAAAAGAAAAAAAAAAAGAAAAAAAGGAGGAAGTCCATGTATTTTTGCTAACAATCACATCAAAGGCAACCATTAACACAAAAGTATATTGTGGCAATGATAGTGTTTTTCATCAATCGTCGGCTATACTCTTATGCACTCATTTGTTTTTATTAAGATTAAAATGTTTGAATCTGAATACATATAAATATAAAGAGATGTGTATTAAGTTTCTCAAGACATTTGAATCTAAATATACATCGAAATATTAAGATATTGTATTAAGATCTGAATAATGAATAATTAAGACTATTTATTTTCTCTAAATATACAAACTTTGCAATTATTTAAAAATAAATAAATATAAATTCAAATAAAATATTAATTAATTAAATAGTAATCAACATTTTTTTTATAAAAATCATATAATGGATGGTCGTGGTGATTACTATCTATGGTGGTGGTGGTTGGTTGTGATATTGACTGATGGTGGTGATTGTACCATTGTCGGTAACAGCTAGCGGTGATAGTGAATGACAGTAATGGTTGATGATGGTGGTAACCGAAAACCGTAATTAATGATATATAGTGGTGGCTAATGTAATTGTTGGTTGTTGTGGCAATGGTTGTTTTGTGGTGATGAACGACTAGTGGTGCTAACAGCTGACTGTAGTGATTGGGCGGTGGTGATTATGGCTAGAGACGATGGTAATTAGTGGGTTGGTGGATGGTAGTAGTCTATAATGATGGGTAGCGATAATAAAGATAGCCAATAACGATACGCACAGAGTGAGAGGGTGGCGATAATAGTAGTGGTAGTTAGCAATTAAAGTATATAGAGTAGTGGTGAAATATATCTTTCACAAATGCTTGAATGAATAATATCTCCATGATATTAAGACTTTATTATAGGTCTTAATCATTAAGTTCTACTCAAACCTTTTAAGTAGTCGTAAAAGAAAAAAAACAAATGCACTTTCAAAGGTTTCTAGGTCACATCAAAACTTACTATTAGTTAAATAGTTTTTGTTTGTATTATTTTGTACTTAATTCGTCTTTGCAAATTGTTTTTTTAAAGTAAAATATGTCCCTATTCTATTGAAAAATGTTTAATATTATCCTCTGTTATACTATCAGTCCAAATATATCCCTAACGTCATATTATCGGTACAAATATATCCTTGACATCATAAAAGTGGTACAAATCTACCCTTCCTCCGTTAACTGCCCCCTATGACAATATTTCATTGCCACCTCACCATTATACTCCCATTTTCATCCCTGCCTCATAACCTTTCTTTCCAGTTCATTTGAAGAAAAATCGCAGATCACAGATATACAAACAAATTATATCAAAAGAAATGCTAACAACTAAAGATAATATGAAACAATGTGAATCGAGAAAATTCTAACTTTGCTATTCAAATCATGCTTATACGAATGAAAATACATTTTGTTTTATTGCTAAGCAAAGATACGAGCAAACTAGTGTAAGGTTTCAATATTGACCATGATGAGAAAGAAAAATAACCTATACACGAGAGTTATTTTTATTTTTTGTTTCTTTCTCTTCAACCACATTTCTGGAAAGGCTACCATTTTTTTTCTCTTTACATTTTATGTTAAAATGAAAGTGCTACTAAATTTTTCCTAAATATATCTTACAAATTCAGACAACACAAGGAAATGCACAATAAAATGCAAAATTTTATGGTCAAGTGAAGGTACGTAAAACTCCAAATCGGGCCGGAGAAGCAACAAGAGGAAGTAGAGGCAGTGAATTCTTCTAAATAATGATAGAACTTCAAAGTAATTGAACTTGGCAGTTCAAACAGGGAGAAATGGTGATTTAGCAATAAAATGTGTTCATAGGGGAGTCAGTTAACGGAGGAAGGGTAGGTTTCTACCGTTTTTATGATGTCGGGATATATTTGGACCCATAGTATGACATTGGGGATATATTTGGACTAATAGTATAACGGAGGATAATATTAAATATTTTTCAATAGTATAAGGATATATTTGACACTTTTCCGTTTTTTAAACTGCAAACATCACCTTTTATCTTCTGTAGTATTAGTATTATTTTACTTAAAAATAATTAATCATGTCCTTTACATTTGTCCATTCACTTTGTACTATTCTCTTATTACAGTATTCAAATATTATTAGAAGTTTTCATCACGTACGTCGTTGTTTATTTTTGGTAAACTATTATCTTGTGCATTTAGAATAATACCTGAATTTAATTCGTGCCCCTTGCTTATGTACCATTGTTTGAGGGTCTTAATCCACTTCAATTTATTTTATAATTAATTTGTTCTTAAAATACCTTTGCATGGGTTGATAATGTTAATTAGTTTCTGACCAAAGAAACTATGTATAAAGAATTTTCAGATATACATAACATCGTAGTATGTGTCATTAGTTTGGGGTGTTATAAATTTTTCCTTAAAAAAATGAGATGACATCGCCAAAATAGACAATTATATTTTGAAAGAATTAGTACTCTAATTGACACGAAACTATGATTTACTATTTAATTAGAAGCAAAAAGTTTCGAAAACATTTTCTTTTCACGTTTAGAGCAGCCAAAAACTCCTTTAGCAAAGAATAAACAATTATACGAATAAATAGAGAAATGAAAAGCTTGAATTTTTACCCTTTCTCCTTTTTTGCTTTCTATCCTGTAGAGAAAGCTTTTTCTTTATTTTGTGAAAGTTGTCATCATTTGCTTCTAAACTAATCATATTCCTCCGGCAAATAAATAAAGTTAACATATTTGTTATGGATTAACCTAATTTTACTCTTATGAGAACTTTTGAGAATTATTTGTTTAATAGTGGGAATTAATTAGTTTGTACTATATGTGTACTTCTGAATTCTTCCTTTGGGACTACATTACGTCTATTTTTAATTGATAGTGCTTGTAGTTTCTATCATCTTAGACTAGAACTCTTATGTGTAAGACGCGGAATTGAGATTTGAAGTTTATGGAGTTTGAATTTGTCACAGAACCTAAAACTCGTTTTAATTATTGAATTCGTAATTAAATATTTATATATATATTTAATGAATTTTTGAAAATAATAATATTTAAGCTAAAATGACTGGGTTCGACCAAACTCACACCTAATAAATTCTAAGGCTAGCTCCGCCTCTATTACTTACCACTAACACCGCGACAAATCTTCATGGAATTATTCTTAATCAATGCACATCAAAGGTAATTAATTGTCTGCCTTCGTTAATTGATTGGTCGATTACGCGTTAATTCATATTCATCTGAGAACAATTGGACCTCATGACTTTTTGTATAGCTAACGATCCCACTAATAATGATGTTGACAATTAATCTTAAAAGAAATGATTAGGAAAGACTCTTATTGCAAACTTAATAATTAGAACCACACGAAGAATTTGCAGAATTTTTTGTTCAAATTATTATTGATAAGGTTTTCATGGAAACATGCAAAAACTTTAATTGGAAACCTCACTTTATAAACTCCTTCAACCAATAGCAAGATTTTTCTTCCCTCATGTTTTTTCCATGTTCCCCACTTCTATTTACTCATTTCTCCACTAATATAATGTTTAATTTGTTTGTTATTTTAATTTGGGTGGTAATGTACGGACCAAAAAAATGCAGAGACGAATGCTAGTATAAGGTAGCTGTGAAGGCAGTGACAAAGATTAAAATTTCGCTAAAAGGTAATCACTTTTGAACATATCGCTCATGTGCATGCAGTGTTATATGCTACGGATATGTGCTGATTTTGGTGAGTGATAAAGATGACTCCGTCACGAGAAGGGATGTCAATTGTGTTGGTGGTAATCACTGAGTTTTGTTGCGTTTGAACGTAATGTGGTACGTAGGGAGTGTGGATAGGAGGTTTGTTAGGTTTGCAGGGGTTAATGGAGGGGTATGATTTGAGTGGTGTGTACTGAAGTCGGGGTGTTGTTAGCCTAGCGAGAGGTAGAAGAAAGTCGGGGATTAAGTCCAATGAGGGAAAATGAGGTGGTTGCGAAAGTGTTGTCATGGCCAGATGTGCTAGCTCCCCGATAGGTTGTACTTCCTTCCTTAAAGATTCCATCTCTTTGGAAATTCTGGCCATACGTTTGTGAGCACGTGATTATTGCCCCATAAGAGAAATACTTTCAAAAATTCAAAATAAAACCATTTTAGTTTGTTTGTCATTGTTGTGAATTTTGTGATTATTTTTCTGGTGTTACTTGCATTTATCTGTGCATATTTATTTGTTTAAATAAATAAAAATATCAAATATGTTGAATTTGTATATAAAATTCAAGTTTATAATTATGAATAATTAAGTTTATTATACAAAAAATATAAAATAACAAAAATATGCAATTTGTTTTCTTTTTTTTTTTTGCAGATTTTGCATTTAATGTCCAATTTGTGCGATTTTTATTTTAATTGACTTCTAATTTTGTGTTATAATTATTATTATGAGTTAATTAGTATTTTTAGAATAATTTTGGGTTTTATAATTTAATCTTAACATTTTTTTTATTTCATAATAAATAATTATTTAAAAAAAAATAGAGAAGATAAATCCGGAATTGGGCCTCTTCTTAAATTTTAAACCTAGGCCCAAGTCTATTCTACCCAACCCAACACCCCATAACCCAAAGCCATGACCCATGACTAATGACCCAAACCCATAACCCATCTACTACACTACTATACACTATTCAAACAAACCATAAACCTAAAACATACATAACACAAAAGCCTCCACCCTAACTATTCTCTCTTCTTCTCTTCTCCTTCTTCCTTCTCCATCACCTTGCCTCCATGGCTGCCGCCTCTTTCCCCACGACCACCAGCAGTCTCCCATGCCGTCACCATCTCCGGCAGCAACCATACAAACCTCCAAACCCCCTCCATGCACGACCACCCAATCCCCACCGTGACCAACCCTCGACCTCCATTAAAACCAGCAAGCTTCAGTCGTCTCCAACTATTTGGACGTTAAGCATGCAGCAACAACTCCATCATCCACCATGGCTGGATAATACCAGCTCTTCTTCCTCAAGAACTCGGCCGAGAACTGCTACCAGTTCTGTCGCCGGTCGCCAGCACTGCCGACGACGGCCCAACGCCAGACGGCCAGCTCTTCCCCTTCCCCGATGTCCCAAGTATATATATATATATATGTATGTATATGTGTGTGTGTGTATATATATATGTATATATATAGAAAACCCTAGATATACATGTGTGTATACTATATATATTATGTATATACATGTATATATGGGTATATTATATGTATATATGCATATATCATGTTGGGCATGATTTTTGTGACTTTGTGTTATTTTTATCTTAAATCTGCATTTTTGTGTGCGTATTTATTTGTTTAAATTAGTAAAATGCAAAAATATATACATTATGTGTTGCATTTTTTAGTGTTTAATATCAAATTATACGGTTTACATTCAAGTGATATGTAATTATGTGGGATAATTGTAGTAAAAAATAGTTGTGTTATAGGTTAGTATATATATATATATATATATATATGTATATATATATATGTATGTATATTTTCGGGTTTAGATAGTATATATTTGATTTTGTTTCTTACTTGTTGTTCATCATGTTCTTGATTATTTCTTCATCTTCATACTTTAATCATGTGTTTTGTTTAGTTTTTAATATAGAAATGTTATAGTTCAATCATTTGCATCCTAAATCTTGGTTGTGATATTGTTAAATTTAATTCAAATTTTAGTTAATTATTGAGTTTAGTAGATTAAATTCGTTTCATTATTTTTGCTTAAGTCTAAATTCGGATTTTTAATTACCGAATTGAAATAGTTTGTTTGATATGTTAAGTTTAATTTAATTTAAGTTTAAGTGATTTGAAGTTACTTATTTATTATTGTTGATGAATCTGAAAATTTTGTTGTTTAAAGTAATGTTGTTCTTTGTTGTTCATCATGTTGTTAGAATTGTTGTTAAAATTATTTAAGAATTGGTTAAATTGGCTATATTTTGGTTGTTTGAGTTAGGTGAATTGGTTATAGCTGAAAGGGTATAGTAGTAAATTTCAATAATTTTGAGGGGTATTTTGGTCATTAAATTGTAGTCAATTATTTGAATTAAAGTATTTTGTCAATTAGTTATTTAATTATTATTAAATTAAAGTGGGGGACAAAACAAAAGATAGTGGTAATAAAAGTATTAATAGAATATGTATAATGGAGAATAAAATATAACATAGTAAAATTAAAAGTGAGATTAAAATAAAAAGAAAGTGGAAGTCTTACTTTTAGGTTTTTAATTAATAGTGGTTTGTTTTTTTAATTAAAAAAAAGTTTAGGTCTTGCTTATATAAGAATCAGATTTCATTTGATAAAAAAAGGGGAAGAAGATCATTTTTTAGGAGAAGAAAAAATCCTAGAAAACAAAAATCTGAAAAATCTTAATAGTATTACCAAATAGTGAAGAAAAGAAAAACAAAACAGAAAAAAAAAACGAAAAAAAACCTGAAATTTTTTTAGTCTTTCATTTTACAAAGTCTTACTTTTGAAGTTCAATTCTGGTTATTGATTCTCATTGCTTAAATCCGGATACTGGGTATTTTTTGGGTTGTTGTTGCTGTGTTATTTACTGTGTTGATCACTGGTATTCTTTTCTTTCCAATATCAGGTACATACCTAATCATGTTTAAATGATAAGATGAATACATGGGAAATATGAGAATTTTTTTTTGAGTTTTAAATAGTTTCTACTTCTATCTTCTTTTGTAGATTATGTTTAATTCGATATTAATATTTCTGTAAATTTTGTGATAACTTTGAATAATTAAGTCTTGTTGTAGTAGTTATAATTCACTTCAAAAATGGTTATTAAATAGTATAATTATAAATGTGTTTATAAATGTTCAAATTGTTTAGTAAATAAAAGGAAGAATAAATTGCTCTTTTACTAATCAAATTAATTAGAACTTCTTTAATATCGTCTTTAATAAGCCACATTGTTAATATGTAGTTAAATTCAATAAAATGTGAATTTTAATTATTTTGCGTAAATTAGGCATTTATGTACGATTTGAGTTTTAAATAATATAAGAAATATTTTTTTCAAGTTAACCATCTCCAAATATAAGTGAAGGATTTAATGTTGATTATAGTTTTTTTCAAAATAGTTGTAAATAGTTAATATCAATATTTTAAGTTCAAAAAAAATAAAAATATGAGTCTAAATTAGTTATAAGATTGGTTTAGTTTGTACATATATTAGTTGTTGGTTTTTGCATTTTTTTTTAATTTAAGTAATGGCTATTTTCTTAAACATTTTTCCAAATGTAGCAAATAATATATTTTCTTTAAGTATGTAATCAATTAGAATTTTTGTTGTTAAAAAGAAAAAAAAATGAATTTAAATAAAAATTACAATTGATTTATTATTGCTGTTTTTTTTATAAACATAGTTTTAAATAATTGGGAATAAATGATTTTGTTATCATGCAAGCTTTAATATTGTTATAATTTTGAATAAATGATTTTATTAGTTTTTTTATATATATTACCATTAGAGCTTTAATATTGTTCTAATTAGTTTCTTTTACTACTAAGTTAAGAAATCCCGTTTTGTTTTATAAAAAATAATAAAAATAATAATAATAATAATAATAAAATAATAATAATAAAAAAAATTCTATTTAAACATAGAGGAAATTCTGCTTCAATAATTTTTGTCATAAATTAGATGAGCATTGCATTTCTAAATTCTAAATTAATTATGAATTTTTTTATTTATAAAAACTAAAAAATAGGAAATGTAGCCATTTTAGGATTATTTTTGTTAATAAATGAGACGGGCCTCACCAAATAAATCGCACAATCTGTGGGGCCCTCACAAGCATATAAATTAAAAATACTTAAAAATTTGGGATTGGCCGTTTAGTGAATTTTCACGGCTTTCTCAAAATAATAACGCGTTAGTAGCTTTAAGCGCGTATTTAATAAATTCTATCTCCCTAAACTAGGGTGCACATTTATGTGACCCAAATCCAAATCTCAACAAAGTTGAAATGTGTTTATAATCACGGGTACATTGATTGTGACGTGGTTTGAAATACATTTTCATGATGTTGCAATTCTTTATAAAAATAATGAATAATAACATTCAAGCGGGTATGTCACACCTCCCTTTTTACTACCCCTCCACTTTGTACCGATCCATTTGGAAAGATACGTAGGGTATACCTCAGTGTTCAAATACCCGAGAAGGATACAACAACAAAGAGGAAGGAGTTTTTCCACATAAAGGACAATCGGTTCGGGATTTTTATTTAATTTTCAGAGTCGCCACTTGGGAAGATAATGGTGTCCCAAGTCACCGGTTAATCCCAAATCCAAGGAAATTGACTCTGTTATTACAGTCCGCGAAACAGAAACCTGGATAAGGAACTCTGTTAACCCGGGAGAAGGTGTTAGGCACTCCCGAATTCCGTGATTTTAGCACGGTCGCTCAACCGTCGTTCTCAATTTTATTTGACTTGTTATAAATTTTAAAAAAACGTATGTGTTTTCACTTTTAATATTTTTATGAATTACGACGTTGCGAAAACGTACTTCGAGTCACACCGCAACCAGTACGCCTGTGACTTTTAGTACATTTCGGCTTCGCCAGGATTTGGGATTTGAGTCGCACCAAGTGCACACTCGTATTTAAGGAAAGTATATTAAATCGTGCCTAATAACGTCTAGCGGCTTTTAAGTCTTTTGGGAGAAGCTATGAAATTGACTATTAGCTTTCCGAATCTATTTACATGTCTCACTTCATTACTAAAGGGGGCCCCACTATTTGGTGTCGTGTGAGGCTCATCCCAATTAAATTTTATAGTCCAATCCTATTGTTTCACTATATTTTTCTATTTTGGTTTTTCCCTTAATTATTTACAATCAGCTATAGTTTTAGAATCGGACCCAGGCCATTGTTATCCAAATATTGGGCCTGGGCATCAAATCCATGCTTAGTGGAATATCAGATCTGTCCGGGTCTTAGTGACCCAGACTGGCCTTGGGCTTTTAATCAGTGGCCTACTTAGCTTTCGCATATTGTTCAGTCCCATGTCGCGTGTTAGGCTCAAAGCAACAATGATGACAGTAAACATGAAGAATTCATACCAGAACAAACATGAACATAACAGAGAATGAAACTCAATTGCATTTTATTTATCGAAAGGTGAAATCACTGTACAAAATTGTCAATGTTAGTTTTAAATCACAACTAACTGATGTATATGAGAATCAACTACTTTTGCTCTTTTTGTTTTCTATTAACATATTTACACTGATATTCTAACTACCGCTAGGAGATTAAGAAGTGACTTAACTATGTATGAAGTATCACCGAGTTAAACAGTTCAACTACTTTCCTACAATGGTCTAATTATCTAAGACTAATTGATTTTTTTATAGATGCACAGTAACATTAATGATTTAACTACAGGTTAAGCTTCTTCATTATCAAAAACCCAGTTTCAACTTAGTTATTGCTTTATCTAACTGTTTTTAGACTTTTAAACTTGTTCATCTACAGACCTGATTAGATATGCGAATGTGACTAATATTACTACTGTGAGAGTTATTATCAACGATTCAAGCTATGGTTAATTAGCTTGTTTTTAAGAGTTTTACCTATTTAACTAGATGATCTACTATTTACGACTACACTACTACTATTATACTAGCTATTACATCGTTTTTGTTTGACTTTTCACTTATACATACAACACTATACAAACAAATTACAGATCTAAACTAATACTAGACTGCTAATTAAAAATAAGATAAAATACAAAAAAACAGTAATGGATTTAAGCTTGAACTTCATTTCTTCAAAACACTTCAGTATTACATTGCTGCGAACAGAGTATGTACCTGATTCAGCAAAATAGATCAATGAGTTCTAAGGGAAATAGAAGTAAGCACAGCAACAGACTCAACAAGCAGGTGCAACAGAGTAGAATCGAATTCGAAATGAGCAAAACACCACAACAATCAGCAAATATGAAACCCAGCAGAAAATGAGCAAAAATTTCCACAAACAACCCAGCTTCAACAGTAATTCCTACTCGAGATTCTAAGGAGATTATTTGCTATGTTAATGTATTTCACTCTGAATTTTTCTGTGTGAAAAACCAGCCCTTCATCAGTCTTTAGAGGGGGTATTTATAGGGAGAAAGATAGGTAAATTTCTGGGGGGAAAGAGTAAGGAATAATCCCATTTCCCTCCCCTTTTAATTTACTAAATCTACACTTTGCACCCCAATTCAGTTACAAGATCCCTTCCAGCATGTGCTGGAAGGTTCTTTTTTATTCTATTTTGAGACTTTTACTAAAGTATCCCTACTTGTTATTGATTTTTACTGATTTTCCTTTTTAATGAGACCATTATGCCCTTAAATCTCTGCAAAATTGCAGAAATCAGGAGCACAAATATCTCCTATATCCCTATATGCTCTATTTAATCTACCAAATTACAATTTTAAGTTCCTTATATGCCCTAAAGGACATAGCTGAATTACCCGACCTACCTAGGTCAGGTTTTCAGATTTTTTACTCTTATTTAACTAAGGGCCAGTCTTTGTATTAATATTTAAGGACTGGCCACCTTTGAGTTAAGAACTTCTTTCAATTTTAACCACTTTGTTTTATTTTCTTGTTATTTAAACTAAATTGCAGGACTAGCCTGCTTTATTGTTCTATTTAAGCTATTTAAAACTTAGCCAATCCCAAAGCTGGGCTTGGCTTTGCCATTTCAAAGCCCATTACTGCATACAGGGCTGGCTAAGGTCTTTGCAGGCCTAGCCATCTGTGATCATGGCTTAATTAGAGCTTTGGTAAGTCTGAATCTTCACACTTAACTCAATTATTACACAACTAGCCTACTTAATAGTTGGCCAGTGTGAAAGACCTAGCAGAGTAGGTCAATTGCAGAATTGACCACTCATGGTCACTTATTAAACTTATAGCCTATTTTGATTTTCAATTTTAGCCCTATCCTACTACATGTTTTTGGAATTAACCACTTATGAGTCTTAGTTCTACTACAGCTATAACCAAATCACCTAGGCCTGATGGGCATTGACAGTGTCCATACTAACACAAAAACATTACAAACATAGCCATTTTAACAGATAATTGCTCACTTAGCCAAATGAAACCAAACTTGTTCATCAACTAATCAAAACTCAGAGAAAATGTTGGATAATGTTGAATCTCAATCAATTAGACTCACAAACTTAGCTTCAATAGCAAAGTGTCAATTAAACATTAAGCGGGCTTAGTTATAATTATTTTGTGTTGAATGAATCATTGAAAAAACCCAAATCATGCTGAAGGTTCATTGACATTACACATAAGGACCAAATCCAACAAAGCAGTAAAGGGAATTAATATATGGTCTACCCAGACAAAAGAACAAACAAACTAACATGAAATAGCTCTAACAAAGTAGACAAAAATGATACTAATCAAGATAACTAAACTAAACTTTCCAAAGACTAACCCTAATCTAAGCATGCGGGTAATAGAGAAGGTGAAGATGAACAGAAAAGATATGGAAAATAAACGGAGAAGAATCCCTAATCTAATATGTAAGATGAAGAAGAACAGAAAAGTCATGAAGAATAGACAAAAAAAAAATCCCTAATCTATCATACCAGATGAAGAAGAATAGGAATCAGAACAGCTAACTAGATTTCCAAATATTAAACCTAAACTAAACATGCAAGTTAAACATATAAGAAGAACAGAAGAGATATTGAAAACACATCAAAGAAGAATCCCTAATCTAAACACAAGATGAAGAAGAATGAGAATCAGAATTACTATCATGCGGTTTAACAGAGGTATCAAGAGAGGATCTTTAAACAAGAAAAACCAAACAACAGATTAAAGAAGACTAAAGAAGAAGTCCTATTTCATGTGGAATATTATCAAAACAAACATACAGAAATGCAATAACAAAACAAGAGGAAATGATGAAAGAAAACAGGCAAAAGGGCGGGAGACTTGGCTTAGCACGGCCGGTCCCCTAAGCTTCCCATTCTCCTTTCTCTTTTTTTTTTTTACTCTTTTTCTTTTTCCATATCTTTTTTCTCTTTTTTCTCTTTATTTTATTTTTCTAATTTTCTTGTTTAGACTTCAAGATGAAGTCTTTTAGGGTTTTGGTTAGAAGAGGGTATTCAGAGAAGGGAAAAGGTGGGATTTTTTTTTGGGGTGGATTTGTTTGAGTCGCTGGAGTTAGGGTTCCGGCGACTTGTTCTCGAAGATTCGAGACAGAGGAGTAACATTCGAGGGACACCACTAGTAGGAGGTGATAGATCAGGGCGAACGGCTCCTATGGTGTTAGTTTGGGGTGGGTTTTCATTGTTTGAGGTCACCGGAGACGAACTCCGATGACTGGAATTTCAAGAACAGGAGGCTTTCAGGGTTTGTTTTAGGTTTTGGGGTGTGGTTTATGGAAAAGAAGAAGAAAAGAGGAGAGGAGGTTGAATAAAGTGGCCGGAGACCACCATGAGAGGCGGTGGCCTCCATGGCCGGCAAAGGATGAAGACGAAGAAGGGGAAAGGGACTAAGGCGGCTAGGGTTTGAGTTGTATGTGTAATGGCTTGTCTCTAACGAGACCAAAGCCTTATATACTCGGACCAACTAAGGTGGTCTTGGCCGTTAGATCAATGACGATCAACAGTCAAGATTTTTCACCACTAAACGACACCGCATCATCTAAAATGAGCCCAGGTCTTCAATCCGTTGGATCAACTGGCTTGGACGGTTGAGATTGAATCTCCCTAATCAAATAACCGCCTAAATTCAGCTAATATTCTCAACCTTTAGATTAGTGAGAGTGAACAGCTAAGATCTCTTCAGCTTAACACACATGGACCGGATTCCTTTGGGCTGAAATCATTGGGCCAATTTCGGATTTTAGTTGGCCCAATTCTTATTGCACATGTATATTTTTTGTATTTTAATTATTTTAAGCCAATTCTTTTTTTTTTTGTATTTTGGTATTTTATTTATTGTACTATCTAAAATACTTAATTTCCTAGCTTCCCTAATCTTCTAACATTTTATTCTGCTATTTTTCTATATTTTCCACTATTAATGCTATTTTGATGATTTTCTTTTTCTAAAACTAATTAATAAAAAATGCAAGTATTCCTCTTATCTTTTAATTTTCTAATTATTCAAACACTCACAATGTATATATTTTCAAACAAATTATGCAATTACACTCAAAAATATTATTTATTTTAATTTTTGGAATTTGTTTTGCCTAGTGCAAAAATCACGTGCTCACAGCTGCCCCTCTTTGCTCGGGAACACGAAGAGTTTCAGTGCAAAGACAAGTTAGCAGTAATGAGAGATTTTTGCACATTGGCATATTCCGTAAGAAGTATTTTTGAAAACCTTTTGACCGCACCCTGCTTCAGAGGTTACCTACATATCCTGGGCTAAACAAGAATCGGGTCAGTGTAGTTCGGGAAGGTCTGGTAGTTAAAAAATGCCAGACTTACTGTTGCATTGACATTGTTGAGACTCTGCTGACCTACTCCTTATTACACCGGGGAATGAAAATATAAAACGAAGAAGCTATTCTAAGCTATAATTCTATGAATTACAATTGTTCCTATCTTACTCCTTGTCTCTTTACTCTTCTTTGTCTCTTTTTCCTTGATTTTCTGTGATGCTGACTTTCCTTTTTGTTGACTTTCTTTTCTTTGCTTCCCCCTCTTTTTTTGATTTTCGATGGTACTTCTTTCTTTCAAACCGATACCTGCTCAAAAGAAAACAAAAACAACAAACTTTTCCTTCTGCGCCAGCATGAGCTTTTCAATGTTATGGTGTTACTTATGTTAGCTAACATCGCAGAAATTAAAATTACTGAAATGTATTCCATTGTTATACAGGTGGGCACCTGAAAAGAAATTAAAACTGCAGAAATGTATTCCCTTGTTATACAGGTGGGCGCCTGAATAGAAATTAAAATTGCTGAAATGTATTCCCTTGTTTTCCAGGTGGGCGCCTGAATAGAAATTAAAAATTGCAGAAAAGTATTCCCTTGTTTTCTAGGTGGGCGCCTGAACAGAAATTGAAAATTGCAGAATAGTATTCCCTTGTTTTCCAGATGGGCGCCTGAACAGAAATTAAAAATTGTAGAAAAGTATTCCCTTGTTATCCATGTGGGCGCCTAATGCATGAAATGCGAATGCAGAAAAGTATTCGCTTGTTATCCAGGTGGGCGCCTGATGCATGAAATGCGAATGCAAAAAATTATTCCCTTGTTATCCAGGTGGGCACCTGATGCATGAAATGCGAATGCAGAAAAATATTCCTTCAGTTTGATAACTGGGGTATGGATTTAGAAGCTGATACCTCCTTGCTGTTTTTGTATTTTCTTGCTTGAATGATTCTCATCCATGGATTCCTCCAATTATTGCTGAACTTTCTTTTTAATGTTTTCTATCTTTCCACATTGGTCACATTCACTTTAAAGCGATTAGTGACGATTTGTTCCTGTCTAAATCACAAAACAAAACTTATTAGATATAAGCTGCTGGCAACTGGTATCTGCCGCCCTGCCTCTTATTGCTTTCCTCTTTTTGCTTTTCCTTCCACTGTGTGGTCTTTCAGTTGACTATCTTCTGCAAGCTCTTTTGCATTTTCTTGTTTTTCACTTTTTGTCTTCTTTTCTTTTGGCCCTGTTTGCCAAAACTCCTTTATTTCTTTTCAACTTTTTCTTTTCTTTCTTTTCTGATCCAATGTTATTTCAGCTCTTATCATCAGGAGCTGGTAGTTAGCTTCCAAAAGACAAACAATGAAATGCAGAAAAATGAATCTCAAAAGGGTAAGGTTGTTTTGGAGAAGTGGTAGAACTTATCTGGGTGTGTTGGCTGATTCTGTTGACCATGTCATGTATTTAAACTCCGACCCAGTTCGTTCAATCCATTATTCTAACTCCAAATTGCTTCCAACCCAAACCGATCCTATTTTTTGTTGCCTTTTCTCTTTTCCCATAATAATCCTTACAATCGCCTTATGGTGCCCTGAAAGGTTTTCACCAATAAGACTCTCTCATTTATTCTCTCTCATCCTCACAGTAACCTTGCAGTGCCGATAAAGATTTTTACTGACAAGACTCTCTCATTTTATTTCTCTCAACCTCACAATCATCTCACGGTGCCGGTTAAGGTTTTCACCGATGAGACTCTCTCATTGTTTTCATTTTCCATTTTTCCTTTTGTCTTTTGGTTTTTCTGCACCGCTGATGTTGTCCAATGTTCCGTTCTTCCTTTATTTCATTGCATTTGTTATTCTCTTGAAATTGATTAGAAGGTCTTTCTTTGGACTGTAACGTGGCTTTTGGATGGGTTAAGAAAGAAAGGTATAAAGGCTCAAAATTTACGAGGGTTTAAAAATATTTACAACTCTTTTAATTATAAAACATAACTTCTGCCCCAGTTTCAATATGTGGGGAATTTTTGGATTTTTCCTTTATTGTGACTGAACCCCAGTGAGGCTGCCTACGTACCCTTTCGGGATCAAATCAGACGTAGTTCAATCTACGCCATCAATTTATGAATTTCTTTTGACTTTTTCCCGATTTCTTTTTCGTTTCTTTTGTTTGCATTTGCTTTTTCTTTTTTTTTTCTCTTTCTTTCTTCTTTTTTTTCATTTTTCTTTATTTGCTACTTTATTTTTGCGTCATAAACAATTCCGAGAGAGGGGTATGAAAGAATATATCAAACACGACTCAAAGGGGGTATCAATGGATAAAGTGTTTGGATAGAGAATAAAATGCCTTCATTATTTCAATTCTAAAATCACAACAAAATACAATCATACAATTGAAAAGGAATCATACATAATATCTTTTGACCGCATCTGAATTGATAGCAGTCTCTACGCATTTCCCTTCAATGTCTGTCAAATATAATGCCCCATTAGACAACACCTGTGATACCATAAATGGTCCCTGCTAGTTTGGCGCGAATTTGCCCTTTGCCTCAGCCCAATGGGGTAAGATACGCCTCAATACAAGTTGTCCAACTTCAAGCTTCCGAGGACGTACCTTCTTATTATATGCTCTGGCCATTCTTTGTTGATACCATTACCCGTGGCAAACCGCTGCCAATCTCTTCTCGTCAATCAGACTTAATTGTTCCAGCCGGGCTTTTACCCATTCTTCGTCATCTTTTCCAGCTTGAGCTATGATTCTTAATGATGATATCTCTATTTCCGCGGGTATAACAGCCTCTGTCCCATACACCAATAAATAGGGTGTGGCACCGATAGAAGTGCGCACTGTTATGCAATAACCCATAAGAGCGAAAGGTTATTTCTCGTGCCATTGTGTGGATTCTTCCACCATTTTCCTAAGGATCTTCTTTATATTCTTGTTTGCAGCTTCCACTGCCCCATTTGACTTTGGCCTGAACGTTGTAGAGTTACGATGTAGGATCTTAAATCTCTAACACGTTTCCGCCATGAGGTGACTGTTCAAATTGCCCCGTTATCTGTGATGATTAACTTGGGAATTCCAAACCGGCATATAATATTTTCATGCACAAAATCCACCACAACTTTCTTCGTCACCGCCTTGAATGTCTTTGCCTCAACCCACTTAGTGAAGTAATCAATCGTGACCAAATTGAATCTATGTCCATTGGAGGCTGCATGCTCTATTGATCCGATAACATCCATGCCCAAGCAACAAACGACCAGGGTGCATGCATCGTATGCAATTCATAAGGCGGGGAGTGGATTAAATCTCCATGTACTTGGCATTGGTGGCATTTCCTCACATACCTGATACAGTCCCGCTCCATGGTGAGCCAATAGTACCCGGCTCTCAGAATCTTCTTTGCTAGGATATACCCGCTCATATGGGGTCTGCAAGCTCCAGCGTGCACCTCATTCATAATCTTATCAGCTTGTTGCGTATCCACACACCTCAATAATCCCAGGTCTGGTGTTCTTTTATATATAATCCCTAAACTGAGGAAAAAGCCATTCGCTAAGCGTCTTACAGCTCTCTTCTGATCTCCGGTGGCTTGCTCCGGGTATTTTCCTGTGTTAAGGTATTCCTTGATGTCGTGATACCATGGTTATCTGTCCAACTCTCCTTCCACAACAAAACAGTAAGCATTCTAATCACGTACCTGAATCTGAAGTGGATCTATATAGGCTTTGTCCAGATGATGTAACATAGAGGATAGTGTGGCCAGAGCATCTGCAACTTCGTTGTGCATTCTTGGGATATGTTTGAACTCTATGGATTGGAATCTTTGGGACAACTCATGTAGACAATGCCGATAAGTTCATAATTGTCACACCTCTTTTTACGCACCCGCAAGGATGCAAAGAGTTTTTCCAATTAAAGGACAATCGAGATGGGATTTATTTTAATTATTTCAGAGTCGCCACTTGGGAGATTTATGGTGTCCCAAGTCACCGGTTAAATCCCGAATCGAGGAAAAGAATGACTCTATTTAACAGTCCGCGAACCGGAAATCCGGATAAGGAATTCTATTAACCCGGGAGAAGGTATTAGGCATTCCCGAATTCCGTGGTTCTAGCACGGTCGCTCAACTGTCGTGTTTGGCTTATCTATCTGCTTTTTACAATTATGTACTTAGTGCAAGTTAATATCCCTTTACCGCTTTTATTATTGGTTATGATTTACGAAAGAGAAAGTTGCTTAAAAATATACTTTCGAATCACGTCACATGAAATGCACCCGGATCCTCGACATATTCTTATTCAACATTTCGGGGTTTGGATTCGGGTCGCATGAAATGCACACCCGTATTTAAGAAGACAGAACTAAGATATGCGCCCGGATCGACTACTTATTTACATTGTTGAGAAGGGCGTGATATTCGTTAAGAAGCGGCGCATCTCAAAATCTAAGTATTTTATATGTACATTTATGAAGGCTGTGTGATTAGTGTAACTATTGGGTGAGGCGCACCTTTGATTCAAATCTAAAACGAACTACATCCCACTGTATTTTACTTAAGAGTTGATTCCAAATTATTTAAAACTTGCTACGAACCACACCACATGAAATGCGCCTGTGGTTCCTGACATGCTTTGTTTACTCTTGCCCAAAATTGGGGTCGGGTCACATGAAATGCGCCCCCGACTCTTTTTAATCTAATTACGTCATTCCGTTGAGTAACAACTCCCTAGCTAATCTTGCTTTTAGCATAAGGTCTAACGTTAACAGATTTGGAGATTACACACACGAGCAGAGAAGATTGAATAGAGATACAACAGACTAATTCAGGTTTACGTGCTTATCTAATGACAGTGTATCTTTGGCCTAGCTACACTTTTCCATAACCAAGACTAGCAATACAAGCTTAATTGAAGAATAACAGGAATGTAATTAAACATAAGAACTTTAGACGACTACATGTTTCAATAGGCTTTATGCATAAGCTTCAAACTTCATTCTTTTCGAACCAAGGAACTACAATAACAGAGGTGTGTACCTGGAATGCGGAAGAACAAGGAAGAGTGAGCAATGGCAATGCAGCAACAGTAACAGGAACAGTAACAGCAACAGTAAACCAGTAACCAATAGACCAGCAATCAAATAGACCAACAACCAACAAAAATAATGAAACAACAGCAACAACCAACCCAGGCAGCAATACTATAGACCAGCCAGCAACCAACAATGGAACAACATCACCAAATCAACCCAGGCAGCAACACAACATACCAGCCAGCAACACAAACGACCAAGAGCAACAACACTACTGACCAAACAGCACCAAATGAACACCACAGCAACAACAACTAATGGCAGCCCTCAACTAAACCAATAGCAAACACTAACAGTGGCAGCAATCAAGTGAACCAGCAGCAAATACTCGAGCTATCACAACACTCAACTACTGAACCAGCTAAAGCAATGGCACAACACCCCCAACACAAGACAACAGGCAACCAAATGACCACACACTCAGCCTCTGAATCAAAACCACGAAACAGTAACCAAAGGAAAAACCCAATGAAACAGTCACCTCTCTTTCCCTTTTGTTCTCTCTGTATCTTTGTATGTATGTATCAAAAATGTATCCTTGCTGTCTATTTTCCCTCAGGTTTTTCTCTCTAGCTACGACTGTTTTTTGCTCTCCAGGTACTTCAGTCTCACTGTCTATGTTTTTGCTCTCCAGGTATTCTCTAATGTCTGTATGAATATCCCCCTTTTAGGTATTAATGCCTATCTATTTATAACCAAAAACAACACCTAGGACACCCAGATTCAGCAGAACAGCCCCTTGCCCATCCTCCTTCTGTCCAACCCACTAAACCATGTCTAAGTATGGGGTTTTCATAATTAAAAATTGGTAAGTGCAGGGCACTGGTGGGCTGCTCTGCTGTGACAGTGGATTCCACTGACTAGCCTCATGTGCAGGGCACCAAATACTCTAAGTGTTGAACCCCGATTCCCTAGTTAGCTAATTTGAATCATAACTTCATCTTCAGATCAATCAAACAGTCCTACTCAATCCAGGGATGCTGATTATTGTATGGTAATTCAAATAATTCAAACTATGCAATTAGAAGACGACCTCTAATCAATTACAACACATAGCAATGACAACCAATTTAAATTGTTAAAACAGTGACTTCAACGAATCTCGGCCAATGCCGGACATATGCGAAGTTAACTATTCGACGACGCTAATCGACGCGAGTTCGTCTTCTATAACTAGCTTATTTGGTTAAACAAATCAGAAACCACAAATTGACCAAATAAAGGTCTTTGGAGATGAAGCATCAAAGCAGAAAATTAAAAGAGGAAACGAAGGCCAAGCAATTCACGTGATTAACACATTGAGTATGAAGACAGAAAAATAGAAATACCATATAAGACGAACTCAAAGCTCGAACGCCCCGGACCAATCTCGGATTTGGCTCACATTTGGATTTTGGAGTCTAACGGAACTTAATCGAAATGTTTTCAAAATGAAAACATCTCCACTAAGGTCTATTAGACCCCAATTCGTCTTGATTTTGGACCCCGAGTCTCTAATTAGATTTCTAGGGTTCTTGGGCTCGGATTTGGGGCTTTTGCATTTCTGATTAGATTCGAACCACACCAATGTCAATGGGAGTGTGGGGGAGGTGTGAGGAGACTGTGGTGTGAATTTGGTGAAGTTTGGCGTAGTTTGGATTTTGACTCGAATCTTTGAATGAAGATTCGAGCCGTTGGGTGGTGATTCGAGGTTAGCGAAGGCCGGATCCGTGATGGGGGAGGTGAGGGGAAGGTTTTGGCATTGGTTTGGTGGTGATTGGCCTACCGGAACCGCCGTGAGGCGATTTCCGGCAGGCGGAGTACGGCGGAGGAGGGCGGCGTTACGCTGGGCTTTGAGAGCTTCTGAGGGACGAAGCGGAGGGGGGGGGGGTCTGAAAGGGGGGCGGGGTAAGGGATCAGGAATATATACCACGCATGGGATTGGATCTAGGCCGTTGGATCAATTTAGATCGACGGCTTGGATCCACCCACTTAATGAAACGATGTCGTTTGGGTGAGTCTTGGACCGGGTATGTTTGGAATTAAAGGATTAATCTGGGCCGTTGGATGATAAAATCCAACGGTCCAGATCGAATGCCACAATGATAGATGCTGGGGTGAGTATTGGGCTGGGCGGACTGGGATTCGTTTGGGCCTGGTTTTCTGGACTAAACTATGGCCCAAATTTGATTACTACACATATATATATGTACATGTATATATATATATATATATATATATATATATATATATATGCATACAACTATCCCACACAATTACATATCACTGAAATGTAAACCACATAAAAATGCGAAACCTAATGTATATTTTTTTTGTATTTTATTAATAAACATGCACACAAAAAAAAATGTAAATTTAAGATAAAATAACACAAAATCACAAAAATCCTACCTAACACGAAACTATTTTTATTTTGAGTTTTTCTGGGAGTACTTCTCAGGTAAGGCAAAAATCACGTGCTCACAGCTGCCCCTCTTTGCGCGTAAACACGCAGAGTTTTCGTGCAAAGATAAGTGAGCGGATATAAGCGATTTTGCCCATTCGAGTACTCCGTATGAAGCATTTTGGAAAAGTTTTGACCGAACCTTGCTTCAAAGGTCTCCTACATATCCCTGGCTAAAAGGGAATCGGGTCAATGTAGTTCGGGAAGTTTTGGTAGCTGGGACTACCGTGACTGTTGCGATCTCGCTGTTATTGCTGTTGCCGCTGTTACTGCTGTTGCTGCTGTTACCATTGCTTAGCTGATTTCCTTGTTACACCGCACTAAGCAACAAAAACAAGAAGCTAGACTAAGTTACGGTACTACAAGTTCTTATCTATCCTTTTAACTTGATCTTGTCGCGCTCCTTGCCATCTTGTCCGACTTGGCGTTCCTTCCGATGCTTCTTCTCTTCTTATGAACTTGGATTCCTGCGGGGATTTCGTTACATTCTACCGCTTTCTTCTACCAAATTAAAACGGATCGCCACTCCATTCTCCGGGCGGGCTCCACGACTTCAACTACTACTTCAAAATTAAATCGCCACTCCATTCTCCGGGCGGGCTCCCCTGACTTCAATTGCAACTTCAAAATTAAATCGCCACTCCATTCTCCAAGCGGGCTCCCCGACTTCAACTACTACTTCAAAATTAAATCGCCACTCCATTCTCCGGGCGGGCTCCCTGACTTCGACTATTACTTCAAAATTAAATCGCCACTCCATTCTCCGGGCGGGCTCCCTGACTCCGACTACTACTTCAAAATTAAATCGCCACTCCGTTCTCCGGGCGGGCTCCCGACTTCGACTACTACTTCAAAATTAAATCGCCACTCCATTCTCCGGGCGGGCTCCCGACTTCAACTACTACTTCAAAATTAAATCGCCACTCCATTCTCCGGGCGGGCTCCCCGACTTCGACTACTACTTCAAAATTAAATCGCCACTCCATTCTCCGGGCGGGCTCCCGACTTCGACTACTACTTCAAAATTAAATCGCCACTCCGTTCTCCGGGCGGGCTCCCGACTTCGACTACTACTTCAAAATTAAATCGCCACTCCATTCCCCGGGCGGGCTCCCGACTTCGACTACTACTTCAAAATTAAATCGCCACTCCATTCTCCGGGCGGGCTCCCGACTTCGACTATTACTTCAAAATTAAATCGCCACTCCATTCTCCGGGCGGGCTCCCGACTCCAACTACTACTTCAAAATTAAATCACCACTCCATTCTCCAGGCGGGCTCCCTGACTTCGACTACTACTTCAAAGTTAAATCGCCACTCCATTCTCCAGGCGGGCTCCCCTGACTTCAACTACTACTTCAAAATTAAATCGCCACTCCATTCTCCAGGCGGGCTCCCCGACTTCAACTACTACTTCAAAATTAAATCGCCACTCCATTCTCCGGGCGGGCTCCCCGACTTCGACTACTACTTCAAAATTAAATCGCCACTCCATTCTCCGGGCGGGCTCCCGACTCCAACTACTACTTCAGAATTAAATCGCCACTCCATTCTCCGGGCGGGCTTCCGACTTCAATTACAACTCCAAAATTAAATCGCCACTCCATTCTCCAGGCGGGCTTCCTGACTTCAATTACAACTCCAAAATTAAATCGCCACTCCATTCTCCAGGCGGGCTTCCTGACTTCAACTACTACTTCAAAATTAAATCGCCGCTCCATTCTCCAGGCGGGCTCCCTGACTTCAGCTACTACTTCACTGATTTCCTCCTATCTCGATGACCTTCCTTTGCCTTTTGTACCATATCCTTGTTCCTGCATTACCTCTCGGACCACCTTCTCTTCTGAATTATCCTGTCTTGGAATTGCTTTCCCCTAGGTCGTGTTACTTTTCTTCTGACTGCTGGGGATATTTTTTTTTTTTTTTTTTTGGAACTGTTTACTCGCCTGCTGGGGGTGATGCTGCTGAGGAAGTATTCTTTGTTTCCTTCACCCCTCATTCTCTTCCTTCTTCCCCTACCTCTTCTGGGGCTCACGCTTGTGCCTCCTCGAACAAATTATGGGATGTAATACTGCTAGGGAAACCTCGAAGCCATTGTTTTATTTTCCCCACAACTGCTGGGGATGATACCAAGCTCAAATATTACTCTATCGTGTCGTTTGGCCTTTCTCAAAACTATTCTGCTCGGAGCTGGTACTTCCCGAAATCTTGTGTTGCTTCCTACCCTTATCCTCTGAGTCTTGCTTTCAAGAAAATTTTCGCAACAGGAGAAAATTTTCTGCCCCAGTTTGATAAACTTCTGGATGGTATGCTTTTCTGCCAACGAACCCTCTTTTTCTGCTTTAAATCAAAGAAAAATTGTTAGTTTCAAAATGCCGTGAGTGGTCGTGCCACTCTTGTTGGGGCCATTCTCTTTCAGCTGCTTGGCCTCTCTCGAACTTTGCGGACGACGTCGACGCTTGCTTGGGACGATGCTTTTTCCACGAACGACCTCTCATCTTTCCTTTTATTCCACTCTTTGGTTTGATCCGACTCTTTTTAGCCGGTGATCCGTTGCGTGAAGTCATCTTTCGGACATGCCACATGTGTCCATCATACTACATAATTCTTGCGAACCTTCCACTCGGCCTGTCATCCCAATCTTACTATCGTAACGACCTCTGTCTTATTGCCTCGTCCCACGCCTATTCACTTTCAATATACTGCTTTGGGAGACTTGGTAGTAAGCTTTGAAAAATCAATTTTCGAAGACGAAAGAAAAGAAAAGAATACTGACCGCAAATGACAAAAGAAGAGAAAAACTTTTCTGAACTCAAAAATAGGAAAACTTATCTGAATGTGTGCCCGATCCAATGGTTATGCCGCGCCTTTGAGATTAAACTAACCAGTCTATTCATGTCAATCACTTTCTGATACCGCGTCCTGCTAGAGGTAAACGGATGTCCCAACCTTATCTCATGCAGACATCTTGTAACCATCTTGTCCTGTCACCTCACAGTGCCCTTCAAAGGGTTTTCACTAGTGAGATTCTCTCATTTCTCTCTATCTCCCGTCGCCTTAAGGTGCCCGTGAAGGTTTTCACCGTAAGACTCTCTCATTTTACTTCTCTCAACTTCCTTCGCCTTAAGGTGCCCGCGAGGGTTTTCACCGTTAAGACTCTCTCATTTATGCTTTCTTTCCCTGCGGCGGGGTATCCCCCTGAGCTTCCCTCTTAGAGCATTATCCCCTTTCGGCTTGCATCCTGGGTTCAATCGAGGGTCGGGATGTCACTCTTGGCTTTCATTCACATGACTTGGCACTTCTCAAATACTGATCGAGAGGTCTTTCTGGTTCTTGATATGGTTTCCGCGCGTGAGGCTGAAGAAAGGGGTTTAGCCTCAACGGTTAGCTTATTACAACTTTCGGAATCCACACTATCTTTCAAACGAAACAATGACTTCTGCCCCAGTTTTGTTGCTTGGGGGATTTTTGATTTTTATTTTATTATGACCGAGCCGTGTGGCGCCTACGTATCCTTCTTGAGGAATCAGGTCGAACGTAGTTCACTTTTTCTTGTATTACTTCTTTGTTTCTTTTCTGTTCCGTTACACATTTTCCTTGATGATTCCGAAAGAGGGTATATGAAAGAATAGTTAAGGCTCAAATGGGGAAACAAAGGTTAAAGTGTTTGGGTAGTAGAAAAATTGCCTCTGTCATTTCATTCTCCGAAAAATGCCAAATACACGCAAACGAAACCAAACGTTGACAAATGCATTAAAGAATCACACATAATATCTCTTAACTGCATCAGAATTGATAGCCATATCGGTGCATCTTCCCTCGACATCAGTCAGACATAGAGCGCCATTGGATAATACTCTAGTCACCACAAATGGTCCCTGCCAATTTGGAGCGAACTTGCCTTTCGCCTCGGCCTGATGTGGTAGAACTCTCTTCAGCACATGCTGTCCCACTTCAAATCTCCTGGGACGTACCTTTTTGTTATATGCTCTCGCCATTCTCTTTTGATACAATTGGCCGTGACATACTGCTGTCAATCTCTTTTCATCGATCAAGCTCAATTGCTCTAATCGGGTTTTGACCCACTCGTCGTCATCAATCTCTGCTTCAGCGACAATTCGGAGGGACGGAATCTCAACTTCTGCGGGTATTACTGCTTCAGTCCCGTATACCAACAAGTAAGGAGTTGCACCTACCGAAGTCCGGACGGTAGTGCGATAACCCAACAGCGCAAATGGTAACTTTTCATGCCATTGCCTAGATCCTTCTACCATTTTCCTCAATATCTTCTTTATGTTCTTGTTTGCTGCCTCGACCGCACCATTTGCTTTTGGGCGATACGGTGTGGAATTTCGGTGTGTAATCTTGAACTGTTGACATACCTCTTTCATCAATCCACTGTTAAGATTTGCACCATTATCTGTAATGATCATCTTTGGAATTCCAAACCTACAAATGATGTGGGAGTGTACGAAGTCCACTACCGCCTTCTTGGTCACTGATTTGAATGTTTTGGCCTCCACCCACTTGGTAAAATAATCAATAGTTACCAGAATGAACCTATGACCGTTGGAAGCTGCAGGCTCAATAGGTCCAATAACATCCATACCCCATGCGACAAACGGCCATGGTGCGGACATTGTATGCAATTCGGTCGGCGGAGAATGAATCAAATCTCCGTGTATCTGACACTGATGGCATCTTCGCACGAAACTTATACAATCCCGCTCCATAGTGAGCCAATAATATCTTGCTCGAAGAATCTTCTTTGCCAATACGTATCCGCTCATGTGTGGTCCGCAAACTCCCGAGTGTATATCCGTCATCACTGTTGTGGCTTGACTTGCATCTATACATCTCAACAATCCCAAATCTGGGGTTCTTTTGTACAGCACCCCTCCACCAAGGAAAAATCCGTTCGCCAACCGCCGAATAGCTCGCTTTTGATCTCCGGTTGCTTGCTATGGGTATACTCCTAACCTGAGGTATTCCTTGACATCATGAAACCACGGCTCACCATCCACCTCTTCCTCTATCACATTACAATAAGCATGTTGATTTCGGACATGGATATGTAACGGATCGACACGAACCTTGTCCGGGTGATGTAGCATTGATGCTAAAGTAGCCAACGCGTCGGCAACCTCATTATGCATCCTCGGGATGTGCCTGAATTCTACCGATCGAAAGCGTTTGGTCAAATCATGCAAACATTGACGATATGGGATAAGCTTTAGATCTCTGGTTTCCCATTCTCCCTGAATCTGATGTACTAGAAGGTCCGAGTCCCCCAAGACCAAGACGTCCCGTACATCCATGTCCACCGCTAATCGCAACCCCAAGATACATGCCTCGTACTCGGCCATATTATTGGTACAGTGAAAACGCAGTTGAGCAGTAACAGGATAATGATGTCCTGTTTCAGATATGAGCACGACCCCTACTCCGACTCCTTTTGCGTTTGCCGCTCCATCGAAGAAGAGCTTCCATCCTGGATCCTTGGTAGGTTCTAACCCCTCAATCTGCAATACTTCCTCATCTGGAAAATACGTCCTCAAAGGTTCGTATTCGTCATCAACGGGATTTTCAGCTAAGTGATCGGCCAGGGCTTGAGCTTTCATAGCCGTCCTTGTCACGTATATGATGTCGAACTCCGTAAGTAATATTTGCCATTTTGCTAACCTCCCTGTAGGCATAGGTTTCTGGAAAATATACTTCAACGGATCCAGACGCGAAATGAGGTAAGTGGTGTAAGAAGACAAGTAGTGTTTCAGCTTTTGGGCTACCCAAGTCGGGGCGCAACATGTCTTTTCTAGATGAGTGTACTTGACCTCGTGGACTGTGAACTTCTTACTGAGGTAGTAAATGGCCCGTTCCTTCCTGCCAGTAAGATCATGCTGCCCCAGTACGCAGCCAAACGAATTCTCCAAAACCGTTAGATAAAGAATCAGGGGTCTACCTGGCTCAGGCGGAACTAGTACGGGTGGATTTGACAGATACCCTTTGATCCGGTCAAACGCTTCCTGACATTCTGCCGTCCATTCTATCGCCGCGTCTTTTTTCAATAGACGGAATATGGGTTCGCAAGTTGCCGTGAGCTGGGCAATAAACCTACTGATGTAATTCAACCTTCCCAACAGGACTCATTACCTCTGTTTTATTCTTCGGCGGGGGTAACTCCTGAATGGACTTGATTTTGGATGGGTCCAACTCAATGCCCCGTCGGCTGACGATGAATCCTAGCAACTTTCCTGATGGAACTCCGAATGCGCACTTGGCCGGATTGAGCTTGATGTCGTACCTTCGAAGTCTTTGAAAGAACTTCCTGAGGTCGGCAACATGGTCTTCTTGACGCCTAGACTTTATGATCACATCATCCACGTACACCTCAATTTCCTTGTGTATCATGTCATGGAATACCGTAGTCATCGCCCTCATATATGTTGCTCCTGCATTCTTCAAACCAAACGGCATCACTCGGTAGCAATAAGTCCCCCACGGTGTGATAAAAGCCGTCTTTTCTGCGTCCTCTTCATCCATCAAAATCTGATGATATCCCGCATAACAGTCCACAAAGGATCCAATTTCGCGTCCGGCGCAATTATCAATCAGGATATGGATATTGGGAAGTGGGAAATTATCCTTAGGACTTGCCTTGTTGAGATTGCGATAGTCCACGCATACCCTGATCTTTCCGTCTTTCTTTGGCACCGGTACTACGTTAGCCAACCATTCCGGGTATCGAGTGACACGAATGACTTTCGCCTGCAGCTGCTTGGTTACCTCCTCCTTGATCTTCACACTCATCTCCGTCTTGAATTTTCGGAGTTTTTGCTTGACGGGAGGATATGCCGGATCAGTGGGTAATCTATGAACCACTAGATCAGTGCTGAGTCCTGGCATGTCGCCGTACGACCATGCGAAAATGTCTTTAAACTCCATGAGTGTTTTGATCAGTTCTTCTCTCAGATTGGGTTCAATATGGACACTTATCCGGGTTTCTTTGACGTCATCCGCATTCCCTAGATTAACGGCCTCGGTATCATTTAAATTCGGTTTGGGTTTTTCCTCGAAGTGACTTAATTCTTCACCGATTTCTTCTACGGCTTCATCATCGCCGTACTCTGACTCACTCTCGTCACTTCTTATTTCATGTGTTATTATTTCCAAACCCGATTGACTTTCTAGACTGGGTTGATTAATCTTTAAGCACGCCATATCATTAAGATCGGTTGCAAGAAGGCTGTTCAGAAAAGTAAAAAGAAGAAAAGATAAACAAAATTAGACACGAAGGAACCAAATTTCATTGATGGGAATTGTACAAAGGGAAAACAAACTGCAAACTTAAATCAAAAATGAATAAAACAACGGGATTTTACTCCGGGGACAAACCCCCAACACAACATTTCGAAAGAAAAATAATCCAAGACAAACTACCAAGACTCCTTCCGGACAGGGAGAGGAGTAGCCTTCCAGTTATTCAGTTTTGCCTTTGGTCCCACAAACTGTATCTCGGCGTGACTGGATCCTTCACCATCCTCGAGCATACATACATCTGTGAATAGGTCCTCGAACTTCCTGAAGAACTCTTCGTCTGGCTTGATCGTAGGACCGGGAATCTTTGGCGCTGGATGTCCTCTTGCTCCGGACCTGACAAAAGATTGGGAAAGGCGTGGAACAGGCTTTGGGAGCACCCATGTTTTCTGCTTACTCCTCTTTGCTCGTCGGATGTCCTCTGAGGTTGGCTGGAATCCCAAGCCGAAGGTTCCCAAGTTCTCGACCACCGATACCGGTTGTATAATTCCTTGCAGAGATGCACCTAGCCCTTTACCGGGTACGAAACCATGTCGCAACATTTCATGCGCCACCATGACATCCGCAGTAATTGTTCCGTCGCCGGGAATACATTCCCCTTCCGGAACTCGGTGGGCGGACACCACATCGCAGACCTGATATACCCACGGCCCAACATCTTCTTCTGTTTCAACAAAGGGAATGATGGTGCCTGATTGTGGATCGTTCTCTCCATGGACGACGATCTCTTGTTGGTCCCATTCAAACTTGACGAGTTGGTGTAAGCTGGATGGAACTGCTCTTGCGGCATGGATCCATGGTCGCCCTATCAGGAGGTTATATGACACCACCATGTCCAGCACCTGGAATTCCATGGTGAACTCCACTGGCCCAATTGTCAAGACTAGCACTATGTCACCAACCGATGCTTTGCCTCCTCCGTCAAACCCTCGAACACATACCCTGTTCTCGCGTACCCTGCCGATGTCTACTTTTAATTTGTCCAGTGTAGAGAGAGGACAAATGTTAGCACTGGACCCATTATCGACAAGGACTTTGGTAACCACCGCCTCTTCACACTTCACCGTAAGATATAAAGCCCTGTTGTGCTCGGTGCCTTCCTCGGGCAACTCGTCATCGGTGAAGGTGATCCGATTTGCTTCGAAGATCCTATTGGTGATCTTCTCCAAATGGCTCACTGAGATTTTATCCGGTACATGTGCCTCATTCAGGACTTTCATCAATGCTTGCCGATGTTCTTCAGAATGTATCAGCAAGGATAGCAATGATATTTGCGCCGGAGTTTTCTTCAACTGCTCTAAGACAGAGTAGTCATGGAGCTTCATCTTTTTCAAGAATTCTTCCGCCTCTTCATCAGTGACCGGCTTTTTCAATACTGCCGGAGTGGTCTTCCTCAATTCCGCAGGGGCAAAACATCTCCCCGAGCGGGTCAACCCCTGGGCTTCACAAACTTCCTCTTTCACCTCCTTTCCTCTGTAGGTCGTTGTAATCCGAGCATAATTCCATGGGACGGCCCGGCTATCAGTTACTGGCAACTGTGTTGCCGGCTGGATGATGAAAGGATCCATTCGAACGCCTGCTACTGTCAAGATGGGCTTGATTGCTGCCCCTGGTACAACTATCTTGGCCGGCTTCACCGGTACTTCGTTCACACTTTCCTTTCCTGCTTCCGACTCTCCTGGCATGTCCTTCTTGCAACTGGGCGACTCATCAAAGCTTGGCCCTTTTCTCGTTCCTGCCCCGCTAGACTTAATCATCATTACAGTCCGAGAGGCTTTCTCCTTTCCTTCCTCCGCCCGTACCAACTCGATCATATTAGTCTCATGATGAGTTGGAAGCGGGTTTTGGTTGATGTTGGGCTCTGTTGGAGTCTGGACCTCGATCCTGCGGGTGTCGATGAGCTCCTGGATGGCCGTCTTCAGCCTCCAACACTTTTCTGTATCATGTCCCGGACATCCCGAGCAGTAGGCGCAATTCACTGAATGGTCCAGGTTCTTCGGAAGAGGGTTTGGCAGCTTAGCTTCAACCGGATTCAGCAACCCTACCTGCTTTAACCGGTGGAACAGACTAGTGTAAGACTCTCCTAAGGGAGTGAAAGTCTTTGGCCTCGGCGCCCTGTCGCCCCTGAATGCCTGGTTCGGACGGAAACTCGCGCCCGAGGGGTTTCTGTAAGCTCTTGGGGGTGGATGATTGTTCTGGGGGTTTGGTGCACGCCACGGTGCATGAACGGGAGGTGCAGGATAGGACTGTGCATGGTGGACAGTAAAATGGGGATCGGGTGCGGGATAGTAATGTTGCGGGTGGCTATATGGGTTGTGGGAGTAATTTTGGTGGTGAGGTTGGGGTGGGCTATATTGGGGTGCGGGGCCTCTATTTTTGAACCATGCCCCGGACTCGACGGCCGCAACTTCCTCTCTCCTCTTTTTCCCCAGTACTCCTCCAGTACCGCTTTGGATAGCCTGAGTGGTGGCTTTCAGTGCTGAGTAACTCATGATCTTGTTGGCCTTCAAACCCTCCTCGATCATACCCCCCATTTTTATCACCTCGGTGAATGATTTGCCTACGGACGTTACCAGATGTCCGAAGTAGGTGGGCTCTAATGTCTGCAAGAAGTAGTCCACCATCTCGCTCTCTCTCATCGGCGGATCTACCCTGGCCGCCTGTTCCCTCCATCGGAAACCAAATTCCCTGAAGCTTTCAGCAGGCTTCTTCTCTAATTTTAGCAATGATAGGCGGTCGGGGATTATCTCAAGATTGTATTGGACCTGGCCGATAAAAGCTTGAGCCAGATCATCCCACGTAAACCATCTACTGGGATCCTGTCTAGTGTACCACTCCAACGCCGATCCTCCCGGACTCTGGCCGAAGTAGGCTATCAGAAGCTCGTCCCGTCCTCCGGCCCCTCTCATTTTACTGCAAAACCCCCGCAGGTGGGCCACTGGGTCACCATGCCCCTCGTATAGGTCGAATTTGGGCATTTTAAATCCTGCTGGCAACTGGACGTCCGGAAATGGACACAGATCCTTATAGGCGACGCTGACCTGGTTGCCTAAACCGTGCATGTTCTTGAAGGACTGCTCCAGGCTTTTAACTTTTCTGGCAACTTCCTCGTGTTCCGAACTTTGGAAGTGTTTTTCCGGTTCTGCCGGATTATCCCAGTGAGGTGTATGTGATTGTGGTTCAGGAGCCCTGAAAGTAGGCTCTGGAGGATAGTAAGAGTTGTCATGGATCCGAACATATGGCTCGCTGGCCGGCCTTTGCAGAGGAGCAGGTGGAGGTGCCACAAAAATAGGGGTGACTGGAGGAGGATTTGGTTTGGCTGGTGGAATGTGGGTGGCATATGGGTTTTCCCCCTGAAAGTATGGATAGCTTGGGGCGCTTGTTGAAGGATCGATGGGCGGATGTTCCGGAGCTGAGGCGAGAGTAGGGCGGTTTGGTGAAGACTGTTCCCTGGCCCAGGCCAAGTGCATCTCTGTTATCTGTTGTTTTAACCGGTCTACCTCTTCTCTCATGATTTGTAGCTCGGATTTTTCTTCCTCGAGACTCTTGCCAGGAACTCGACATGCTTACTGTAACTGGTCCTTTGGATCTAGTACGGTAGTGATGGCTGGCCAGTATATTCTGTCAAACCAACTGCTAAACTTTCTGGAATACGCAACAAACTTGTTAGTTCACCGAGTTTGACGGATATGTTATAGCACGTTGGATGCAATGCACCTAACCAAATAACCCTTTCTACGTGTACTCTTTAACATGCGTCATTCCGGCCCTTTTTCTTTTTCTTTCTTTTTCTTCTTTTTTTTCTTTTTTTTTTTTTTTTTTTTCTTTTTCGACTATCTTTGCAAGCCTTATTGTTATTTAACCTTTGGATTCCTTTCTTTTTAGTGGTGGTCGAATCTTATGTGGATTGCCTACGTATCACGACTCCGCGTGAATCAGACCGAGCGTAGTTCTGGTAACAAGATTGTGGCAAAATTCAGTAACTTTTATATCAAATAAAACCGTGTAGTTTCAAAACACGTCTTACAAAAATCAACAAGACAAAAGAAAATGCTTGACTTGGGAAAGTAAAGATAAAAATGCCAACTAGCTTGACTCAACATTTCAAAATACATTTTCAATCAAAAATCTAATGCCCTAAAATCCCTAGGGGCCCGCGAGGCATCATTCGGCCTTGCCGCGGGCCTTGGTGTGAGGTCCTTGTGCAGTTCCCTCAACTCTTCCATGATCCGATGAACATAACCCATAATTGAAGCGAAAAGGTCGGCGCGGGGCATTCGTTCACAAGCTAGGCACTTCATGGTGACATAGTGCCCGATTTCTCCAATTCTATCCTTGATCATGTCCCTTTCTCCGAGTAGCCGCTCTATTTGCTGGTTTTTCGCCCCCAATCTTCGAGCATTGTTGGTGACTTGATCTAGGAGCCTATCCACTTGTCCTTGCAGGTCGGGCCATCAAATTGTGGCAGCGGTCGAGGTCTGCTCTGGCATCTTGGGCTTGCTTGAAAACCCGCTCCCTAAGGACAACATTTGCTTCCCTCAGGCTAGTGATGATATCGGTGTAATCTTCTTCCACCCGCTTTAGGTGAAGTGCATGTTGATGTGCCTCCTTTTTCCAGCTAGCACGGATCCTCGTTATTTGGGCTTTTGACTCGTCCAATTCTCTTTGGATGTCGGTGACTTGGCTTCTCAAACCCCTTATCAATTTTTCGTCGGCTCGACTCCTCGACTGTCTGTCAGCATCTCTTTTCATTTGCTGGATTTGAGCTCTCAAGAAGTCATTTTCTTGTGCCAACTTCTTTTTGTCTTCTTCGTCGGTGGCAGCTTGCATGTTCTTCTCAAATTGGAGGTCCCGGACCTGCTGTTCTATCCTGCCAATCTTCGTCCTGTATCCCTCCTCCTTTGCTAACCAATCCCATTGTTCCCGTGAAACTTCCGTGAATTGTTGGATATGGGCTCTTTTAGAACATTTCCGACGAATCTGAAATCTTTTCCCGAACCACACGTTGTACTTTGGGTCCACCTCTCCCTTAGATAGCTCCCGGACCATGGTTTTAGGCTCAAGGAACCGACATTCGTGCCACAGCCTTCTAACCTTCTCTTCGGGGAAGACAACTCCCGGGCTCAACTCAATGGCGTACTTCCTTAGGTCTTGATCGGTAGGAATAACTTGAAACCTTCCTAGCTGACGTAATACACGGTGAGGGACATATGGTTGGACACTGCGGATCCCCATCGGAAGGATATAACACTCCTCGGCTGCCATATATATTACTTCAGTATCGGGTAACCACCCGAATGCCCATTCAATCCGATCGGCTTCTATTGAGCTCAGTCGTGCAAGCCATGCCTCGACGCCTTCAGGGAATACAGCACCCATCATCCGTTCTTCGAAACCCCTGATACAGGTTTTTCCGGTCAACCCATGGTTCATGTATTGTGTTCGGTGATGGAGGTGTTCTTGCATCCATAATTGGAGTAACAGATTGCAACCTTGGAAGAAATTGCCCCTTCTCGGCATACAGTCAAGGCTCGATAGATTTCGGACAAAACCAAAGGGACCACCGTGCTGGTAGCCTTTTTGATTGCAACATCGGCTATTCCTACCAGGACTTATCTCTATTTTCTTATCTTCGCGCGGACAAATCACAATCCCCAAGAATGTCGTTATGAATGCTAGAATTCGTCTGGCCTCCCACTTGGTTCTATTTCCTGCGTGAGTTAGCCCAAGGTTTGACTCTTCAAAACCCCGAGGAGCGCCGTACCATTGATATAAGAATTGGAGATCGCAACACCCTTTCAGCAGATCATCATTTTTCACCTTCCGACTAATGCTCAGCAAATCCAGAAACCCATGTGGAGATACCGGTCTTGGTGAGAGCAGGTATTGCCCTCTTAATTTCCCATTTAGTCCTGCATAGCCCGCAATTTCCTCTAATGTGGGCGTCAATTCAAAGTCAATAAAACGGAACACATTGCGGGTCGGATCCCAGAAAGATACCAGTGCCTTGATGATGTCCTCCCTTGGCTCG
Organism: Nicotiana noctiflora; assembly: GCA_032618575.1. Classification (NCBI taxonomy): domain Eukaryota; kingdom Viridiplantae; phylum Streptophyta; class Magnoliopsida; order Solanales; family Solanaceae; genus Nicotiana; species Nicotiana noctiflora. The sequence goes on along the minus strand of JASVEL010014208.1, from coordinate 155,779 downwards.
ATATTCAACAGATCAACCAAACCTCCCAAAATTCTCCCTACAACCTTTTTGCTACTGTCTTCCAAATCGTTCCACCATATACGGAGCTGCTGAGGGACCTCACTAAAGATTGAAAATGATTTATTCCGATTCGTGCTCATCCTGCACATTTATTAAGGTGATTTAAATAAGAAAACAACTTTGTTTTTCTAAAATAAAAAAAAATTAGTTTTCAATCACGGCCTTTCAACGTCTCGGGGACGAAGGCTTTTAAGGCTGTGGGGTAAATTGATCGAAATCAAAATTGACCCAAAGGTGGCCGTTTATACGAAATTAGCCTTCCGGCGTCCCTTTCGGGAACATTCGGCTATTTTTAAAAACAGCGTCACCGACTTATTTAGTACAAGAGTTAGTTTTGATTTTTTTCGGCCATTTTTCAAAAGGTGAAGTTGGACCTGATGGAGGTTGCCTACGTATCTCACATCCAATGAGAATCAAACCCACGTAGTTCGGTTTTGACGAAACAAACGACATCATTTATTTATTCATTTTACTAAAGGAAAACAAATAAGCTATTTCTATCTTAAGAACAAAACACATTTTTTTTTTTTTTTTTTTTTAATCTCTAAAAGCCGGTCAGCATGCAAGTCTATAACAGATAAATGCGCAAGACAAACAGGATGCAGCAGGATAGTCTGTTCATTTCAGGTCACCTGTCCTAGACGGACTCAACCCCCGTGTTGAGTCCCCTAAGCCAAAATGCGACATGATGCAAATAAACGTTTCCTACTAGGGATCCGGCATGAAGCTTTGTTATTCTAGGTTTAAAAACCCGGGTTTATCTGTTCTAGACTTGGCTTACCCGAGCGGACAGCTCGAGCCGAGGAGGAGGCAGCAACCCGGGAATACAGAAGCTTCACCGGTTTTGCAACTTATCCAAACCTCGTTCTAAAATGGGAATTAGACACTATACAGAAAAGAAGTCACACGAAGTGCACCCTTCTTCATGATTTAGAAGACTCAGAGAGGAGATTGGTTCCGGCACAATTTATATGTACAGTTCACAAAATATCAAAGCAATAAAAACAACATTTTGCACATTGATGCCAACATGTAAAAGAATCAGATAATAAAATATGCCAAATACAACAGTTATTCCGAGCTCGAATTCTAACGAAAGCGTCCCCAGCAGAGTCGCCAGAGCTGTCACACCTCTTTTTACGCACCCGCAAGGATGCAAAGAGTTTTTCCAATTAAAGGACAATCGAGATGGGATTTATTTTAATTATTTCAGAGTCGCCACTTGGGAGATTTATGGTGTCCCAAGTCACCGGTTAAATCCCGAATCGAGGAAAAGAATGACTCTATTTAACAGTCCGCGAACCGGAAATCCGGATAAGGAATTCTATTAACCCGGGAGAAGGTATTAGGCATTCCCGAATTCCGTGGTTCTAGCACGGTCGCTCAACTGTCGTGTTTGGCTTATCTATCTGCTTTTTACAATTATGTACTTAGTGCAAGTTAATATCCCTTTACCGCTTTTATTATTGGTTATGATTTACGAAAGAGAAAGTTGCTTAAAAATATACTTTCAAATCACGTCACATGAAATGCACCCGGATCCTCGACATATTCTTATTCAACATTTCGGGGTTTGGATTCGAGTCGCATGAAATGCACACCCATATTTAAGAAGACAGAACTAAGATATGCGCCCGGATCGACTACTTATTTACATTGTTGAGAAGGGCGTGATATTCGTTAAGAAGCGGCGCATCTCAAAATCTAAGTATTTTATATGTACATTTATGAAGGCTGTGTGATTAGTGTAACTATTGGGTGAGGCGCACCTTTGATTCAAATCTAAAGCGAACTACATCCCACTGTATTTTACTTAAGAGTTGATTCCAAATTATTTAAAACTTGCTACGAACCACACCACATGAAATGCGCCTGTGGTTCCTGACATGCTTTGTTTACTCTTGCCCAAAATTGGGGTCGGGTCACATGAAATGCGCCCCCGACTCTTTTTAATCTAATTACGTCATTCCGTTGAGTAACAACTCCCTAGCTAATCTTGCTTTTAGCATAAGGTCTAACGTTAACAGATTTGGAGATTACACACACGAGCAGAGAAGATTGAATAGAGATACAACAGACTAATTCAGGTTTACGTGCTTATCTAATGACAGTGTATCTTTGGCCTAGCTACACTTTTCCATAACCAAGACTAGCAATACAAGCTTAATTGAAGAATAACGGAATGTAATTAAACATAAGAACTTTAGACGACTACATGTTTCAATAGGCTTTATGCATAAGCTTCAAACTTCATTCTTTTCGAACCAAGGAACTACAATAACAGAGGTGTGTACCTGGAAGGCGGAAGAACAAGGAAGAGTGAGCAATGGCAATGCAGCAACAGTAACAGGAACAGTAACAGCAATAGTAAACCAGTAACCAATAGACCAGCAATCAAATAGACCAACAGCCAACAAAATAATGAAACAACAGCAACAACCAACCCAGGCAACAATACTATAGACCAGCCAGCAACCAACAATGGAACAACAGCACCAAATCAACCCAGGCAGCAACACAACATACCAGCCAGCAACACAAACGACCAAGAGCAACAACACTACTGACCAAACAGCACCAAATGAACACCACAGCAACAACAACTAATGGCAGCCCTCAACTAAACCAATAGCAAACACTAACAATGGCAGCAATCAAGTGAACCAGCAGCAAATACTCGAGCTATCACAACACTCAACTACTGAACCAGCTAAAGCAATGGCACAGCACCACCAACACAAGACAACAGGCAACCAAATGACCACACACTCAGCCTCTGAATCAAAACCACGAAACAGTAACCAAAGGAAAAACCCAATGAAACAGTCACCTCTCTTTCCCTTTTGTTCTCTCTGTATCTTTGTATGTATGTATCAAAAATGTATCCTTGCTGTCTACTTTCCCTCAGGTTTTTCTCTCTAGCTACGATTGTTTTTTGCTCTCCAGGTACTTCAGTCTCACTGTCTATGTTTTTGCTCTCCAGGTATTCTCTAATGTCTGTATGAATATCCCCCCTTTTAGGTATTAATGCCTATCTATTTATAACCAAAAACAACACCTAGGACACCCAGATTCTGCAGAACAACCCCTTGCCCATCCTCCTTCTGTCCAACCCACTAAACCATGTCTAAGTATGGGGTTTTCATAATTAAAAATTGGTAAGTGCAGGGCACTGGTGGGCTGCTCTGCTGTGACAGTGGATTCCACTGACTAGCCTCATGTGCAGGGCACCAAATACTCTAAGTGTTGAACCCCGATTCCCTAGTTAGCTAATTTGAATCATAACTTCATCTTCAGATCAATCAAACAGTCCTACTCAATCCAGGGATGCTGATTATTGTATGGTAATTCAAATAATTCAAACTATGCAATTAGAAGACGACCTCTAATCAATTACAACACATAGCAATGACAACCAATTTAAACTGTTAAAACAGTGACTTCAACGAATCTCGGCCAATGCCGGACATATGCGAAGTTAACTATTCGACGACGCTAATCGACGCGAGTTCGTCTTCTATAACTAGCTTATTTGGTTAAACAAATCAGAAACCACAAATTGACCAAATAAAGGTCTTTGGAGATGAAGCATCAAAGCAGAAAATTAAAAGAGGAAACGAAGGCCAAGCAATTCACGTGATTAACACATTGAGTATGAAGACAGAAAAATAGAAATACCATATAAGACGAACTCAAAGCTCGAACGCCCCGGACCAATCTCGGATTTGGCTCACATTTGGATTTTGGAGTCTAACGGAACTTAATCGAAATGTTTTCAAAAAGAAAACATCTCCACTAAGGTCTATTAGACCCCAATTCGTCTTGATTTTGGACCCCGAGTCTCTAATTAGATTTCTAGGGTTCTTGGGCTCGGATTTGGGGCTTTTGCATTTCTGATTAGATTCGAACCACACCAATGTCAATGGGAGTGTGGGGGAGGTGTGAGGAGACTGTGGTGTGAATTTGGTGAAGTTTGGCGTAGTTTGGATTTTGACTCGAATCTTTGAATGAAGATTCGAGCCGTTGGGTGGTGATTCGAGGTTAGCGAAGGCCGGATCCGTGATGGGGGAGGTGAGGGGAAGGTTTTGGCATTGGTTTGGTGGTGATTGGCCTACCGGAACCGCCGTGAGGCGATTTCCGGCAGGCGGAGTACGGCGGAGGAGGGCGGCGTTACGCTGGGCTTTGAGAGCTTCTGAGGGACGAAGCGGGGGGGGGGGGGGGGGGGGGGGGGGGGCGGGGTAAGGGATCAGGAATATATACCACACATGGGATTGGATCTAGGCCGTTGGATCAATTTAGATCGACGGCTTGGATCCACCCACTTAATGAAACGATGTCGTTTGGGTGAGTCTTGGACCGGGTATGTTTGGAATTAAAGGATTAATCTGGGCCGTTGGATGATAAAATCCAACGGTCCAGATCGAATGCCACAATGATAGATGCTGGGGTGAGTATTGGGCTGGACGGACTGGGATTCGCTTGGGCCTGGTTTTTCTGGACTAAACTATGGCCCAAATTTGATCTCATTACTACACATATATATATGTACATGTATATATATATATATATATATATGCATACAACTATCCCACACAATTACATATCACTTAAATGTAAACCACATAAAAATGCAAAACCTAATGTATATTTTTTTTGTATTTTATTAATAAACATGCACACAAAAAAAATGTAAATTTAAGATAAAATAACACAAAATCACAAAAATCCTACCTAACACGAAACTATTTTTATTTTGAGTTTTTCTGGGAGTACTTCTCAGGTAAGGCAAAAATCACGTGCTCACATCAATTTCAAATCTCTTGTCTCCCATTCTCCCTGAATTTGATGTATCAAAATATTTGAGTCACCCATGACCAAAATCTCTTGAACACCCATGTCTATTACCATCCTCAATCCCAATATACATGCCTCATATTCGGCCATATTGTTGGTGTAGAAAAATTGAAGCTGAGCAGTAATGGGATAGTGTTGACCCATTTCTTAAATAAGCACTGCTCCAATACCAACTCCCTTACTGTTGACAGCTCCGTCGAAGTACATAGTCCATCCCGGCTTTTCACTTTGTTCTATTTCTTCGACATTCATTGCCTCCTCATCCGGAAAATATGTCTTTAGTGGCTCATACTCATCATCCACCGGATTCTCTGCCAAGTGATCTGCAACTGCATGCGCCTTCATCGCCGTACGAGTTACATAAATGATGTCAAATTCTGTGAGCAGAATCTGCCATTTAGCAAGTCTTCCTGTAGACATGGGCTTCTGGAATATATACTTTAGAGGATCCAACTATGATATCGAGTATGTGGTGTATGCTGATAGATAGTGCTTCAGTTTCTGAGCCACCCAGGTCAATGCACAGCATGTTCTCTCTAACAGAGTATATTTTACCTCATAAGATGTGAATTTCTTACTAAGGTAATATATAGCTTGCTCTTTCTTGCCCGTCTCATCGTGCTGTCCCAGTACACAACCAAAAGAATTATCAAGCACTGTCAAATATAAGATCAAAGGTCTCCCTGGCTCTGGAGGAACTAACACTGGAGGATTTGCCAAATATTTTTTGATTTTATCAAAGGCTTCTTGACATTCATCGGTCCATTTCACTGCTGCATCTTTCTTTAATAACTTGAAGATAGGTTCACATGTTGATGTCAACTGAGCAATGAACCTGCTAATATAATTCAACATTCCTAATAAGCTCATTACTTCCTTCTTGTTCTTCGGCGGATGTAAACTCTGGATGGCTTTGATCTTTGATGGATCTAGTTCAATGCCCCGCCGACTTACTATAAATCCCAATAGCTTCCCTGAATGTACTCCAAAAGCGCATTTTGCAGGATTGAGTTTATGATTGTACCTTCGGAGTCTTTGGAAAAACTTCCTCAAATCCCTCACATGATCATGTTGCTTCTTGGACTTTACGATGATGTCATCCACATACACTTCGATTTCTCGATGCATCATGTCATGAAACATTGTGGTCATTGCCCTCAAGTAAGTAGCTCCGGCATTCTTTAACCCAAACGGCATCACTCTATAGCAGTATGTTCCCCAAGGCGTAATAAAAGCAGTTTTCTCCGCATCTTCTTCGTCCATTAGGATCTTGTGATAACCCGCATAGCAATCTACGAAAGAGCCAATTTCATGCTTGGCGCAATTGTTGATTAGTATGTGGATGTTTGGTAATGGGAAATCATCCTTTGGACTGGCTTTGTTGAGTTCTTGGTAATCCACACACACCTTGGTTTTTCCATCTTTCTCTGGAACTGGCACAATATTTTCTAACCAGGTGGGGTACTTAGTAACTCGTATGACCTTTGCCTCAAACTGCTTATTCACCTCTTCTTTTATCTTTACGCTGATGTCCGTTTTGAACTTTCTCAACTTTTGCTTTACTGGCCGGCATTCAGGATAAATAGGCAACTTATGTACCACTAAATCAGTGCTAAGCCCGGGCATGTCATCATAGGACCAAGCAAAGATGTCCTTGAATTCATACAACAACTTTATTAACTCTTCCCTGAGGGAGGCTTCTAAATGTACACTGATTTTTGTCTCATGGACATTATCCTCGCTCCCCATATTGATTGATTCTGTCTCATTCAAGTTAGGTTTGGGTTTTTCATCATATTGATTCAAGTCTTTACTTATTTCCTCCAGTATTTCCTCATCCTCATATTCTATCTCACTATCATTCTCAATTTCTTGTATAATAATTTGATTGTCAGAACTGGGCCGGGAATCCTTCATGCATGACATATCATCAGAATCAGCGCATATTGAACTTTACAAAAGGAAAGAAAAATAAAAATAAGGCAAAAAATAAAGAAAGAAAAAAAATTGCATTTCATTGATATTTCAAAAGATGAACAAAGATTGGGTACATTTTGATTTCAATGGGGCGGGGACTACAAAAATAAAATTACTTTTTGGGAAATGATGACATATTTCAAAAGCTAATTACCAAGACTCCATCCTGATTGGGAAAGGAGTGGCTTTCCAATTGTTGAGCGCAACACTAGACACCACAAACTGAACGTCTATCTTGCTGGTACCCTCGCCCATCTTTACCATGTTCACATCCCCAAATAACATTTCAAACCTCATCAGGAGTTCCTCATCAAGTTAGCCTCAGCATACCTCGACGCAGCATATGTTAGATGTCGTTTTGTACCAAGCTTGGCAAAGGTGTCGGACAATTTTGGGACAGGTTTAAGAAAGGTCCAATTTTTCTTTTTGGTTCTTTTGGCTTTCTGGATGTCAGCGTGGGTGGGTTTAAAGCCCAAGCCGAAGGTGTCATTGTTTACCGGTAGATGGATTGGTTGAGTTATTCCTTGTAAGGCTATTCCTAGCCCTTTTCCCGGTGTAAATCCATTCTTGATCATCTCTCTGGCTACCATCACAGCGGCAGGTGCCACTGTAGGGATTGGCAAGTTCTCTCCTTCAGCTATCTTTTTCACTGTTACAGTGTCTGTCACCTGGTACACCCAGGGACCCTTGTCCCCATCCGCCTCCTCGAAGGGCATTATGGCATTGCAAGTGTCTCCCTCTCCGTGCACTGTAATTTCTTGCTGCTCCCATTCGAACTTAACCATTTAGTGCAAGGATGATGGTACGGCCTTAGCCACATGGATCTATGGTCGACCCAGCAATAGATTATAGGACACAGTGATGTCTAACACCTAAAATTCCATCGTAAAGTCTACCGGCCCAATGGTGACCTCCAAAATGATATCCCCCAAAGTATTTTTGCTTCCTCCGTCAAACCCTCGCACATTCACACTATTCCGCCGGATTCTGTCGGGATTAATATTCAGCTTTCCAAGAGTCGAAAGTGGACAAATGTATGCACTCTACCCGTTGTCTATCAACACCCGAGTGATCACTGATTCCTCGCTTTTCACAGTAAGATAGAGTGCCTTGTTATGTTCAGTCCCTTCAATAGGCAATTCATTGTCTGAGAATGTTATCTTGTTCGACTCAAAAATTTTGTTGGTAATCTTCTCAAGATGACAGACTGAGATCTTTTTGGGGACATGTGCCTCATTCAATATCTTCAACAATGCCTTTCTGTGTTCCTCCGAGTGAATTAACAATGAGAGCAAAGAGATTTGTGCAAGTGTCTTTCTCAGTTGTTCTACTATCGAGTAGTCTTGAGATTTTATCTTCTTCAGAAATTCTTCTGCTTCTTCTTCAGAGATCGGTTTCTTCATATGACTCTCCTTTACCACCTTCATTTTTCTTAACTCTTCCGGGGCAAAACACCGCCCCGAATGAGTAAAACCGTGTGTCTCGTTGACCTCTCCTATAACTTATTTTTCCCTTGTACACTACTGCAACCTTGTTGTAGTTCCAAGGTACATCTTTAGTATCAACCACATGCATTTGCGCCACTGGCTTTATAATTACCGGTTCCATGCTTGCACCTTTCACTGTCAATATTGGTTTCACCCCTGGCACCACAGTTTTCAAAGTCTCAACCACTGGTTATTTTTTTACTGGTACTTCAGCTATCGCTTTCTCTTTCTCAATTTCTTTTTCTGCTTTGCTGTTGGATTTTATCATCATGACCAATTGGGACGGCTTCCTGCTGCTCTACTCTTATGCTAACTCTATCATGTGTGTCTCATGATGAGTCGGTAGTGGATTCTGAGTAATGTTCGGAGTCTCTGGAGCCTGTACCTCAATCCTATGATTGTCAATGAGCTCCTGTATAGCAGTCTTCAAGTGCCAACACTTTTCAGTATCGTGCCCTGGTGCCCCGGAGCAATACTCGCACCTGACTGACTGGTCAATGTTTCTAGGAGGTGGGTTCGGCAGCTTTGGTTCAATTGGATTCAACATCCCCAATTTCTTCAAACGATGATAGCGGCTGGTGTAAGATTCCCCCAATGGGGTAAATGTTTTCTTCGCTTGGGCTCTGTTCCTTATCTCTAGATCAGGTCGGAAGTTGGGTCTGTTTGGGTTCTTGTAGGCTCTGGAAGAGGGGTAGGTGTTCTATGTGTGATAAACATTTTGTGGGACCTGGGCTCGCCATACATGAGGCAGTGGTGGATAAGTTTGGGCTTGTGGAATGGGATAGTGTGGAGTAGTGGGTGGATAATATGGTGGAAGTAGGTTGTAGGGTGCTGGCGGGTATGGTTGGTATGGGCGAGGTAGGTGATGGTACATGCTTTGGCTACGAGTCCATGGTTTACTCTCCATGACCGACACCTCTTCTTTCTTCTTCTTTCCAACAGATCCTCCATTCCCTGTCTATATGGCCTAATTTGTGGCCTTGATCGCAGAAAAGCTCATGATCTTGTTGGTTTTCAATCCTTCTTCTACAAAACTCCCCATTTTTACGACTTCATTAAAATTCTTACCAATCGCCGACACTAGATGGCCATAGTAAGTAGGCTCCAAGGCTTGCAAAAAACAGTCTACCATTTCAGTTTCTTTCATCGGCGGATCCACCCTCGCCGCTTGTTCTCTCCATCTAAAGCCGTATTCTCGAAAACGTTCACCGGGCTTCTTCTCCATTTTAGTAAGCGACAACCTATCCGGTATTATCTCCAAGTTGTACTAGAAGTGGTTGGCAAATGATTGCGCTAGATCGTCCCAGATGAACCATCTAGTGTGATCCTGACGTGTGTACCACTCCAGTGCAGAACCGCTCAGACTTTGGCTAAAGTACGCCATCAGAAGTTCATCTCTCCCCCCTGCGCCATGCATCTTGCTATAGTATCCCCTAAAATGGGCTACATGATATCCGTATCCATCGTACATGTCAAACTTAGGCAACTTGAACCCAACCGGGAGCTGCACCTCTAGGAACAGACGTAGGTCTTTGTACGCTACACTCACTTGTCCCCCTAGCCCTTGTATGTTACGGAAGGATTGTTCCAAACTCCTCATCTTTCTAGCCATCTCCTCCTGTTCTAAGTTCTTGATGGGTTTTTCTTCAGTTGCCTCCATCAACGGGGTATAAGATTCATGCTGCCTAAATGTCGGCTCCGGTGGATAGTAGTGGGCATCTTGTACATGGAACACCGGCTCACTTGATGACTTATGCAGAGCAGCAGGTGGAGGTGCTACATACACCGGGGCAAGTTGTGGTGGCTGAGGTGGAATCTGTTTGGATAGTGATGGTGGTACCTGAGAAGTGGAGGCATAATAGTGGTGGTAATCTGGATATGTGGAGGATGAGTTCATGGTGGGTGGCTCGGGGTTAGGATTGACAGGAGGCACATATGGTGGGTTAGCGGGATATGCAGGTAAGGGCTGATCCCTGGACCAATCTTGGTACATCTCAGACATCTATTGCTTGAGCTTGTACATTTCTTCTTTCATTCCTGCCACATCCACGACCTCCTCCTCTTGGACAGGGTCCATGACAGTTGGTTCGATTTCTTGAGATATAGCCTTTGTCATTGTCTTAGATCGTGTGTTGTAATGATGATTAGCTAGAGTATCAGTTGCCAGCTGAAATCTGATTCTCATAAACAACAACACCCGTTAATAGTTAGCACATGAAAGAATAAGATGCAACGATTGGAATAATCACAATTTTTGCCTTTGATCACCATGCATCATCCCGACATTTGTTCCATTTTGAACCAACCTCATCATTCTCTTTTTTCTTTCTTTTTCTTCTTTTTCTTTCTTTCTTGTTTTTCTTCTTCTTCTTTTTTTCTTTTCTTTTTCTTTTTCCTTTTCCCTCTTTTTTCTTCTTTCTTTTCTATTTCCTTCTTCTTTTCTTTATTGATTTACGTTCCTATTTATTTGCCTATCGTACAAAAAATTAATATAAAGCAAAAAGGATTAGCAACAACTTTTGATTTCTCATTGATATTTCAAAATCATCGGTTTACAAGATGGTGTTGTGCTATTAATGCAAAGAAATATGAATACAGAATGCATGCCCTATGAATACATTAATGCTCCTAGTGCCTACGAGACGTCGTTCGGTCTTGCCGCGGGCCTATATGCTAATCCACTTTGGAGAATATCTAGGTCGGTCATGACTTGTTGTACAAAGAATTTCACAGCTGATACAAACGTTGCTCGGGACATGTCTTCACACAGTTGGCACTTTTGGGTAATATACTGAGCAATATGAACAATTCTCTCTCGAATAACCCATTTCTCTTGAAGTAATCGGCTAATCTGTTCGGTGCGAGCATCTAAGGTGTGTTGGTTCTCCTTCTGTAGTTTTTGTAGCTCGAACTCTAACCGAGCCATAGTTGTGTAACAATGCTCTCTTTCCTCCTCAAATTATTTGATGATCTTGTTACTTTTGACAGTGGCTATGACGATTTTCTTTCTCAGACGAGCTACCTCAACCTCATGTTTGTCCTGTAGTTGCTGAACCAACCTGGCTCTTTCCTCGGCATCTTTGGCCAGTTGCTTCCGAACCCTGACTAACTCCTTTTCTGCTTTGTCTAAATCGAAGCTGTAGTCATTCACTTTGCGCCGAAGATTTTCAATTAATTTCTCATCTCGGGATAAGCGAATAGGGGTCTCAGATGCAATTTTCATTTTAGTAACCTGAGCCTTCAGAATTTCATTCTCCTTTTTCAGCTGCTTCTTCTCTCCTTCATCAGATGCTGCCTGTAAACCGCTCTCAAACTGGAGATCTCTCAACTGTTTTTCTGGCAAGTTGATCTTGGCCTTATATTCACTTTCTTTGGCCGCCCAATTTCTATTTTCCTTAGACTGCTCCGCCAAATCTTGAAAGTGAGGTCTTTTCGATGGTCTATCATGCTCAATACCCCGTCGATACCAGGCAGTGTACCCTGACGATTCTTCTTCTCGAGCTCTGTTTTCCACATAAGTTTCTACTTTCAAATTCTGACACTCATTCCAAATCTGTTGGACCTTTGCTTCCAGGAATTACCCGTCCAGACTAATCTCTATTACTTGCAAACTGAGGTCCCCATCCTTTGGTATCACTTGACATCTTCCCAGTTGTCGGAGGACCCTGTACGGGGCATAAGGCTGGATACTTTGTGAACCCATGATCAAAAAGTGTGACCCTTCTGTTGGCATGTAAATCACCTCGTCGAGGGGCAACCATCCATATGCCAAATCGATCTGGCTATCGGTCAACGATCGTAGATATGAAATCCATTCCTTAACTCCCTCCGGCAACTTAACTTCTTTTGTTCTCGTATAGAATTCTTCGAGGCACGTTCTTTCAGTCGGACCATAGCTTGAGAACGAAGGATGATGGCATATATGTTCTATCAACCAGGTTTGCAAAATCAAGTTGCATCCCTCAAAGAAGTTGCATCCTGCTTTACATGTAGTCAGGGCACGGTATATGTCTGCTAAAATCATTGGAGCCAAAGTACAATTCTCGGCGACCTTTATATCAATATGCCTATCCTTTCTTGGAAATTTGATGATCCCGAGAAACGCCACTAGGAAAGCAAACCGTCGATGCTCCTCCCATTTTGCTCGGTTGGACTTGCTACAAAGCTTGTTTGTGGAGTCATTGAAACCCCCGACATGTCCATATCTGTTGTAAATGAAATTTAGGGAACAAAACCCATTGGCCAAATCCTCATTGTGGACGTTTCGAGCAATTTTCAAAGAGTCCAGGAAGCGGTGCACCGTTACTGTTCTTGGGGCCACCGGGTATTTCTCTTTTAAGGGGACCTCATTTTTCCCTATATAGAAAGCAATTTCCTTAAGAGTGGGAGTGAGTTCAAAGTCCGAAAGATGTAGTACGTTGTGCGCAGGATCCCAATATGTGACAAGTGCTCGGATTATGTCGCCTCGGGGAATTATGTCCACTAGGCCCGTGAGATCCTTTAAGTAGAATTTGACCCAATTTTGCCCTTCTAGTCCCATGTCGTTCCACCATAGTCTTAGCTCCAAAGGGATTCTATTCATTAGAGCGAAAGGTTCATTCTGTATCGTTCTCATCCTGCACATTTATTAAGGAGATTTTATTTAGAAAAGAGGAAATATATTTTTTTTCAAGGTAAATTTTCATTTTTTTTGAAAAGGGACAAACATTACTCTCGAAGTGACCATTTTTCCCAAAACAACCTTTCGGTGTCCTTTCGGAACATTCGGCCGTTTACAAAAATAGCGATTACTCCGATTATTTGAAACGAAAATATCTTTTGGTCTTTTTCTAAAAGGGTGGTTGGACCCGTTCAAGGGTTGCCTACGTATCCCGCCTAATGGGGAGAATCAAACCTGCGTAGTTCGGTCAGATTAGTTGACCAATTATTTCAACAACAAAGCCATTTTTTCCAAATTTTCAGATTTTTCGACTGCTCTTTTATCACTAGTTCATATTTTCATTCTTTTCTACTCTCGGGAATTTTGCAGGTCCGAATAACGATCAAGGACAATAAAAATGCAAAACATAATATGCTCGGTCTTTAATTACCAGGTCACCTGTCCTAGACGGACCCAACCCCTGTGTTGAGTCCCCTAAGTCAGATATGATGCAAATAATCGCCCTAGACCTATGTTCAACATCTTATCGTTTCATAGAGTGCTAGACCGTGTACCCGAGCGGACCACTCGAATCGAGGAGGGGGCTACGTACCGGTGACTCGCGGAGTCAATCGGGTTTGTAACTTATCCGGCCTCTGTTTCTTAGTTCAGGTGTGACTTAACCGAAAGGGGAGTCTCAACCTGTAAGCACATCCCCGGAGGTGAAGAAGAGAAGGGTTTTCGGCACAATTTATATACAATCCATATAATATAAAAGCGGTAAAACACATAGCATGTTGTTTAAAGCATATAACAAAGTCAAATAATATCGAGGACGGCGATTCTAAGGAGCTCGAGTTCTTAAACCCTGAAACCGAAGTTCTGGGTTGATTCCCCAGCAGAGTCGCTAGAGCTATCACAACTCCCTTTTTACTACCCCCCGCTTTGTACTGATCCATTTGGAAAGATACGTAAGGTATACCTCAGTGTTCAAATACCCGAGAAAGATATAACAATAAAGAGGAAGGAGTTTTTCCACATAAAAGACAATCGGTTCAGGATTTTTATTTAATTTTCAGATTCGCCACTTGGGAAGATAATGGTGTCCCAAGTCATCGGTTAATCCCGAATCCGAGGAAATTGACTCTGTTATTACAGTCCGCGAAACAGAAACCTGGATAAGGAACTCTATTAACCCGGGAAAAGGTGTTAGGCACTCCCGGATTTCGTGGTTTTAGCACGATCGCTCAACCGTCGTTCTCAATTTTATTTGACTTGTTATAAATTTTAACAAATCATTTGTGTTTTCACTTTTAATATTTTTAAGAATTACGATGTTGAAAAAACATACTTTGAGTCATACCGCAACCAGTACCCTGTGACTTTTAGTATATTTCGGCTTCGCCAGGATTTGGGATTTGAGTCGCACCAAGTGCACACTCGAATTTAAGGAAAGTATATTAAATCGTGCCTAATAACGTCTAGCGGCTTTAAGTCTTTTGGGAGAAGCTATGAAATTCACTATTAGCTTTCCCGAATCTATTTACAAGTCTCACTTCATTACTAAAGGGGCACCACTATTTGGTGTCGTGTGAGGCTCATCCCAGTTAAATTTTATACTCCAATCCTATTGTTTCACTATATTTTTCTATAATGGTTTTTCCCTTAATTATTTACAATCAGCTATGGTTTCAGAATCGGACCCAGGCCATTGTTATCCAAATATTGGGCATGGGCCTCAACTCCATGCTTAGTAGAATATCAGATCTGTCCGGGTCTTTGTGATCCAGACTGGCCTTGGGCTTTTAATCAGTGGCCTACTTAGCTCTCGCATATTGTTCAGGCCCATGTCGCATGTTAGGCCCAAAGCAACAATGATGACAGTAAACATGAAGAATTCATACCAGAACAAACATGAACATAACAGAGAATGAAACTCAATTGTATTTTATTTATCGAAAGGGGAAATCACTGTACAAAATTTTCAATGTTAGTTTTAAATCACAACTATCTGATGTATATGAGAATCAACTACTTTTGCCTTTTTGTTTTCTATTAACATATTTACACTGATATTCTAACTACCTATTAGCTAGGAGATTAAGAAGTGACTTAACTATGTATGAAGTATCACCGAGTTAAACAGTTCAACTAATTTCCTACAATGGTCTAATTATCTAAGACTAATTGAATTTTTTATAGATGCATAGTTACATTACCGATTTAACTACAGGTTAAGCTTCTTCATTATCAAAAACCAAGTTTCAACTTAGTTATTGCTTTATCTAACTGTTTTTAGACTTTTAAACTTGTTCATCTACAGACCTGATTAGATATGCGAATGTGACAAATATTACTACTGTGAGAGTTATTATCAGCGATTCAAGCTATGGTTAATTAGCTTGTTTTTAAGAGTTTTACCTATTTAACTAGATGATCTACTATTTACGACTACACTACTACTATTATACTAGCTATTACATCGTTTTTGTTTGAATTTTCACTTATACATACAACACTATACTAACAAATTACAGATCTAAACTAATACTAGACTGCTAATTAAAAATAAGACAAAATACAGAAAAACAGTAATGGATTTAAGCTTGAACTTCATTTCATCAAAACACTTCAGTATTGCATTGCTACGAACAGAGTATGTACCGGATTCAACAAAGTAGATCAATGAGTTCTAAGGGAAATAGAAGTAAGCACAGCAACAAACTCAACAAGCAGGTGCAACAGAGTAGAATCGAATTCGAAATGAGCAAAACACCACAACAATCAGCAAATATGAAACCCAGCAGAAAATGAGCAGAAATTTCCACAAACAACCCAGCTTCAACAGTAATTCCTACGCGAGATTCTAAGGAGATTATTTGCTATGTTAATGTATTTCACTCTGAATTTTTCTGTGTGAAAAACCAGCCCTTCATCAGTCTTTAGAGGGAGTATTTATAGGGAGAAGATAGGTAAATTTCTGGGGGGAAAGAGTAAGGAATAATCCCATTTCCCTCCCCTTTTAATTTACTAAATCTACACTTTGCACCCCAATTCAGTTACAAGATCCCTTCCAGCATGTGCTGGAAGGTTCTTTTTTATTCTATTTTGAGACTTTTACTAAAGTATCCCTACTTGTTATTGATTTTTACTGATTTTCCTTTTTAATGAGACCATTATGCCCTTAAATCTCTGCGAAATTACAGAAATCAGGAGCACAAATGTCTCCTATATCCCTATATGCTCTATTTAATCTACCAAATTGCCATTTTAAGTTCCTTATATGCCCTAAAGGACATAGCTGAATTACTCGACCTACCTAGGTCAGGTTTTTAGATTTTTTACTCTTATTTAACTAAGGGCCAGTCTTTGTGTTAATATTTAAGGATTGACCACCTTTGACTTAAGAACTTCTTTCATTTTCTTGTTATTTAAACTAAATTGCAGGACTAGCCTGCTTTATTGTTCTATTTAAGCTATTTAAAACTTAGTCAATCCCAAAGCTGGGCTTGGCTTTGCCATTTCAAAGCCCATTACTGCATACAGGGCTGGCTAAGGTCTTTGCAGGCCTAGCCATCTGTGATCATGGCTTAATTAGAGCTTTGGTAAGTCTGAATCTTCAGACTTAACTCAATTATTACACAACTAGCCTACTTAACTGTTGGCCAGTGTGAAAGACCTAGCAGAGTAGGTCAATTGTAGAATTGAACACTCTTGGTCACTTATTAAACTTATAGCCTATTTTGATTTTCAATTTTAGCCCTATCCTACTAGCTGTTTTCAGAATTAACCACTTATGAGTCTTAGTTCTACTGCAGCTATAACCAAATCACCTAGGGCTGATGGGCATTGACAGTGTCCATACTAACACAGAAACATTACAAACATAGCCATTTTAACAGATAATTTCACACTTAGCCAAATGAAACCAAACTTGTTCATCAACTAATCAAAACTCATAGAAAAGGTTGGATAATGTTGAATCTCAATCAATTAGACTCACAAACTTAGCTTCAATAGCAAAGTGTCAATTAAACATTAAGTAGTCTTAGTTACAATCATTTTGTGTTGAATGAATCATTGAAAAAACCCAAATCATGATGAAGGTTCATTGACATAACACATAAGGTGTAAGGCCCCGTAAAATTTTTGTGCATAAAACCTAGTAGATGTGGTGTCATGGTCCGAATGATGTGTTAGGAATGCGTAGTGATTTAAGTTTCAAAAATGTAGAGAAATAATTTTTCCGAAAAAGTGTCAAATATGCGGTCAAGAATGCGACCGCAAACCTGACATGCGGACCGCATTCTTGCCGCAAAACGTTCCAGAGAGTTGCCCAAAATCGTGTCAAAAGTTCGGTCGATATGCGATCGCATGTCAAATCTGCGGTGCACTTTTGCGACCGCAGAATCAACATGCGGTCCGCATAGTGACCGTATTCCTTAACAGAACCTGTATAAAATTTGGGGCAATTCTGCGGTCACTATGCGGACCGCATGTTGATTCTGCAGTCGCATAGTGCACCGCATAATTGACCCCGACCCAGATTTTTGTAACATTTTGACCCGATCTCTTCTTTAATATAACACCTTTCTTCTTCATTTTATCATATCATCTCACCAAAATTAGAGAGAGAAGAGAGGGTTTTTAGAGAGAGAAGTTCTTCATCTTCAAAGATTGTTCCAACTACTTAATTCCAAGGGATCCTAGGGCAAGGATTCAACTTCCCCAATCTTTTCAAGGTAAAAACCCTAACTATTTTCTTTGATTTTCAATTTTAAATTGGGTAAAGAGAGGTTAGCATATAATAGCTTTTGAAAATAGAATTTTTACACTCATGCATGATTATTGAACTTGATTTCTAGTAAAAAGAAGTGAGTAGGAGTAAGAGTCTTCAAGAAAAAGGTTGGCAAGAGTAGGATATCTTGGGTAAGCATAAAGTAGGAGGAAAAATCATCACCAGGTATGTATGGCTAATTTTGATTCTTGTAAAATCGCCCAAATGTGTGCGAATTGTTTTGCCATGTGTCAAATTGAGAAATTTTACGAAATTCTTTGATTTCCCTGTTGAGCATTTGATTGATGTTGAACTACGTGTGGTGTGGTATGAAATATGAATTGAAAGATTAAAAGGTAATCGGGATTGGTAAAGAATTGGGAACAACCATTGTGATGGCATATTTGGCTTATTGTGGAAGGAATTTGAAACACCTTAATTGTGGTAAACTGTTGAACATGATTATGTGGGCATTTTCGATTTTGGAATACTTGTAACTTGGTTTTGATATTGGCTTGAGAAGAAATTGAGAACATGAAACAATGTGTAGGTTGCTTATTTGAACTTGTTGAAATTGTGTGTAGTACCTTATCTGCTGTTTGAAATTGTTGTGTTTTAAACTGTAAGACGGGGTCGTGTTGCGCGCCGCAACGTGAGGAAATAAGGTGTGGGTTGGGGTGATAAGGGTGGCCGAGGTAATAAGGGTGGTCGGGGGCAATAAGGATGGAAAGCGATCGAAATCGCTATTGAAAATTGATACAAAAATCAATAATGTGAAATTGTGAAAGGAGACAGCAGGAGAGTTTGCAACCTGGGGGGCACTGATTGCCCCTATGTTTGACTACTTGCAATTTATGTGGTTGATTGGTTGTTGTTCTATTTGTGGACTTTAAACGTGCTTGTGTTGAGGCTTATCTGAAATGAGTAAAAGGTTGGAAACATGGTTAGTTAGCTTAATTGACTTCTTGATGTAATCTATTGGTTGTCTTAACACGGTGATTCTTGTTTAATGGCTTGAGTTTACTTGGGACAAAGTTTGTCCATACATACCAGTACAATTCAAGTGTACTGACGTCCCTTTTGCCGGGGACGCTACATTCGTGTTATGATTGTAGGTGGATCAGAGTAGCAGGCACTTCAGCTCATCGGCAGTAGTATCCTTCTCCTTCCACTGTCCGTTTTGGTGAGCCCTTTTCTTCCTCGGGGCCCAGTGTGGCTCATGCCACTTTTATTTCAGACCTTCTTTTGGATTTTTGTAAGGTATAGCCGGAGCCTTGTTACCGGCAAGTATTGTATTTCCCTTTTTGTATCCTAGAGGCTCCGTAGACATGTAAACTGTGGGATTGTGGCCTATGTATATGTATGGGGCGTTGTAAATATAAATTATGAACTTGTTAGTGAATAAATCACATGGTTATGTTTATGCATTATGAAATCAGTCATTGTTGGCAAAATATTTGGTTAATGAGAAACAATCAACACAGGGTTAAAGCGTGGGAATGAAAGGCACCCAGGTCCGCTTGACTGGGGCAACTCGGTCAGGCGCCGGTCATGTCCCTCGATTTGGGGCGTGACAAACTTGGTATCAGATCATATAGTTTCTAAAGTGTCCTAGGATGTCTCGGAGCCGTGTCTAGTAGTGCCCTTCTTATAGGTGTGTTGTCGACCACATCATATAAGTAGGGGGCTGCACGGACATTTAGGAATATTACCCTTCTTCATCACTCCAAATCGTGCGATAAAGCTTGACTATAAGATTGTTTTGTAACCCGTGCGTTGAGATTCAAGGTAAGTTTAAATGCTCTTTCGTCTATTTTATGTAGTGTTGTCATATGTCATGACCAATGGGAAAAGACATGGGTGTTATGGAGATTGCACATGTATCTTGTTGAATAAACTGTATGAATATATATAGTATAAGTACATAGTACTACAAGTATACTTTATTTGGGGAAAGGATTGGAAGTGATTACCCGCACGAAGAGGCATTGATTTGATGATTGATATGTAAGCTTAAATAGCAAGCGTGGTTAGTGCAAGAAGTATATAATTGATCGTAAGGTGTGAAAGAATATTGGTTATATAAGCACGTGATATATGAGAGAATGACTAAGAGATTAATGGGGAGAGTGTAAGTCTCTCATATGAGATAAAAAGTTATGAAATGAGACTCAATTGGACCCTAGGTGAGAAGACCCTTGTCTTACGAATATTATAAGGACCCATAAATGTACGAAGTTGCGTTACACTCATAAAGGATATGCGTGGGGACTTGGAATCCCATACCTACGTGGCTGAATAGGAGAAGGGAACTTATGAGATCAATACTATGGTGACTTAAATTTTCCTAATGGTCGAGTATATATATAAGAGGGATAGATATATGAGGCATATGTTCCTAAAGTTTTTACACTCAAGACTTGTGTCAAGATCCAGGATATTTTCCCCATGTGGGAGAGGGAGGACCATCGTGAGGCTACTTAAATACAATGAAACAAGAGCGAGACCATGTAGCTATGATATTTGAATATTTTGGTAAAGACATGTGTGATCTAGAAAAGAGATTAAGGAATGTAAATTCTTCACGCATGGCAATGTGACTGATAGGGTCAACGATTCTAGAAAATAATAGTATGTTTGTAAAGAGACTTTTACTTGTCATAAGGTCGGGAGAAATGGGACCCAAGGAGGTACCATATGTCAAATGTGAAAGATTGTGAGTTCCTAGAATGGGCTAATCATAAATTTGTGATTTAAACAAAGTTTCGGGATACTAAGAAAGCCAAAACGAGTGGGAGAAATGAATGTGTTGCCACGACAACCCAAGATGGTAATTGGGGCTTGATAGAGAGCCTCTAAAGAGCCTTACAAATAGATAAGTGTTAAGTGATGTTCAGACGAACACTCCTTGCTACATATATCCCAATAAGGGTTAAGAGGTGAGCCGGATGGAATGCCTAAGGTAAGAGACCACGTAATATATGGAAGAGTGCGTGGTTATTCACTAACTAGGAAGAATGAGGTGAGAAGAAATGGGGAGAAAACCTTTAAATTGAGATGGTCATGGTTATTTAAAATAATTTTTGCATCAGAATGGTGGACTCACTTAGGGCACAAGTGTTAATAAAAGTTATAAGGGATTAACCGCAATGCAACCGACATGGGTGACACTAAATATCGACTAAAGGGGTCTAGAGATAGTTCATGTCTACACACAATGGGAAGCGAGGTTATCGTTGGTGAGGTTGTGGTACTGTAAAATGATTAAACAAGACATATTGATTTTTCAAGTTCACAGGAGGCAGACAAATGTGTGGAACAATAAAGCTATTAATTATGCACTATCCGCAAATCAAGATGGGAATGAAAGGTTCAGAATAGATTGAAAGAGGAGGAACACTCGTGACGGAGTAGACGTGTTTAGCATGGTAACTCTTAAGCCGCAATATCGGGGAACTTCATTGATAACTATAACATGGGGAATGAGGCGAGTTACTCGTCGGAGATAGAATTAGGGGGACTAAGCCTTACACTTAAGAGTAAAACCAAAAGTTGTTGTTGAAGGATTGAGGAGGATTTAAAGTATCAGAGAATACCCTTCTCAGGATAGTGACCCTTCCTAAGTCATATGCATATAAAGGTTGTTGATATACGTTTGTGAGGTGTTTAACCGTAAGGAGGGATGCTAGGAATTTTCACAACGGAAGTAGTGCAATTTCTTAAATTCTATAATGCACATATGGGGAGAAGAGGTTGGTTAAGAAAAGTTAGAGCACAATGTTACCTTACCTTCGATGCAATGCCGTGCAAATTAGTGTTATTCGGGGTATATGTGCAAGTTAGCCAGTGCTATTCATTTGAGATAGGAGGTCATATGAGAAAACTCACTCAGTAATGCCTTTTGTTAAGAATCGTAAGAGTTAGTAGAAATGGTTCAGATGGGGTCGTAACTATATCAAGGAAATTATAGTAGAACTAAATTCGTGGAAGGTCTTATGTAAGAGGGATATAATAAAGATGTTCCGCTAATGATGTAAAGTGTTAAGGTGATAGTTATGCCTCCAGGGTTGGTTTGGGGTGTGTGTTGATGCAACATAGAAAGGTTATAGCGTATGCTTCGAGATAACTCAAAAAAATCACGAGAAGAATTATCCAACACATGATTTGGAGCTCGCGGCAGTTGTGTTTGCTTTGAAATATGGCGGTATTTTATTTATAGGGTTCGTGTAGATGTGTTTTCAGACCACAAGAGCCTCCAGTATTTGTTCAAATGGAAGGAGTTGAATCTAAGATAGCGGCGGTGGTTAGAATTGCTCAAGGACTATGATATGAACATATTGTACCATCCAGGGAAGGCAAATGTGGTAGCCGACGCTCTTAGTCGAAAATCCATGGGTAGTTGGCTCATTTGGGTGTGGATCAGAGACCCCTGGCTCGAGAGGTTTACCAATTAGTCAGTTTGGGGGTTCGTATCTCGGCGTCAGACGAGGGGGATATCTTGGTGCATAATGGAGCAGAATCATCATTGGTCGCGGAAATCAAGGAAAAACAATCCATGGATCCAGCATTAGTTCGGGTAAAGGAAGTAGTTATGAATGACAAGACCTCAGCATTTGTACTCAGCAGTGAAGATGGTGTAATGCGGTGTCAAGGCAGACTATGTGTTCCGGACGTGAACGAACTTCGGGAAAGGGTAATGGCAGAGGCACATATTTCCAGATATTTTGTACAATTAGGTTCCACGAAAATGTATCATGACCTTAAGGAGATTTATTGGTGGAACGGTATGAAAAGGGATATAGAAAGCTTTGTAGCTAAATGTCCGAACTGTCAACAAGTGAAGGCCGAGCATCAACGGCCCGGTGGATTAACTCAGATTATAGAAATACCAAGGTGGAAATAGGAGATGATCAATATGGATTTCGTGGTGGGGTTACCTCGCACACAGCGTAAGTTCGATTCAATATGGGTGATAGTAGATCGACTCACCAAATCAGCTCACTTCCTGCCTGTCAAGTCCACCGATACCGCGGAGCAATATGCAAGATTGTACATCAAGGAGATAGTAAAACTTCATGGCACTCCACTTTCTATCATCTCAGATCGCGGGGCTCAGTTCACAGTTAACTCTTGGAAGAAATTTCAGCAAGGTTTGGGAACTCAGGTGAATCTCAGCACAGCTTTCCATCCACAGACCGATGGTCAAGCCGAGCGGACCATTCGGACGCTTGAAGATACGTTGCGGGCTTGTGTCTTAGATTTTAAAGGTAATTGGGATGAACACTTGCCACTGATAGAATTTGCTTACAATAATAGCTATCATGCTAGCATTCAGATGGCCCCGTTTGAGGCATTGTACGGGAGAAGATGTAGATCGCCAATCGGGTGGTTTGAGGTAGGTAAAGCGGAATTGCTAGGGCCAGATATGGTGTACGAAGCTATGGGAAAGGTCAAGGTTATTCAGGAGAGAATGAAAATAGCACAGAGTCGTCAACAGTCCTATGCAGACGTTCGTTAAAGGGATTTGGAGTTTCAAGTCAATGATTGGGTGTTCTTGAGGTTATCTCCTATGAAGGGAGTCATGCGATTCGGAAAGAAAGGGAAATTGAGTCCTAGGTATGTTGGTCCATATCGGATCGTTCAAAGGATTGGTCAAGTTGCTTATAGGCTAGAATTGCCTCTTGAGATGTCATCGGTGCACTCGGTATTCCATGTGTCCATGTTGAAGAAAGTGATTGGAAATCCATCCGCAATCATGTCAGTCGAGGCTATTGAGGTTAATAAAGATTTGTCATATGAAGAAGTTCCAGTTGCCATTCTTGATAGGCAAGTCCGTAAGTTAAGAAATAAGGAAGTTGCCTCTGTTAAAGTATTCTGGCGAAGTCAACAAGTTGAGGAGGCCACATGGGAAGCAGAGAAAGAGATGAAGGAAAAGTACCCCCATTTGTTTGATCAAGCTTAGAAGAAATTAGGCGATCCTTCTACTTCTAGTAACTGTCATCTTGTCCAAGTTGTTTCCCTCTTAGTGTTAGTAAAAGCCTCCTCCATTTTGTAAAGAGTTATGTGTTGAGTAAGCGACTAATAGTAAGTGTAGATTGGTAGTGGTTTGTTTGTGTGTACATGTTGTGTTAAAATGGTTGAATAAGGAAAGGACTCATTGAAGTGACTAGTTTATGTGCAATAGTAACAATGTGATAAAATGTGTGCATTTGTTGAGGCAAGAAAGTATATACAAGTTGTGAAAAGTGTTGTATTTGTGTATTGTTGTTTGGTAATGTGTTTCGGGGGCCCTCTGACAGGTGGATATGTCCATAATACAAAGGAAACTCCGGCGAAATTTTTCTAAAATATAAGAGTTAGTCAAAATTTTGATAGCTTGCATATCATGTCTTTCAAAACTCATTTATTTCAAAATCCTCATTCGAGGATGAATGATCTTAAGGGGGGAGGATGTAAGGCCCCATAAAATTTTTGTGCATAAAACCTAGTAGATGTGGTGTCATGGTCCGAATGATGTGTTAGGAATGCGTAGTGATTTAAGTTTCAAAAATGTAGAGAAATAATTTTTCCGAAAAAGTGTCAAATATGCGGTCAAGAATGCGACCGCAAACCTGACATGCGGACCGCATTCTTGCCGCAAAACGTTCCAGAGAGTTGCCCAAAATCGTGTCAAAAGTTCGGTCGATATGCGATCGCATGTCAAATCTGCGGTGCACTTTTGCGACCGCAGAATCAACATGCGGTCCGCATAGTGACCGCATTCATTAACAGAACCTGTATAAAATTTGGGGCAATTTTGCGGTCACTATGCGGACCGCATGTTGATTCTGCGGTCGCATAGTGCACCGCATAATTGACCCCGGCCCAGATTTTTGTAATATTTTGACCCGATCTCTTCTTTAATATAACACCTTTCTTCTTCATTTTATCATATCATCTCACCAAAATTAGAGAGAGAAGAGAGGGTTTTTAGAGGGAGAAGTTCTTCATCTTCAAAGATTGTTCCAACTACTTAATTCCAAGGGATCCTAGGGCAATGATTCAACTTCCCCAATCTTTTCAAGGTAAAAACCCTAACTATTTTCTTTGATTTTCAGTTTTAAATTGGGTAAAGAGAGGTTTGCATATAATAGCTTTTGAAAATAGAATTTTTACACTCATGCATGATTATTGAACTTGATTTCTAGTAAAAAGAAGTGAGTAGGAGTAAGAGTCTTCAAGAACAAGGTTGGCAAGAGTAGGATATCTTGGGTAAGCATAAAGTAGGAGGAAAAATCATCACCAGGTATGTATGGCTAATTTTGATTCTTGTAAAATCGCCCAAATGTGTGCGAATTGTTTTGGCATGTGTCAAATTGAGAAATTTTACGAAATTCTTTGATTTCCCTATTGAGCATTTGATTGATGTTGAACTACGTGTGGTGTGGTATGAAATATGAATTGAAAGATAAAAAGGTAATCGGGATTGGTAAAGAATTGGGAACAACCATTGTGATGGCATATTTGGCTTATTGTGGAAGGAATTTGAAACACCTTAATTGTGGTAAACTGTTGAACATGATTATGTGGGCATTTTCGATTTTGGAATACTTGTAACTTGGTTTTGATATTGGCTTGAGAAGAAATTGAGAACATGAACCAATGTGTAGGTTGCTTATTTGAACTTGTTGAAATTGTGTGTAGTACCTTATCTGCTGTTTGAAATTGTTGTGTTTTCAACTGTAAGGCGGGGTCGTGTTGCGCGCCGCAACGTGAGGAAATAAGGTGTGGGTTGGGGTGATAAGGGTGGCCGAGGTAATAAGGGTGGTCAGGGGCAATAAGGATGGAAAGCTATCGAAATCGCTATTGAAAATTGATACAAAATCAATAATGTGAAATTGTGAAAGGAGACAGCAGGAGAGTTTGCAACCTGGGGGGCACTGATTGCCCTTATGTTTGACTACTTGCAATTTATGTGGTTGATTGGTTGTTGTTCTATTTGTGGACTTTAAACGTGCTTGTGTTGAGGCTTATCTGAAATGAGTAAAAGGTTGGAAACATGGTTAGTTAGCTTAATTGACTTCTTGATGTAATCTATTGGCCGTCTTAACACGGTGATTCTTGTTTAATGGCTTGAGTTTACTTGGGACAAAGTTTGTCCATACATACCAGTACAATTCAAGTGTACTGACGTCCCTTTTGCCGGGGACGCTACATTCGTGTTATGATTGTAGGTGGATCAGTAGCAGGCACTTCAGCTCATCGGCAGTAGTATCCTTCTCCTTCCACTGTCCGTTTTGGTGAGCCCTTTTCTTCCTCGGGGCCCAGTGTGGCTCATGCCACTTTTATTTCAGACCTTCTTTTGGATTTTTGTAAGGTATAGCCGGAGCCTTGTTACCGGCAAGTATTGTATTTCCCTTTTTGTATCCTAGAGGCTCCGTAGACATGTAAACTGTGGGATTGTGGCCTATGTATATGTATGGGGCATTGTAAATATAAATTATGAACTTGTTAGTGAATAAATCACATGGTTATGTTTATGCATTATGAAATCAGTCATTGTTGGCAAAATATTTGGTTAATGAGAAACAATTAACACAGGGTTAACGCGTGGGAATGAAAGGCACCCAGGTCCGCTTGACTGGGGCAACTCGGTCAGGCGCCGGTCATGTCCCTCGATTTGGGGCGTGACATAAGGACCAAATCCAACAAAGCAGTAAAGTGAATTAATATATGGTCTACCCAGGCAAAAGAACAAACAAACTAACATGAAATAGCTCTAACAGATTAGACAAAAATGATACTAATCAAGACAACTAAACTAAACTTTCCAAAGACTAACCCTAATCTAAGCATGCGGGTAATAGAGAAGGTGAAGATGAACATAAAAGACATGGAAAATAAACGGAGAAGAATCCCTAATCTAACATGTAAGATGAAGAAGAACAAAAAGGTCATGAAGAATAGACAAAGAAAAAATCCCTAATCTGTCATACCAGATGAAGAAGAATAGGAATCAGGACAGCTAACTAGATTTCCAAAGATTAAACCTAATCTAAACATGCAAGTTAAACAGATAAGAAGAACAGAAGAGATATTGAAAACACATCAAAGAAGAATCCCTAATCTAAACACAAGATGAAGAAGAATGAGAATCAGAATTACTATCATGCGGTTTAACAGAGGTATCAAGAGAGGATCTTTAAACAAGAAAAACCAAACAACAGATTAAAGCAGACTAAAGAAGAAGTCCTATTTCATGTGAAATATTATCAAAACAAACATACAGAAAAGCAATAACAAAACAAGAGGAAATGATGAAAGAAAATAGGCAAAAGGGCCGGAGACTTAGTTTAGCAGGGCCGGTCCCCTGATTTTCCCATTCTCCTTTCTCTTCTTTTTTTTTTACTCTTTTTCTTTTTCCATATATTTTTTCTCTTTTATTTCTTTATTTTATTGTTTAGACTTCAAGATGAAGTCTTTTAGGGTTTTGGTTAGAAGAGGGTATTCAGAGAAGGGAAAAGGTGGGATTTTTTTTTGGGCTGGATTTGTTTGAGTCGCCGGAGTTAGGGTTCCGGCGACTTGTTCTCGAAGATTCAAGATTGAGGGGTAAAATTTGAGGGACACCACTAGTAGGAGGTGATAGATCAGGGCGAGGGGCTCCTATGATGTTAGTTTGGGGTGGGTTTTCATTGTTTGAGGTCACCGGAAACGAACTCCGATGACCGAAATTTCAAGAACAGGGGGGTTTCAGGGTTTGTTTTAGGTTTTGGGGTGTGGTTTATGGAGAAGAAGAAGGAAAGAGGAGAGGAGGTTGAAGGAAGTGGCCGGAGACCACCATGAGAGGCGGTGGCCTCCATGGCCGGCAAAGGATGAAGACAAAGAAGGGGAAAGGGACTAAGGCGGCTAGGGTTTGAGTTGTATGTGTAATGGCTTGTCTCTAACGAGACCAAAGCCTTATATACTCGGACCAACTAAGGTGGTCTTGGCTGTTAGATCAATGATGATCAACGGTCAAGATTTGTCACCACTAGACGATGCCGCATCGTCTTAAATGAGCCCAGGTCTTCAATCCGTTGGATCAACTGGCTTGAACGGTTGAGATTGAATCTCCCAAATCAAATAACCGCCTAAATTAAGCTAATATTTTCAACCGTTAGATTAGTGAGAGTGAACGGCTAAGATCTCTTCAGCTTAACACACATGGACCGGATTCCTTTGGGCTGAAATCATTGGGCCAATTTCGGATTTCAGTTGGCCCAATCCTTACTGCACATGTATATTTTTTTTTATTTTAATTATTTTAAGCCAATTCTTTTTTTTTTGTATTTTATTTATTGTACTATCTAAAATACTTAATTTCCTAGCTTCCCTAATTTTCTAACATTTTTTGGTAATTTTCTGCTATTTTTCTATATTTTCCATTATTAATGCTATTTTGTTGATTTTCTTTTTCTAAAACTAATTAATTAAAAATGCAAGTATTCCTCCTATATTTTAATTTTCTAATTATTCAAACACTCACAATGTATCTAATTTCAAACAAATTATGCAATTACACTAAAAAATATTATTTATCTTAATTTTTGAAATTTGTTTTGCCTAGTGAAAAAATCACGTGCTCACAGGGTAAAAGTAAAATTTTGCACATAAGTTCAAAAATTGTTAAAATCAGATAATTTAGCCGAATACAACAGTTGAGCGACCGTGCGAGAACCATGGAACTCCGGAATGCCTAACACCTTCTCCCGTGTTAACAGAATTCCTTATCCGGATTTCTGGTTCGCGGACTGTTAAACAGAGTCATTCTTTTCCTCGATTCAGGGTTCAACCAGTGACTTGGGATACCATAAATCTCTCAAGTGGCGACTCTGAATTCATTAAATAAATCCCGTTTCAATTGTCCTTTAATTGAAAAAAACTCCTTCGCGCCCTCGCAGGTGCGGCGCCGGAAAAAGGGAGGTGTGACAGCTCTAGCGACTGTGCTGGGGATAAAAATGACCCAGAACCACTGGTTCAGGGTTAGAAATTCGAGCTTATGATAAATTGTTGTATTTTGGCTTTATTATCTGATATTTTCATATTATTTGTGCTTAAATGTGCAACATGATTTTTATCGCTTTGATATTATTTGAGTTGTATATAAACTGTGCCGAAACCTTTCTCTTCTCACCTACGGGGATGTGCTTACTGGTTGAGACTCCCTATTCTGTTAAATACCCTTAAATAAAAAAGAGGTTGGACATGTTACTAAGCCGGACGATCCCGCGGGTCCCCGATATGTTGCCTCCTCCTCGACTCGAGTTGTCCGCTCGGGTACACAGTCTAGAACATATACCTAGATATTAACTTAGAATAACTTGAACTCATGCCGGATCCCCAGTAGAAACGCTTATCTGCATCATGTTGCGTTTGATTTAGGGGACTCAACACAGGGGTTGGGTCCGTCTATGATAGGCAACCGGAAAAGAAAAGACAACCCTGTTGCATCTTGTTTGTCTTACGCACTTATTTGCTTGAGACTTGCATGTTGACCGACTTTAATTATTAAGGAAAAGAGAAAAAGAAAAGAAATTTTTTGTTAATTTCAAAATGTTTGTTTTTTTTAAAAAGAAAAATGTTTTTTTTAATATAAAAACGAAAAAAATAAAAATAAAAAATGTGTGATTTATTCTAGTTATTTTTCAATAAAATATAATATATATATATATATATATATATATATATATATATATATATATATATATATATATATAGAGTTTGTTTCATTTACATATGAAGTGTATTTGCGGGTTTAATTCTCACTGGATGTGAGATACGTAGGCAACCCTCATCGGGTCCAACCTCCCCCTTTTTGCAAAAATAGCCAAAAAACAAAAATGTGTCAAAATTTGAATTTGTGTCATAAATAAATCTAGTGATGATCGTCTTATCAAAAATAGCCGAATGTTCCCGGAAGGCTGACTTTGCATAAATGGCCACTTTTGGGTCATTTTTGTAGATTTTGTCGCTTGACCCACACAGCCTTAAAATCTTCGTCCCCGAGGCGCTGAAAGGCCGTGTTTGCAATATTGGATTTTCTATTTCTGAAAGAAAAAAAAATAGTCATAAATAAGTCAGTAACGCCGTTTTCAAATATAGTCGAATGTTCCCGAAAGGGGTGGCAGAAGGCTAACTTTGCATAAACGGCCACTGTCGGTCAATTTAGGTTCTGGTCGGCTAACCTTTTACAGTCTTAAAATCTTCGTCATTGAAGTACTGAAAGGCCGTAGTTTGAAAACCAGTTTTTGCATGTTTTCAAAATTAGGAAAAATGATTTTTATTTTCTTGAGTCAAATAAAGGCTTTCTTTCATCTAAATCACCTTAATAAATGTGCAGAATGAGCACGAGTCAAAATTCGTCCAGAAATATTATAAACAAGGTCCCTTTGGAATTGCACATGTGGTGGAACGACTTAGGCGAGTCAGGACATGACACAGTAAAGATGCACTTAAAGGATTTGGTTGGATTACTGAACATTCACCTAAGAGGGGACATCATAAGGGCATTGATCTCATTCTGGGATCCAGCGCACAATGTGTTTCACTTTTCGGACTTTGAACTCACGCCAACACTGGAAGAACTAGCAGGATACATTGGGGGTCCAAAAATTCCTATAAAGGAGCAGTATCTGATTGCACCACGGGTCGTGACTATACACAGGTTTTTAGACACTGTCAAGGTTCGCAGGACTGTCCATAACCCAGATCTATTAGAAGGATTCTGTACTTTGGCATTCTTATATGACAAGTATGGTCATTTCGGAGGGTTCAACAATCTTGAAAGCAAAATTTGCAGTGGAGAAAACTGGTTGAAATGGGAAGAGCACAGGTGTATTGCTTTTATGATATCCTTTTTAGGTTTGCTGATATTCCCTAGAAAAGATGGGAAAATTAGTATACAGGTTGCTGGGGTCGTCAGTACTTTACTCAAGCAAGAAAATAGCACTCTAGCGCCAATGATCATAGCAGATATCTTCCATGCCCTTAGTATTTGCAAAGCTGGAGGGGACTTCTTTGAGGGTTGCAATGTGTTACTCCAGATGTGGATGATCGAGCACTTATGTCATCGTCCTTCATTCATGGGCTATGGGTCATTAGGGAAGACTTGTATAGAAGAGTTTCCTACAAGGGTCAACTGGTTCAATTTGCTAGAAGGGGCCGCGGAA
Source organism: Nicotiana noctiflora (assembly GCA_032618575.1). Classification (NCBI taxonomy): domain Eukaryota; kingdom Viridiplantae; phylum Streptophyta; class Magnoliopsida; order Solanales; family Solanaceae; genus Nicotiana; species Nicotiana noctiflora. The sequence goes on along the minus strand of JASVEL010014208.1, from coordinate 124,798 downwards.
TGGGTGACTTTCTTACATTCAGTTCCAGTAAGCAGAATAGAATGGGCATTTGGGTGGCTACCTGCAAATGAAATCATATACATGTCAGCCCCCGAATCACACCTACTGTTGATGGGCCTTAATAGTATTCAGCCATAAGTGCCATACAGAGTATTGAGACAGTTAGAGAGGTATCAAATAGTCCCAAAAGAAGAGGATCTTAGCGGCCAGGTGATCAAAATTGGACCCAGTGGGCAGTTCCCTGAAGTAGTAGTCCGAAAACACTGGAGTGAATGTCAAACTCTGAAGATAGATACATGTGTGCGGAATCGGGCCGAAGGCGAAGTGGAGCAAGAATACATCGCATGGTATAGGAGGGAACTTAAGCACCAGAGGCCAATTAAGAAATCCCATGTTCAAAATTTTGCAGAATCATCACGGGAACAATGGAATTGGTTGGCAAGAGAAGAAGGTTATCGGGCAAAAATTGGCAGGATGAAACAACAAGTTTCAGATTTGAAATATAAAAATGTCTTGCAATCTGATGCTGATAAAGGGAAAAGGAACAAGCTAGCCCAAGGAAATGAGATGCTAAAAGTCCAAGTCCAACAATTAAAAGAGGATGCTGAAAACCAGCCAAGAAGTCAATTGGATAAAAGATTGATAGAAAGGTTGGAAGATCAAGTCTTTGACTTCCAAAGGGATTTGGAAATATCTGAAGCAAATATAGCAAGGATCAGATCCAGATAGACGAGGAGCACAATGGCAAGAGCAAATCGGCTGTGACAGATAAAAAAGGATTATGATGGGAGCATTTGCGCATTAAAAGAAACAATATCCACCCTGGAAGAACGCCATTCCCGACACACAAGAAGCTTCCAGGCCGATAGGAAATATTGTCATAACATGATGGCCCAAATGGAGAAGCAGATGCAGATGCTTCAAAATCAACTCCTCCACAATGCTCAGGTGTTGGGAGCAAGAAATCAGCGGATAGAGTATCTACTTATGAAGAAGGACAGGGTCAGGTTTATGATTGAAGAGATCGGGCACTACATCACAATGAGGTACCTGGCATGTGAGAAAATGCCCCGTCATAACCTCTTTACTTTAGTTATGGGATGTGTCCATCAAATCATGGATGAATTGAGAAGCTTGCAAAGGGACCTTGTGCCAAAGCCCGCGGAAAGGCCGAATGATGCCTTGCGGGCACCAAAACTCAAAGCCTTAATGTAACCCTAGTTTAAGTTTTGGTTGTTGTCTTAAGAGTCTGTTGTCTTCCAGCTTTCTTCTTTTCATAATAAGTCATGTTGAATTCTGCATTTTTATGTTTTCCAAAAAAGGGGGTTGGTTTGTAATAGCAATGTTATTAATAAATAAAAGATTCCCAAAATTTTGTGTTTGTATTTTTACTGTATTTCATACACGAACTACGCTAGGGTCTGATTCATACGGGGACATGATACGTAGGCTATCTACATAAGATTCGACCACTATTTATTAAAAAGGCGAAAATAAATAAAAGAAGTGAAAGAAATAATGGATAGGAATAGAAGCACTTGAAATGATAATCCGGGATGCCGCATGCGGTCTGAGCAAAAGCATAATAGAAATGGTTTATTGCATAAGGACATTACATCCCCAATGTGCTTTTTACCATATCTGTTAAAATTTTAATACTAACAAGGTTGTTGTTTTTCAATATCAGTTAGAGTGTACTGGCATCACACAGATATCAGACAAGATCGAAGGGACCTATACCTAAAAGTATGACTGGGTCAGATCACAGCAATGAGTCAGAAAAAACAATGAGCCAGATGCTCAAAGAAGCTTTAGAAAAAATGGAACAAATGCAGTTGAAAATGAGCGAAATGCAGACGGAGCTGGCCAAAGCACAAAAGGGTCCTGAAGCACCCACTACTCCTACCTTCCCACCAGGATTTACCCCAGAATTCCTTTCTCCCGGTCTGTCAACAAGATTCTCAGACCATCATTACCACCAGGGAAGGGATGCTTATGACCACCCAGCTCCACCACCAAATCAAAACCCTCCTCCACCAAAGGTCCATGTCTTTGTGGCACCTCCCCTAACTCCATTGCACAGATCATCAAGTGAGCCATTATTCCAGGTTTACGACACTCAGTATTACCCCCCTGAACCCACATTCAGGGCGCCCGAACCACCCACCTATACTCCTCCCTTTGAGGTCCCAGTGGAAAAGCCGGCCAAGAGCTCAGAACAGGATGAGATGATATGGAAAGTCAAGAGCCTGGAGCAGTCCTTTAGGAGCATGCATGGAATGAGGAATCAAGTAAGTGTGGCTTATAAAGACTTATGCCCTTTCCCCGACGTACAACTGCCAGCTGGGTTCAAAATGCCCAAATTTGATCTGTACGAGGGGCACGGTGATCCCATGTCTCATCTGCTAGGATTTTGCAGCAAGATGAGGGGAGCAGGCGGAAAAGATGAGCTACTGATAGCTTATTTTGGACAAAGTTTGAGCGGGTCTGCCTTAGAATGTTACACAAGGCAGGATCGAAGTAGATGGTATACTTGGGATGATTTGGAGCAAGCTTTCGCCGGGCACTTTCAATATAATCTAGAGATAGTGCCTGATCGTCTCACACTATTGAAGCTGGAGAAGAAACTAAGGGAGAGCTTCCGGGAATTTGGATTTCGTTGGAGAGAAATGCGGCTAGAGTTGATCCTCCTATGAGAGAGGGGGAGATGGTAGATTACTTTCTACAAACTCTCGAGCCAACCTACTTTGGTCATTTAGTGACATCAGTGGGAAAATCCTTCAATAAAGTGGTCAAAATGGGAGGCATGATAGAAGAAGGTCTCAAGACCAACAAAGTCTTGAGTTATTCAATGATCAAGGCGACCACACAGGCTATTCAGAGCGGCACGGGAGGTGCGCTCAGAAAGAAAAAAAGAGAGGATGTCACGACAATAGAGGTTGGCAATTGGTCCTGATCCAGAGGTCCTTCCCCCCATTACCAATTCAGACCCCCTCACCCAAATTACCCGCACATTCCGAATTATCCTCCACAATCTTATGACCCACCACAAGAACAACATTTTTCAGTCCATCAAGCACAAACCTACAACCAACCTCCGGCGCGCCCGCAATGGCGTGCGCCAAACCCATATAATACCTACCCAGCCCCACAAAATACCTATCCAGCTCCACATAACAACTACCCACCACCAAGGGCATACTGATATCCTACAGGGCCAGGTTTTCGGGGGAATCCGACTTTCAGTAACGAAAGGGTTCAGAGGCAGAGGACATTCACAGAATTAGGAGAAGCCTATACCACTTTATTCCACAAATTGAAGCAGATATGTTTGTTGAGTCCTATTGAGCCTAGATTACCAAACCCCTTACCTTAGAATTTGGACCACTCAGTAAAATGTGAATATTGTTTGGGGGCTCCCGGACATACTACTGAGAGATGTTGGAAATTGAAGCATGCAATCCAAGATCTTATTGATACTAAAAAGATTGAGGTTCAGACACCTGAGGTACCCAACATTAACCAAAACCCACTGCCAACCCACCATGAAACTCGTATGATCGAGATTGTGCAAGGAGAGGGAGAACCCAAGAAGCCATCACAAACAGTGATGATGATCAAGGCCAATACAAAAGAGAAATCGGCCAGTGTGGAAGTGGAGGTGCCAACTAAGAGAGAGAATGTCAAGCCAATAGTAATATTGGGGAAAAACCCATCTGCCACTACGGAGAAACCAAAGACAACAAAATTGGTAGTGTCTGGGGAGTCGTCTGCACTAGTAATGATTGTGAAAGGAGTCTATAGGGAACTGGTCATCATAAAGCCAGTAGCTAGTTGCCAGTGACCGATAGCAAGGCCGTGCCTTGGCAGTATGAAAAGGTAATGGTGATGTACAACGGGAAGACAGTAGAGGAAGTTAGTTGTGAGGCCCAGGGTTTGACTCGATCGGGACGATGTTTTTCTCCCGTAGAGTTGAGGAGATCTAATCCCGCAGTGGTGAAGAAGCCAGTAACAGAAGAGGAAGCCGAGGAGTTTTTGAAGAAGATGAAAGCCCAGGACTACTCTATTGTGGAACAGTTTAGGAAAACCCTAGCCCAAATTTCATTACTATCCTTGTTAATCCATTCTAGTGATCAATGCCAGGCTTTGATGAAGATCTTAAACGAAGCCCATGTTCCAGAAAAACTCTCTGTAAATCACTTGGAGAAGATAATGCATAAAATCTTCGAAGTCAACTGAGTGACATTCTCTCATGATGAATTGCCAAAAGAGGGTACGGAGCATAACAAAGATCTATACTTGACTGTGAAGTGTGAAGACTCGGTAGTCACCCGAGTATTGATGGATAATGGTTCATGTGCCAACATCTGTACTTTGGCTACTTTGAACAAACTGAAGGTTGATCATGACAGAGTCCATAAGAATGGCGTCTGCATCAGAGGTTTTGACGGAGGGGGTACTAACGCAGTGGGCGATATCATATTGGAACTGACCATTGGACCAGTCGATTTCACCATGGAATTCCAAGTGGTGGATGTGGCCGTATCATATACTCTGCTATTGGGGCGACCCTGGATTCATGCTGCCAAAGCAGTACCTTCTACGCTGCACCAGATGGTGAAGTTCGAATGTGATATACAAGAAATAGTGATGCACGGGGACGACGACACAGGTATTATGGATGATGATGTGGTGCCATTCATAGAAACAGAGGATGACAAGGGACCATGGGTATACCAAGTCTTTGACGGGGTTTCACTGGACAAGATTTCTGAAGGCGAGGACCTCGCGCTTCCTAGGATATCAGCTGCAACATTCATGATTGCTTCAAAAATGATGAACTGTGGGTTTATACAAGGAAATGGTCTGGGGGCTGAACTCCAAGGTATCATTCAACCTGTTTCTTTGCCCGAGAATTTGGAGACTTTCGGGTTAGGGTTCAAGCTAACGGTATCTGATATGAAGAGAGCTCAAAAAATGAAGAAGAAAGTCTGGGTCCTTACCAAGCCAGTTCCATGCCTCTCCCGGTCTTTTGTTAAAGCATGTTTCAAGAGGATGTCGAACCCAAAGATTCTTGGACCATCGATTGGACCAGATGGAGATCTCGATCAGAGTTTTGAAAGGCTATTTGCTGATGTCAATATGATCGATGCTGGAGAGGGTTCCAGTAAAGCGGACATACAGTATATGGGGCCCAAGGCCAAAACCAACAATTGGACGGCTACTCCTCTTCCTATCTGGAAGGAGTCTTGGTAGTAGGCTCTGGATTTTCTTTTTTGTTTCCTGGATAATTCCAAAGTTGTAATCCAATTTTGATTTTATTTGTAGTGTGAAACTCTTTTATCCTTCATTTTTAATAAAAACGAAAGTTTCATTTCTTTTCTTGAATTTTAATTTTTTGTTTCTTTTCATTTTCTGAACAGCTCTCTTTTTGCTGGTTCCAATGACATGTCATGCATAACGGATCTTCAAACTAGTCTAAAAAATCAATATGAATCCGAATTAATTATGCGCGAGGTCGATTGTGAGGATGAATCTAAATACAAGGAAGATGAGGCTTTTGAAGAGATAAACAGGGAATTAACTCATTTTGAAGAAAAACATAAGCGTAATCTAAACGATACTGAAGCTGTCAACTTAGGAGATGGGGATAATGTTAGGGAAACCAAAATCAGCGTTCACATTGAGCTGAGTGTCAGGGAAGAGCTAATCAAAACACTCATTGAATTTAAAGATGTTTTTGCATGGTCGTATGATGACATGCCAAGTTTAAGCACAGATCTAGTGGTACATAAATTGCCCACTGATTCGGCATGTCCTCCCGTCAAGCAGAAATTGAGAAAGTTCAAAACGGACATGAGTGTAAAGATTAAAGAAGAAGTAACCAAGCAGTTGCTAGCAAAGGTTATTTGGGTTACTCGATATCTCGAATGGTTGGCCAATGTGGTGCCAGTGCCGAAGAAGGATGGGAAAATTCGGGTATGTGTCAATTATCACAATCTGAACAGGGCAAGCCCGAAAGATAACTTCCCACTACCCAACATCCATATCTTGATAGACAACTGCGCTGGGCATAAGATTGGATCCTTTGTGGATTGCTATGCAGGATACCATCAGATCCTAATGGATGAAGAAGATGCAGAAAAATAGCTTTCATCACTCCTTGGGGGACTTATTGCTACAGGGTGATGCCGTTCGGTTTAAAGAATGTTGGAGCAACTTACATGAGAGCAATGACCACTGTGTTTCATGATATGATGCACAAAGAGATTGAAGTGTACGTAGATGATGTGATCATCAAATCCAAGCATCAAGAAGATCATGTAACAGACCTAAGGAAGTTTTTTCAAAGACTCCGAAGGTATGGTATTAAGCTCAGCCCTGCAAAATATGCGTTCGGTGTCCCATCTGGGAAGCTGTTGGGATTCATCGTCAGTCGGCGAGGCATTGAGTTGGATCCGTCAAAGATCAAATCCATCCAGAAATTGCCGCCACCAAGGAACAAAACAGAGGTAATGAGTCTATTGGGAAGATTGAACTACATCAGCAGGTTCATCGCTCAGCTCACAGCAACGTGTGAACCTATCTTCCGGGTATTGAAGAAAGATGCTGCGATAGAATGGACATTAGAATTCCAAGAAGCATTCGACCAAATCAAGGGGTATCTATCAAACCCGCCGGTGTTGGTCCCACCTGAACCAGGAAGACCGTTGATTCTCTATCTAACGATACTGGAAAATTCATTTGGTTGCGTACTGGGGCAACATGATGTCACATGGAGAAAAGATCGGGCCATCTGCTATCTTAGCAAGAAGTTTACAGTTTATGAGGTTAAGTACACTCAACTTGAGAAGATATGTTGTGCTTTAACTTGGGTCGCACAAAAGTTTAAGCACTATCTGTCATCATACACTACTTACCTCATTTCACGTCTGGACCCACTGAAGTATATTTTCCAGAAGCCTATGCCCACAGGGAGGTGGCGAAGTGCCAGATACTACTCACAAAGTTTGACATCATCTATGTGATGAGAATGGCCATGAAAGCCCAAGCATTGGCTGATCACTTGGCTGAGAATCCTGTTGACGAAGAATATGAGCCTTTGAGGACATATTTTCCAGATGAAGAAGTGATGCATGTAGAAGTGTTAGGACTAACTGAGGAACCAGGGTGGAAGCTTTTCTTCGATGGGGCTGCGAATGCGAAAGGAGTTGGGATAGGAGCGGTGCTTATCTCTGAAATTGGACATCACTATCCTATTACAGCTTAACTACGTTTTTATTGTACCAACAACATGACTGAGTACGAAGCATGCATTCTGGGCTTACGGTTAGCTGCGGACATGGATGTTCAAGACGTCTTGGTCTTGGGGGACTCGGACCTTCTGGTACATCAAATTCAAGAAGAATGGGAAACAAGGGATTTAAAGCTTATAACATATCGTCAATGCTTGCACGATCTTAGCAAGCAATTTTTATCGGTGGAATTTAGACATATCCCAAGAATTCACAATGAGGTTGCGGATGCTTTAGCTACTTTAGCATCTATGTTGCACCACCCGGATAGGATTCATGTTGACCTGTTGCATATTCAGGTGCGCGATCAACATGCATATTGCAACATGATAGAGGAAGAGGTGGATAGTGAGCCATGCTTTTATGATGTGAATGAGTACCTCAGGATAGGGACATACCCAGAACAAGCCACCGGAGATCAAAAGAGAGCCATTCGGCGGTTGGCCAATGGGGTTTTCCTTAGTGGAGGAGTGCTGTATAAAAGAACCCAGGATTTGGGATTACTGAGATGTATAGATGTAGGTCAAGCCACAACAGTGATGACAGAGGTACATGCCGGTGTTTGTGGGCCACATATGAGCGGATATGTATTGGCGAAGAAGATTCTTCGAGCAGGATATTATTGGCTCACTATAGAGCGTGATTGTATAAGTTTCGTGTGGAAATGCCATCAGTGTCAGATACATGGAGATCTGATTCATTCTCCGTTAACAGAATTGCATGCAATGTCAGCACTATGGCCATTTGTTGCTTGGGGCATGGATGTCATTGGACCCATCGGGCCACAGCTTCTAACGGTCATAGGTTCATTTTGGTGGCCATTGATTATTTCACCGAATGGGTTGAAGCTAAAACTTTCAAGTCAGTGACCAAGAAGGCAATTGTGGATTTTGTGCATTCCCATATCATCTGTAGATTTGGGATTCCAAAAGTGATCATCACGGACAACGGTGCTAATCTTAACAGTGGTTTGATGAAAGAAGTTTGTCAGCAGTTCAAGATTACACACCGTAACTCCACCCCGTTTCGTCCCAAGGCGAATGGCGCGGTTGAGGCAACAAACAAGAATATAAAGAAGATATTGAGAAAGATGGTAGAAGGGTCCAGTCAATGGCACGAAAAGCTACCATTCGCATTGTTGGGTTATCGCACTACTGTCCGCACTTCAGTAGGTGCAACTCCTTATTCACTGGTATACGGAACTGAAGCAGTTATACCAGCAGAAGTTGAAATCTCACCCTTTCGGATCATCGTTGAAACTGAGATTGATGATGACGAATGGGTCAAAACCCGATTGGAGCAGCTGAGCTTAATTGATGAAAAGAGATTGGCAGCAGTATGTCATGGCCAATTGTATCAAAGGAGAATGGTAAGAGCTTACAATAAGAAGGTACGCACCAGAAAATTTGAAGTAGGGCAACAAGTACTGAAACGGATCCTCCCACATTAGGCCGAAGCAAAAGGGCAAGTTCGCCCTGAATTGGCAAGGGCCACATATTGTGACCAGAGTATTATCCAATGGAGCTCTATGTCTGACCGATATTGACGGAAGATGCACCGACATGGCTATCAATTCTGATGCAGTCAAGAGATATTATGTGTAATTTCTTTATGATTTTGGTTCATTTTGTTTGTTTGTACTGGGTGTTTATCGGATAATGAAATGACGGAGGCAATTCTTTCTTCTATCCAAACACTTTTAACCCTTGTTTCCCCCTTTTGAGCCTTATTTATTCTTTCATATCCCTCTCTTGGAATCAATAACGGAAAGAGAAAAGAAAAGAAAAAAATAAATAAATAAAAGAAAGTCACAAGAGATTTAAATGAATCAAGGAATTACATTTGACCTGATTCCTCAAATAGGATACGTAGGCGCCTCACGGCTCGGTCATAGAGTGAATAAAAGTTAATCCCTCCCCCAAACAAGAAACTGGGGCAGAAGTTATGTTGTTTTTATGAAAAGAGTTTTGATTCCAAGAGTTGTAATATTTCACCCATTCAGAGTTATTTTGAATTTTTGATACTCTTTTCTTTTTAAGACTCACACAAAAACCCATATGAGAAATCCATAAAAGACCTCCCGATCAGTATCCGGGAAATGCCTAGTCATGCAAGTAAAGACCAAGAGTAACACGCTGATCCCCAACAGAAAGGGAATAAGCTGAAAGAATTGATATCCAAAAGAATCCCCAGTAAAGAGAATCTTATCGGTGCCGTTCCAATCTCCAGCGAAGAATAAAAATAAAATGAGAGAGTCTTATCGATGAAAACCTTCACAGGCACCATAAGGCGACGAAAGCTGAAAAGAAATAAAAATAAGAGAGTCTTATCGGTGAAAACCTTCACGGGCACCATAAGGCGATGAGAGTTGAGAGAAATGAGAGAGTCTAATTAGTGAAAACCCCTCGAAGGGCACTATAAGGCGACAAGATAGAGTGGCGAAAAAGACCTGCATTTGACAAAGAGTCATGCACTTGTTCATCCTCAGCAATTGAGGCCATCAGAAAGATTGATTGATACAAATAGACTGGGTTGATTAATCCTGAATACACGACGTGATCGTTGGGACCGACTATACCATTAAAATAAGTTCTTTTTTTTTTTGCTTTTTCTCAACATTCGTTCAGAAAGCTTCCTTCTTTTTTCTATCTTTTCATTTTCTTTGTTTAAAGATTTTTGTCCAAGTTTATTTTGAGAAAGACTTTTCAGAGCTTACTATCAGTTGCCGAATTGGTACGAAGCAAAATGAGGGTAGGACAGACCAAATTGGTCTGGAATGTCAGGAAATGGAGAAGACTTGAAAGAATGCAGTCGAGAAAGTCACGGACCAAGTTCCAAAAGAACCCCTAGTGGATTTTCAAGATACGCGAATAACTCCGACAAATTATCAACTGAGTCCCAAGATGATCGGACAACACCAAGCGGGGAAGGAAAAGGGAAAATGCATCCCCAATTGATAACATTTCTATCTCCAGCAGTATTGAAGGAAAATGAAACCTTTTGAAGAAAGTGATTTTTGAGTCTCACCAGCATGTTTTGAAACACAGAAAAGGGAAGGGATAAATGGAAAAACCATCCACCAGCAGAAATATCATTCCCAGCAAATAACATCATCCCCGACAAGTTTCGGGAACTTAGAACATGAAGAAGGAAAAGCCATCCCCGACAGGAGTGGCACGGCCATTCACTGCATTTTTAACTAACAAATTTTCTTTGATTTGAAGCAGGTGAAAGGAAATGTCGATGATAGAAGAAAGACATGCCACAAGGAATATTACCAAAACTGGGGCAGAAAATTTTCGCCATTGTCGAAAATTTTTTCAAAGAAAACAAGGAAATCAATTCAAGAGATTTTTAATTTGAAGAAATCAGGAGCCCGCCTGTAGAATGGAGGTTGTTATTTTAAGTTGAAGAAGTCAGGAGCCCGCCTGTAGAATGGAGGTTGTTATTTTTAAATTGAAGAAGTCAGAAGCTCGCCTGTAGAATGGAGGTTGTTTATTTTAATTTGAAGAAGTCAGGAGCCCGCCTGTAGAGTGGAGGTTGTTATTTTAAGTTGAAGAAGTCAGGAGCCCGCCTGTAGAACGGAGGTGTTATATTAAGTTGAAGAAGATCAGGAGCTCGCCTGTAGAACGGAGGTGTTATTTTCAGTTAAAGAAGATCAGGAGCCTGCCTATAGAATGGAGGTTGTTATTTTAATTGAAGAAGATCAAGAGCCCGCCTGTAGAACGGAGGTGTTATTTTAAGTTGAAGAAGATCAGGAGCCCGCCTGTAGAACGGAGGTGTTACTTTCAGTTGAAGAAGATCAGGAGCCCGCCTGTAGAAGATCAGGAGCCCGCCTGTAGAAGATCAGGAGCCCGCCTAAGATAAAATTTTTGAAGAAGATCAAGAGCCCGCCTGTAGAACGGTGGTGTTACTTTCAGTTGAAGAAGATCAGGAGCCCGCCTGTATAACGGAGGTGTTACTTTCAGTTGAAGAAGATCAGGAGCCCGCCTGTAGAACGGAGGTGTTACTTGCAAGTTATCACAATTAGGAGCCTACCTACAAATTAGAGGAATACATTTCAAGATCGAAGTAGAATTCAATAAATACCGAGGGTTACAACAAGAACCGCTTGCATAACAAGCTTTAAATCAAGGAAGCAGTAGCCCCCAGCAGAAGAACAAATTAAAGATATAGATAAGAGTTTACAGTTCATAGACCATAATTTAGTCTAGCTTCTTATTTTTGTTTTAGCATGGTGTAACAAGGAGGTCAGCAAGCAGTAGCCGGAATAGCAGCAGCAGTAATAGCAAAAAAATCGCATATCCATGGTAGTCCCAGCTACCAAAACCTTCCGAACTACATTGACCTGATTCCCTTTTAGCTAGGGATATGTAGGAAACCTTTTGAAGCAAAGGTTCGGTCAGAATTTTGAAAAAAATGCTTCTCACGGAGTGCTCAAACGGGCAAAAATCGCTCGTATCCGCTCACTTGTCTTTGCACGAAAAACTCTTCATGTTGACGCGCAAAGAGGGGCAGCTGTGAGCACGTGATTTTTGCCCCATTAGAGAAATACTCCTAAAAATTCAAAATAAAACCATTTTAGTTTGTTTGCTATTGTTGTGAATTTTGTGATTATTTTTCTGGTGTTACTTGCATTTATCTATGCATATTTATTTATTTAAATAAATAAAAATATCAAATATGTTTAATTTGTATATAAAATTCAAGTTTATAATTAGGAATAAATAGTTTATTATACAAAAAAATATAAAATGACAAAAATATGTATTTTTGTTTTTTTTTGCAGATTTAGCATTTAATGTCCGATTTGTGCGATTTTTATTTTAATTGACTTCTAATTTTGTGTGATAATTATTATTATTAGTTAATTAGTGTTTTAGGATAATTTTGGGTTTTATAATTTAATTTTAACATTTTTTTTTATTTCATAATAAATAATTTTTTTAAAAAAAATAGAGAAGATAAATCCGAAATTGGGCCTCTTCTTAAATTTTAAACCTATGCCCAAGCCTATTCTACCCAACCCAAAACCCCATAACCCAAACCCATGACCCATGACCAATGACCCAAACCCATAACCCATCTACTACACTACTATACACTATTCAAACAAACCCTAAACCTAAAACACACATAACACAAAAGCCTCCACCCTAACTATTCTCTCTTCTTCTCTTCTCCTTCTCCCTTCTCCCTCACCTTGCCTCCATGGCTGCCGCCTCTTTCCCCACGACTACCAGCAGTCTCCCATGCCGTCACCATCTCCGGCAGCAACCATACAAACCTCCAAACCCCCTCCATGCACGACCACCCAATCCCCACCGTGACCAACCCTCGACCTCCATTAAAACCAGCAAGCTTCAGTCGTCTCCAACTATTTGGACGTTAAGCATGCAGCAACAACTCCATCATCCACCATGGCTGGATAATACCAGCTCTTCTTCCTCAAGAACTCGGCCGAGAACTGCTACCAGTTCTGTCGCCGGCATTGCCGACGGCGGCCCAACGCTAAACGGCCAGCTCTTCCCCTTCCCCGACGTCCCAAGTATATATATATCGTCCCTGACCTTGCTGTCACGACGAGCAGCAACTCTAGTATGTATGTATGAATAAAGTATATAGAAACCCTTGTTATGTATGTGTATATACTATGTATATATTATGTATATACATGTATATATGGGTATATTATATGTATACATATGTTCCGGATAGTATATTTATGTATATATATATTTTGGGCAGAGGATTGCTTACCATCAGAGCAACCCCTCTTGTATATATATATATGTATGTATATTTTCGGGTTTAGATAGTATATATTTGATTTTGTTTCTTACTTGTTGTTCATCATGTTCTTGATTATTTCTTCATCTTCATACTTTAATCATGTGTTTTGTTTAGTTTTTAATATAGAAATGTTATAGTTCAATCATTTACATCCTAAATCTTGGTTTTGATATTGTTAGATTTAATTCGAATTTTAGTTGATTATTGAGTTTAGTAGATTAAATTTGTTTCATTATTTTTGCTTAAGTCCAAATTTGGATTTTTAATTACAGAATTGAAATAGTTTGTTTGATATGTTAAGTTTAATTTAATTTAGGTTTAAGTGATTTGAAGTACTTGTTTATTATTGTTGATGAATCTGAAAATTTTGTTGTTTAAAGTAATGTTGTTCTTGGTTGTTCATCATGTTGTTAGAATTGTTGTTAAAATTATTTAAGAATTGGTTAAATTGGCTATATTTTGGTTGTTTGATTTATGTGAATTGGTTATAGCTGAAAGGGTATAGTAGTAAATTTTAATAATTTTGGGGGGTATTTTGGTCATTAAATTCTAGTCAATTATTTGAATTAAATTATTTTGTCCATTAGTTATTTAATTATTGTTAAATTAAAGTGGGGGACAAAACAAAAGATAGTGGTAATAAAAGTATTAATAGAATATGTATAATGGGAAATAAAACATAACATAGTGGAATTAAAAGTGGGATTAAAATAAAAAGAAAGTGGAAGTCTTACTTTTAGTTTTTAATTAATAGTGATTTGTTTTTTTTAAATTAAAAAACAGTTTAGGTCTTGCTTATATAAGAATCAGATTTCATTTGATTAAAAAAAGGGGAAGAAGATCATTTTTTAAGAGAAGAAAAAATACTAGAGAGAAAAAATCTGAAAAATCTTAAGAGTGTTACCAAATAGTGAAGTAAAGAAAAAAAAAACAAAAAAGAAAAAAAAAACGAAAAAAAAATCTGAAATTTTTTTAGTGTTTCATTTTACAAAGTCTTATTTTTGAAGTTCAATTCTGGTTATTGATTCTCATTGCTTAAATCCGGATACTGGGTATTTTTGGGGTTGCTGTTGCTGTGTTATTTGCTGTGTTGATCACCGGTATTCTTTTCTTACCAATATCATGTACATACCTAATCATGTTTAAATGATAAGATGAATACATGTAACGACCCGACCGGTCGTCCTAGAAAATTACGCCCCAATCCCTAATTTAACTGTTCCCTTAAGTTCATTTCTGCTATTGTGGTTTGCCGGAAGAGTCGGTTCTGAAATTTGGAACATTTTGGGACACTTAGTCCCTGAATGGGAGCTTTAAAGCTAGAAAATGGTCCGTAGCCGGAACAGTGTTAAGACGATTTCGGAACGAAAGTCCGATGGTTCCATTAGCTCCGTTAGGTGATTTCGGGGTTGGGAGCGCGTTCGGAATGTATTTTGGAGGTCCGTAGCTCAATTAGGCTTGAAATGCCGAAGGTTAAAAGTTTGGTGAATCCGAACGATAGGTGAGATTTTGATCCGGGGGTCGGAATGGAATTCCGACAATTTCTGTAGCTTCGTTATGTGAATTTGTATATGTCCGCAAATTTTCAGGTCATTCGGAAGTCGTTTGGTCGGGTTTTAGATCGAATGTGTAATTCAGAGAGTTTTAAGAAATTTAGGCTTGAATTCGATGTGATTTATGGGTTTTGATATTGTTAGACGTGTTTTGAGGATTGGAACAAGTTCGAATAAGGTATTATGATGTGTTGGTGTGTTTGGATGAGGTCCCGGGGGCCTCGGGGTGGTTTCGGATGGTTAAACGGAACATGGAAAATTGCAGGTTGGGCCTTCTGTTCTGTCGTTTTCGCCCCTGCGGAAATGGGACCGCAGAGGCGAGTCCGCAGGAGCGGAACTTGGGGCGCAGGAGCGCCTGGGTTCGCAGAGGTGGATCCTCTTCCGCTGAGGCGGAGTCGCGGGTGCGGAAGACTCGTCGCAGAAGCGACCTTGGGTCGAGGAGTGAGAATCCGCAGGAGCGGAGGGGAATTCGCTTAAGTGAGTCCGCAGAAGCGGACCACTGATCGCAGAAGCGGGAAGGCTCGCAGGAGCGGTTGTCCAATCGCGGAAGCGGACGCGCGGAAGCGGTCCTTTTCTCGTAGAAGCGGATTGGGCCAGCCATGCCTAGGCTTCGCAAAAGCGACAAAATGTCGCGGAAGCGGATCCTCAGAAGCGGAATTTTGTCCGCAGAAGCGGAAATCGCAGAGAGTAAATTATATCAGGAGTTAGAAATTTCAGAAACATTTCCATTCATTGAGGGCTCGGCTTAAGAGGCGATTTGGGCAATCTTTTAGGGAGATTCAAGGGAAATCATCAGGTAATCAACTATGGACTCATCTTATGATTAGTATTGGTAATATTATGCAAGTATATCATGAAAATGGAGGAATTTGAGGTAATTTATGGAGGATTTAGCCCTAGGCTTGAACTTTAGAAAATCAAGGTTTTGAATGGGCAAATGGAGTCCGAATTTGGTAAATCTTATATGCTTAGACTCGTATTGAGATAAGGAACCCGAATATATAATTTTTGTGATTTTTCGATAAGCGTACCGAAAGTCGGGTTTTGGCAACTTGTGGGTTTTAGCGTATTTTGAGTTGTTTTGATTAGGTAATGCCCAATTGACCTATTTTGATATGATTCTCTTGATTTTTTTTATCAGATACCACACTTGTGGAGGCCGACTTTCGCGGCAAGAGAGTTGTTTCATAGCGGTTTTGTACCGGAGTCGAGGTAAGTGGCTTGTCTAACCTCGTGTGGGGGAATTCTCACCCCTAGGATATTATGTGATAGTTTAAATGCCTTGTACGCGAGGTGACGGGCGTGTACATGTGCTGGTTGTTGAACACGCACTTTAATTAAAATGTTCGATGAGCGATATTCCTGTCTTTGGCTGTTAATTTGATATTTTTACCCGGTAGTGGTTAGGAAAGCATGATTAGGTAGTACTTAACTGTTTAGTTGCCTAATTGCCTTGTTTGAACTCCTTGATAATTATTGGCACTATTTTTCGGTGAAGTTATAGTTAAGCATAATTATTCTCTCTGTGGATTCCTTTATTGGCTGTGCTTGTGGACTGCGGGTTCGATTCCCGGAGACCCAGGGTTGTGGGTTCGATTCCTAGAGACCCGGCGTGATATTGGTAGGGACTACGGGTTCGATTCCCGAGATCCTGAGTTATTGGTAGGGACTACGGGTTCGATTCCCGAGATCCTAAGTTATTGGTAGGGACTACGGGTTCGATTCCCGAGATCCAGAGTTATTGGTAGGGACTGCGGGTTCGATTCCCGGAGATCCCGAGTTATTGATTATTTATTGAGACATGGGTTGCGGGTTCGATTCCCGGAGACCCAGAGGTACTGAGAATGGGACTGTGGGTTCGATTCTTACAGGTCCTGGACTTGTTTTATTGAGTTGGCTATTCGTTGTTAGTTTAATTGTAGATGATTGTAGTAATCATCTTATTGTTGCTAGTTCGGAAATTTATTATTCATTTAAACTGCTTATTGTTGTTATTATCATTGTATTATTATTTTCTCAGTAGGGCCCTGACCTTCCTCGTCACTACTCCATCGAGGTTAGGCTTGGCACTTACTGAGTACCGCCGTGGTGTACTCATGCTACTCTTCTGCACACTTTTGTTGTGCAGATCTAGGTACATCAGGGCAGGCTCACACCAGGTGATTCAGCAGCATTTTGGGAGACCTCGAGGTATGATCCGCTACGTCCGTGGATCCGGAGGCCTTCCTTCTATTCTAGTGATAGTAGATGTCTTTCCTTCATTCCGTTGTTAGATACTCCTTTTACATAGAGCTACAATTGTATGATCTCTTTTAGTCTGTGTTACCCGTGGGATTCCGGGTCTTGGTAGTGTTTTAAACAGCGTATTTGACTGGTGTATGTGCCAAGCGGCACGGATTACATTCCTTTCATCTTATTTTCCGCTAATTCTTATTAAACGTTCATAAACTGGTATATTCTGCAATGTGTTAGGCTTACCTAGTCGTGGGGACTGGGTGCCATCACGACATGTTCACGATTGGTGAACTAGGGTCGTGACAATACATGGGAAATACGAGAATTTTTTTTGAGTTTTAAATAGTTTCTATTTCTATCTTCTTTTATAGATTATGTTTAATTCGATATTAATATTTCTGTAAATTTTGTGATACCTTTGAATAATTAAGTCTTGTTGTAGTAGGTATAATTCACTTCAAAAATGGTTATTAAATAGTATAATTATAAATGTGTTTATAAATGTTCAAATTGTTTAGTAAATAAAAGGAAGAATGAATTACTCTTTTACTAATCAAATTAATTAGAACTTCTTTACTATTGTCTTTAATAAGCCAAATTGTTAATTTGTAGTTAAACTCAATAAAATGTGAATTTTAATTATTTTGCGTAAATTAGGCATTTAGGTACGATTTGAGTTTTAAATAATACGAGAAATATTTTTTTCAAGTTTAACCATCTCCAAATATAAGTGAAGGATTTAATGTTGATTATAGTTTTTTTTCAAAATAGTTGTAAATAGTTAATATGAATATTTTAAATTAAAAATAAAATAAAAATATGAGTCTAAATTAGTTATATGTCACGACCCGGATTTTCCCCCAACATCGGGATCGTGATGGCGCCTACTTGTGGAAGCTAGGCAAGCCACTACATTCAACATTAACCTGCTTTTGCCATTATTCCATACTTATTTTTATCAACAAGATCAATAACATTAATTAGATAGATACGGAAGACTTAATCAAAATAGAATTAGACAATACCAAGGTAAGACAATACTGAAATCCACTACCCAAGACGTGGAGTCACCAACTCACGAACTACTACTGAATACTACACATAAAGGTTTGAAAGAAAATAATATAATCTGTTTGTCTCGGAACAAAGAGACTACAGCTAATAACATAAGTAAACAGAAGAGACGTCGGGCCTGCGGACGCCTGCAAGCTACCTCGATCTCAATATGCTCAACTCCCACGCAAAGATCTACTGCTGCTGCTCCTGATCGAAACCTGGACCTGTGCAAAAACGCACAGAAGTGCAGTATCATCACAACCGACCCCATGTGCTGGTAAGTGCCTGGCCTATCCCGGCGAAGTGGTGACAAGCCTAGGACCAGACACCCACATAAACCTGTGCAGTTCTATATATATATATATACACCACAAGATAACGAGAAATAATCAAGTAACAACTCAACAAGGAATATCTCAGAAGAACTCAGCAATTAACAACAGTTAATAAGTCCACAAGTTAAACAAGGTATAATGGAAAACAGGTAATATCAAGTCAAGGAATGGAAAATAGTTGCACGGCATCACCCTTCGTGCTTTTACTCTCATCCTCACCAAATAAACAAATAAAGTGCACGGCATCACCCTTCGTGCTTTTACTCTCATCCTCACATCCATGGTACGGCATGATCCTTCATATATGGTTCAATAATAAGGCACGGCATGATACTTCGTGCATAATCAATAACATGGCACGACATTAACCTTCGTGCAAAATCAATAAATCAAGGCACGACATCACCCTTCATGCATTATCACTCTTCCTCACCCAAATAACAATCACAGTTAAGGGTAGAGAATGAAAACAATAAATCATGAACCGTCCCGGCAAGGGACACAATAACCATCACAACAAAGTCCCAGCAAGGGCAATCAATATCTCACTTCACAACAAGTCCCGGCAAGGGAGAACAATAACAATTCTACAACCCGGCAAGGGTTCAACAGTTTATCTTCAAATATGTCTCACAACAAGTATTAACAACGACTCACAGTCATGCAAGACGCCAGTGTATGGATGCTCATCACCACAGCCCACACACTGCACTCGATCATATAGCACATAGCACACAATCCTATTCCCTCAAGCTAGGATAGAACAAACACTTACCTCTAGCCTTGAAGTCCAAATTACTCTTCAATTATAGCTTTATCCCCGAATTTCCGCTTCCAACTAGCTCGAATCTAGTCACAATTGATTTCATTACATCAATAACTACTAAATAACTTAGTTTAAATGCTTAAGAATGGTTTTCTCAAAGTTTACCCCAAAATTTCCCAAAACACCCCTGGCCCACGTAGTCAGAACTCGGGGTTCGGACCAAAATTCGGTTACCCATTCCCCCACGAGTTCAAATATATGATTTGTTTCAAATTCGGACCTCAATTCGAGGTCCAATTACCCAATTCATGAAAACCCTATATTCTACCAAAAACAAGAATTTGTACCATGAAAACCTTTGATTTCTATTGAAAAACATGTTTAATGTTGTTAGGAATTGAAAGAATTAAGTAAAAAGTGACTTACAATTGCTTTGGAGTGAAATTGTTCTTGAGAGGTCGTGTGTGGTGTGTGGGTTTTTGAAAGAATGAAGAATGAGCTGAAAATTTTGTTTAAGTATAGAATTGCACAGCTGCGGATATCGCAATTGCGAACATTTGTTCGCAATTACGAACGCTACAGGTCTAGGGTCTGCTGTTCTCACATTTGCGAGAGAAAGTTCTCATTTGCGAACTCTAGCCCAGGTCTGCCAGTCTCGCATTTGCAAGATATTCTTCGCATTTGCGAAGGTGGGGCTTCCATGACCAGGATCGCATTTGCGACCCTTTGTTCGCATGTGAACTTGACATGATTCTGGCAGACTTCGCATTTGCGAAGTATGGTTCACATTTGCGAACCAAGACCAGCCTGGGACTTCTCGCAATTGCGAGAAAATCTTCGCATTTGCGAAGCCAAATGCTGGGTGAAAAACCAGCAGTGTAAAAATTTAGAATTTGAACCAACGACCTACCATATCTTTACTCGAGCCCCCCGGGCTCCCAACCAAACATGTAAACAACATCAAAAACACATTTCAAACTTGCTCGCGCGATCACATCGCCAATATAACATCGTTTTAATCAAATCAAGCCTCAAGTTCATGATTTTCATACTTTTGATTTTCAAAACTTTCAAACTTGGAACTCAAGGTCCAAAACATATCAAACGACATCCAAATGTCACCAAATTTTGCAGAAAGCACATATATAATATTTAAGACTTGTACCGGGCGTCGGAACCATAATACGAGCCCGATACCAAGGTCAATTAATTCTTTTTCTTTTAATAATTACAGCAAAAACAATTTCACGAAAAAATCCATAACTTGGGCTCTAGGCCTCAGAATTCGACTCTGGACGCATGTCCAAGTCCCATATTTTCCTACGGACCGTCCGATCTCGCGTCTGGATCCGTTTACCAAAAATGTTGACCGAAGTCAACTATATCAATATTAATATCATTTTTCTTCACATTTCTCACAGAATTCACATATTCTATCACAAAATATTTCTGGCTACATGTCCGGATAGTGCACGTAAATCGAGGCATCATAGAATAAGGTTTTCAAGGCCTCGGAAGTGTGGAACAAATAAGGAAAGCAGGTGATGACCCTTTGGATCGTCACATCCTCCACCTCTAAAACAACCGTTCATCCTCGAACGGACAAGAGAAGGAAGTACCTAAGTCGGGGAACAAATATGGGTAGCGGCTCCGTATATCAGACTCGGACTCCCAGGTCGATGCCTCAGGAGGCTGACCTCTCCACTGAACATGCACAGAAGGATAACTCTTCGACCTCAATCGTCGAACCCGCCGGTCTAGAATGGCCACCGGCTCCTCCTCGTAGGATAAATCATTGTCCAATTGGACAGTGCTGGAGTCTAACACATGAGTAGGATCGCCGTGGTATCTCCGAAGCATAGATACATGAAAAACTGGATGCACGACTGATAAGCTAGGCGGCAAAGCTAGTCTGTAAGCCACCCCTCCCACTCGGTCTAGAATCTCAAATGGGCCAATATACCTAGGGCTGAGCTTGCCTTCTTCCCGAACCTCATCACGCCCTTCATAGGCGACACTCGGAGCAATACTCGCTCACCAACCATGAAATCTACATCTCGAACCTTACGATCCGCATAAGTCTTCCGTCTGGACTGAGCTGAATGCAATCTCTCCTGAATAGTCTTGACCTTATCCAAGGCCTCCTGAACTAAATCTGTACCCAACAACCGAGCCTCTCCCGGCTCAAACCATCCGACTGTAGATCGACATCGCCTACCATACAACGCCTCATACGGGGCCATCTGGATGCTGGACTGGTAGTTGTTGTTGTAGGCGAACTCTGCTAATGGCAAAAACTGGTCCCACGAGCCTCCGAAATCAATAACACAGGCTCGAAGCATGTCCTCTAGAATCTGAATAGTCCTCTCGAACTGGCCGTCCATCTGAGGATGAAAAGTTGTACTTAGCTAAACCTGGGTGCCTAACTCCTGCTGGACCGCTCTCCAGAACCGCGAGGTAAACTGTGTACCCCGATGAGAGATAATAGATACCGGCACCCCATGAAGTCGAACAATCTCTCTAATGTAATTCTCTGCTAACCTCTCCGATGAGTAGGAGACAGATACTGGAATGAAGTGTGATGACTTGGTCAGCCTATCAATAATGACCCAAATAGCATCAAATTTCCTCCAAGTCAAAGAAAGTCCCGTAATGAAGTCCATAGTGATCCTCTCCCATTTCCACTCGGGAATTTCGATTCTCTGGAATACACCACCAGGCCTATGGTGCTCATATTTCACCTGTTGACAATTTTGACACCGAGTGACATATGCAACGATATCTTTCTTCATCCTGTGCCACCAATAGTGCAGTCGTAAATCCTGTTACATCTTCGTGGCGCCCAAGTGAATAGAATACCGCGAACTGTGTGCCTCCGCTAAGATCAATTCCCGAATACCCTCAACATTGGTCACACAAACTCGACCCTGCAATCTCAATACTCTGTCGTCATCTAGAGTTACTGATTCGCGTCTAAGCAACGGTCGTAGTCAATATAACTTGGTTTAATAAGTCCAAGATCGATCCCACAGAGAATTAACCTACCAATTGCAACTATCACAACCCCAAAAGTACTTCCGAATCAATTTCCCAAACTTTGAATATATATTTGTGTGAATTTTCTAATATCTACTTTGCAATAATTAAGAATGCTTAAAAGAAAGAATTGAATGTTGAATAAAATAATATAGAGAAAGACTAAGGTATTGATTTCCCCGATTGATAGAATCCCTTATCGTTATGCTCATACAAATTGTTAATATATTCTATCAATCATGAACGCTATGTGTATCATAACCCTCTCCCGAGCAATTACAATAATTTACTAGTGCACTCTCCCGAGCTACCCTAGCTAGCTTTAATTTGAATAGTTCACTTAAGATTGCACCCAAGACTTCGTTATTCCTAACCCCGTCTTTACGCCTAAAGTTATAGATTCCTCCAATAACTTAGGTGTGGTGTTGTTCAACAATAAACCTAAATATACACTCTTTTCCAAGTTATGCACACTAAATAGGCACAGCTAATTGGGAGCTCTACCAATTAACTACAATAAGAATGAAGTTGAACAAATAGAAATCTAAGTCACAATTTGTAATCACATAAATGATAAGTTCATCACTCAATAGGGTCCATCAAAACCTTAGAATAGAATTTAGCTACTCATGCTTGAAGAAACAAGAATAATAATTGAAATCATAAAGAAATAATTGATATAAAATAAAAGAAAGAGTTTGAGAGGATTCTCTCTTACAAAATATCTTGCAAAAGTAATGAAATAAAGATAACATGCCTTTATGGGGCAAACTAGGAGTTTATATAGAGGTTTTAGGGCTAAAAAACTAAGTTTGAGTACAATTAGGACTGCTGCCGCGGCGACTTCCGTGGTTCGTTCGCGGCTGCGGACGGACCGCGAACAGTAAAACTTCAGAGAGCCTGTTTTTCCGCGGTTCATCCGCGGTCGCGGAGAAACCGCGGTTTTGCACCCTGTTCCGTTGCGAATTTGGAAAAACTCAAAACAAGAAAGTTGTATCCCTTTGACTTAGCTTTCCAACCATATATTATAGAGTCCACATGAAGTTCTGAGCGAAAAGTTATGTCCAATTTACTAAACGGTGCACAATATGCCTCATCCATTCTTCGCTTGTTCTACACTTATCAAATTTGACCCCCGAACTCGATTCCGGCTTAATTCCTTGAGCTTTTACTCAGAATTCAAAGCTCCAAATCACTTAAATTCTTTCCATAACATCAATATAGCTCGGAATCACACCTTCTCGTCTACTTTCAACATAAGTTCTTGACTTGTACCACATTTTGGCCTTTTTCACCATCTTTTGACTCCAAAACTTTCTCTTTTAGTCTAAATTAGCTCAAGTGTACCTATAACACACTAAGAAAACTAATACAAGCATTTTCTTATCATAAACAATATCAAAACAACAATAAAGCATGATTATTTAGGACATAAATATAGTCAAATTCACCTATTATCAATACCCCACACTTAAACCTTTGATCGTCCTCGAGCAACCTTAATCACACTTTAGGCCAATTTTATTTAAGTCTCCCCCAAATTATATCACAAAAGCTATTTTTCATGATTAACCTAAGATATGCGCAATCCTTACCTAATCGTAAACTCTCATGCAAGCACATTATTGCTTACTCTAATTATTACCAAAAACATGCAAATTTACCTTCTTCCTCTTGAGTTACACACCCTTACATAGTTCATTGAGAGAAGTTCCCACACATAAACAATTCATAACATGGAACTTATAAATATCTGAAAAATTCACTCACTCTCAACAAAGAACATTCATATGCATACAGACACACCATAGGCTTGCCCCTAGTGTAATACTCCACTAATCGAGTTATTCAATCATAGATCAAGAGGTCTTTAAGGGTTATAATGTAGGCTATGGGACGGGTAGGATACTTTTGGTTATAGTGACTAGCCTCCCTAAGCACTTTTCTTTTCCTTTTCACAACTTTCCCTTTTTGTTTACTTCCTTATGTCTCCCATAAACATACCTTCACCTTCCTTCACTTTTACCCTCACTTTTCTTTTATTGATGTAGCTGACCTTTCTAAAATTTTATTCAATATAGCTCTTTTTCTCAGAATATATATATTTTTTTTCTCATTGCTTTGCAATAAATTTACATTATTTTGGCCAGCTCACTATTTTCTACCATTCATTCTTGATTTTCGCTTTTCAATTTCCCTTCACCCCACACTTAACCTTTTGCATATTCATTACAATACAAGTGCTTCTAGGAGGTAAAGTAGAACAATATAATAATTTGAAGAACATTCAAGGGTTATCAAAGAATAGGCTTTAAGCTCAAAGGGGTTAACTAAGATATAATGTACGGGTGAATTCATATCTATTGATATATGGGGTTACACAAAGAAATGCCTCTATCCTTTCTACAACCGAACAACTTCTATTTCGCTTTGCAAACACACATGGCAAGTTCTAGGCATCATGTACAACATACAATGTAAGTAAAAAAAAACTCACACACACATGGCATGCAACTCATTTGGAATCCAGTTTATCTACAAAGTCCTATCGATGTTCAAGCAAGCATTATTGTGCAATTTAAGGCATAATGAGATTCTACAATCAAGCTTAGAAGATACGTTCTCAAGTTCAATTTACACTTTTGCTAATGTGCATATTCGGGGTTACATGTTGCCCTTTTACCTCTAATCCTAAAAAAAAATCTACCTAACCCGGTTCAAATAAAAACCCTTGGAAAAGAACCGTGGTCAAAAGAAAAACCAAGGGGGAGATGATACATTACCTATAAAAAGAAAATAAAAGAAAGAAAAATTCCTACGTGGACTTCTTCCCTCAAGAGTATTTGTCCTAAATAGTCCGTCATAAGGAAGAGTCCTCTACTTATATTTTTGTATTTTTTTCAATTTTCAAATTTTTTTGTGTTTTTTTTTCCGACTTAGACCTTAAGAGACCCGTCGCCAAGTGTCCATCATCGGGCCAAGCCAACTAATATAATTTATAGCTACATCTACTATATACAATATACAATACAAGATAAGTCTCCCACCCCACACTTAAAATCATGCCATGTCCTCATGGCATAATAATACATGTATAGCACGGAAGGGTGAGAAAACTTACCTTGGGATCTACCCCGTGTCTAACCACTTTATCACTTTCTTTTTCACCTTATCCTTCATATTCGGGTTCAGCCTTCTTTTGCGTTTCCTGGAAGGTTTGTGCCCCTCTTCCCGGAGAATCTTGTGAATGCAGTATGCAAGGCTGATCCCTTTTATGTCTGCCACGGTCCAACCATTGGCAGCTTTACATTTCTTGAGTACCTGTAATAACTTTTGAGCCTGCACATCTAACAAACTAGATGAGATAATAATCGGTAACGTGGAGTTAGGACCTAGATACTCATACCTGAGATGTGATGGTAGTGGTTTAAGTTCAAGCTTCGGTGGCTCTTCTATGGATGGCTTTGCTGGTGGGCTTTCTCTTTTCTCTAAGTGTAGAGTTTCGAATTCGAGCTCTCTCTGCCAGAATCCCTTGCCTTCCAGAGATAATACCCATTCGGCCAAACTTTCACCGTTTACCTTTTCCATGTTCATCAGGCATGCTTGAAGTGGATCTTCAATAGTCAATTCTGCATCGTTGGTCTCCACTATCACATCAACCGCATCAATGAGAGAGCAATTTGCGAACTCACTAGGACGCCTCATGGCTTTTTGCACATTGAAGATGATCTCCTTATCATTCAACCTCATCTTGAGTTCCCCAGTTTCACAATCAATTATGGCTCTCCCGGTGGCTAGGAATGGTCTTCCCAGGATTATGGGAATATCTTCGTCGACCTTGCAATCAAGAATAACAAAATCGACGGGAAATACGAACTTCCCAACCTGGATTAGCACATCATCTATAATACCAAATGGACGCTTAACCGTCCTGTCAGCAAGCTGTAAAAGCATAGAGGTGGGTTTGGCTCTCCCAATACCTAACATATTATAGATAACTAAGGGCATGAGATTAATGCTTGCCCCCAAATCACATAAAGCCTTAGTAAAGGCATAATTCCCTATAGTGCATGGGATGGTGAAGCTACCCGGATCAGATAGCTTCTCAGCAATGGGTCTGGAGACTACTGCACTACAAGTCTGGGTGACTGTAACTGTGGCCAAGTCTTGGAAATCAAATTTTCGCGACATCAAATCCTTTATCATCTTAGCATAACCAGGCATTTCTTTTAAAGCTTCAATTAATGGAATATTTACCTGGATTTGCTTGAGCATGTCGAAGAACTTTTTGTATTGCTCCTCTTTTTGGTGTTTGGCCAACCTTTGGGAGAATGGTGGTGGAGGCCTCTTCTTCCCGATGACTTGGGATTTTTCTTTTTCTATTACTTTCTCATCAATCTGCTGCTCTACCTGTTCAGCTACTTTCTCTGTTCCTTATTTTGCTTCTTTATTTTTAGCAACTGGCTGGACTGTGACTTCTGTCAACACTGTGGACTCATCCAGTTCAATGGGCAATGGAGTGGATGTCTCCGCCTCTCTGTCGATTTTCTCACTTTCATTCTCAGCATCAAGATCTCTAACGCTTCTCAGAGTCACCGCCATCATCTGCTTTGGGATTTGGTCCTTTGGGTTTGTTTGTGTATCTGCAGGCAATGTCCCTTGATGACGATTGTTAAGTGACATAGCAATCTGACCCATTTGCACTTCCATATTTTTGATGGAGGCATCATGTGCATCTATCCTCTCATTTGTTTTGGCGTTTGACCCAATTACTTGCTGCATCATAGCTTCCAACCTTGCAAACCCATCATCTTGTCTACCCCCATGTGGTGGTGGAGGTGGATGGTATCCCTGTTGCTGATTGCCGAAATTCCGAGGTCTAGGATATGGAGCCATGTTGTGTGGTGGCCTCATACCTGCTGCATTAAATTGTGGCTGGGGAGGTCTGTACTGCATTGGAGCCTGTTGGCCCCAGTTTTGATTACCTTGTCGCTGCCCTCCATAGTTAGCCACATAGTTCATATCCTCATGCTGATGATGATGTTCTTGGTCTGCAGCCCATGGATTACCTATGGGTTGGCTAATGCAAGATGTGCATAAGCCACCATTGGTAGTATCTACAATGTGAACATGCTGCTTGACTCCTGATTCTTCCACCTTCTTTGTTAGGATTGTCACACCTCCTTTTTTTCACACACACGTATGTACGTGTAAACGTAATGTGCCACTGTTTACTACTACACCCCGGGAAGAGATATAATAATAATCAGGGAAGGAGTTTTTCCACTTGAAGGACAGTCGGAACGGAATCGATTTATTTAATTAATTATTCAGAGTCTCCACTTGGGAAAATAATGGTGTCCCAAGTCACCGGTTTAATCTCGAACCGAGGAAATTTATGACTCTGTAATACAATCTGCGAAACTAGAAACCTGGATAAGGAATTCTGTTAACCCGGGAGAAGGTGTTAGGCACTCCGGATTCCGTGGTTTTAGCACGGTCGCTCAACTGCTCTTTTTGCTTTTATCTGAATTCTTTATATATTTTAACTATGTGCTTTAAATGTTCCGCTTTTAAATTTTTAGAAGAATTGCGACGTCACGAAAACACATTTCGAGTCACACCGCAACCAGTACGTCTGTGACTTTAACGTATTTTAGTTTCGCCGGGAGATAGATTTGGGTCACATAAATGCGCACCCTTAATTAAGAAAGTATTTTATTAAAGTCGTGCCTAAAGAGTCTATCGTGTTATTTAACTTTGGGAAAGGATCGTGAAATTCACTAAACGGTCCTTCCAAGTCTAAGGATTTCAATACAATTAATTGAGGACCCCGCAATTGTGTATTTAGTGCGGCGAGGCTCATCTCACTTTTTTTAAAGGCCAATGCTAACATAACTATATTTTCTACTTATTTCATTTATTAATTTTAAATCGAAATGGAATTTACTCCTCATAATGGACAGTCCGAATGAATGAATTGGACTATCTATTCCCGATTTGGGTCATTTATATTAGCATTCAAGGCCCAATTTAAAATCTGTCGGTCAAACCACATTGATACCAAAGCTTTAGGCGTAAGTCAGTGGTAGGAAGATAACGTTAGCACTAAAACGAAAAGAAACAGAAACCAAATTAGGGAATGAGTTATTGAATCCAAGATATGAAGCCAAATAATCTGAAGCGAGAATGATCCATGTTTCAACAAATCAACAGCATATGCTTCATCTTCAAATTGCATTCATGCTAAACAGAACTATCCAACACATGTACTAACTTAACCAATGAACCATGACCAACAAAATAGCTATAGAGATAGACTGAAATAAGATCTGAAATATATTCAAAACTAAAACCATTCAAGCCAAGAGATCAAGTAAAGGGTGAACAAAAATACAGAAAAACTCAATCAACGGAACATAACTTGGTTCAAAAATTGAATGCAATCTCAAAAGTTAATACTGATTTTACCTCATCTTACTCAAACCAATCTCATGAATCAATTAAGAGAACACAGTAAAGAAAATTCGAAATAACAACCATTCAAGCATCATATTAATTATCCAGAATAGGAGCAGATCCAAACACTCAATGAAACAAGTAAAACGGACCTTCAAAAATGAATTTTCTTCAATGTATTGACTAGCCAAAAACTATGACAAAGCCGGGTGATACAGCAACAGCAGAATCAATCAGGTGCCGCAAACCAACAGCGAAACTCGATCTTTTACTGCTGAAATTTCTAGAGCGGGTACAATGAAAAGTGAAACTCTAGAACAACAATCCTCAAGCAATCTACGGACTAGAAACCCGGACCGAAATCAGCATCCTCGAACGGACTCATATCTACTAGGTTTGGATAGTGCTTTCAAGCTGTTTTTCGCACTGGTTTGGGGTTGATTTTGGGTCTATTTTTAGTGAGTTTTTGGGCAGCTTCCAACTGGTTTTTGAGGAAGGTTCTGCTGTGACAGAGCTGGATTCTTGGAGTGGCTATTTGGTCGGTTTTCTACGGCAGAAGTGGGGTGTTTTTGGAAAATGAAGAAGACCTAAGAGCTAGCCCCTGCCTTCGAAAAGTTTTTGCCGTTAAGAGACAATGACGAGGGGTCCTCTGTTTTTGCTGCCAGCCGCCTCTGTTTTTAGGCGTTACCCTTCCTTTTTCTAGGTCTATCCCCCCTTTCTATTTTGTCAGGTCTAGGTCTTTTTATAGGTCTAAGTCTAGATTTTAATGGGAAGGGTATGGGAGATTTAGGTGTGGGTTGGACTCAATTAGGTAGGTTTTGGGTATTTGGGCCAAGAAAAATTAAGGAAAAATGGCCCAATTCAGGTCTCTTACTAAGATAGCCCACTTATTTTATTTACTTTGTAATTGTTTTTTTAGTTATTTTTTCTAATTTTATTAAAATGCTTGACACTAAAATCTATTTCCTATCCATTAGTAAAAATACAAACTAAAACATATTTAAACTAAAAATGCAAGATGGACCATTTTTGTTATTTTCTTTACATTTTGTTCTAAAACAAATTGATACTAAAAAATGTGAAATTAAATTCCTAAATGCAAATGCATATTTTTTTGTATTTTTTATATGAATTTTCATGCAACTAATTAATACGCAAAATTGTAAAAAATAAGGAAAAAATTGTTTATTTTGAATTTTATGGGAATAACTCATATATAGGGTAACAATCACATGCTCACAGCTGCCCCTCTTTGCTCGGGAACACGAAGAGTTTCCGTGCAAAGATAAGTGAGCAACTATGAACGATTTTTACCCGTTCGAGTATTTCGTTGTGAAGCATTTTGAAAAGCTTTGACCGCACCCTGCTTCAGAGGTTGCCTACATATCCTGGGCTAAACAGGAATCAGGTCAGTGTAGTTCGGGAGTGATAGAGTATCGAGGTTGAGAGTCGAGGTTCCGTCCGAGGCTCCGGTCCGCTGTCCCGTCATTACATCAAAATTGAGAAAGACTAACTAAACATATCAGCTACGAATTACAAAATTTCTATCTATGAGTCTTCTGAAGCTTGATCTTGAGTTGGTTGGTGCTTCATGCGGACTCTGATCTGAATCTTGATGCTTGTTAGCCGCAGGTGTTGGTTCAATCTTCTTCAGCTTTTAAATCAAGTCCGGACATATAGTGCCCATGATTTTAGGTGGGCTCCTAGTTGCTGATGCTTGAAAATTATTCTTCCAACGGCATACTTGTTATTGCCCTCAACTTGCATCTTCTCTTCAACGGCAATTCTTGTTATTGTCTTGACTTGTATATTCTCTTTCACTAGCATTCTTGTTATTGCCTTGAACTTGTATATTCTCTTTCACTGGCATTCTTGTTATTGCCTTGACTTGCATCTTATCTTCACCGGCATTCTTGTTCTTGCCTTGACTTGTTCAAACATTCTTTCCATTCTCCAGGTGGACCCCTGCTTGTTACAAAAATAAACAACCAAAGAAAGATCTTTTCTGTCCCAGTATGGTGACTGGGCATATCATGTTTTTGAATATCAGAATTTCATTTTTTTTAAATGCAGACATGTATGAAATGAAATGCAGAAAAATATTCCCTTGTTAGAAGGTGGGCGCCTAACAGAAATTAAACGTGCAATGCAGAAAAGTATTCCCTTGTTAGAAGGTGGGCGCCTAACAGAAATTAAACGTGCAATGCAGAAAAGTATTCCCTTGTTAGAAGGTGGGCGCCTAACAGAAATTAAACATGCAATGCAGAAAAGTATTCCCGTGTTAGAAGGTGGGCATCTACCAGAAATTAAACGTGCAATGCAGAAAAGTATTCCCGTGTTAGAAGGTGGGTGCCTAACAGAAATTAAACGTGCAATGCGGAAAGTATTCCCGTTTTTGAAGGTGGGCGCCTAACAGAAATTAAACGTGCAATGCAGAAATGTATTCCCGTGTTAGAAGGTGGGCGCCTAACAGAAATTAAACGTGCAATGCAGAAAAGTATTCCCGTGTTAGAAGGTGGGCGCCTAACAGAAATTAAACGTGCAATGCAGAAAAGTATTCCTGTGTTAGAAGGTGGGCGCCTAACAGAAATTAAACGTGCAATGCAGAAAAGTATTCCCGTGTTAGAAGGTGGGCGCCTAACAGAAATTAAACGTGCAATGCAGAAAAGTATTCCCGTGTTAGAAGGTGGATGCCTAACAGAAATTAAACGTGCAATGCAAAAAAGTATTCCCTTGTTAGAAGGTGGGCGCCTAACAAAAATTAAACGTGCAATGCAGAAAAGTATTCCCTTGTTAGAAGGTGGGCGCCTAACATAAATTAAACGTGCAATGCAGAAAAGTATTCCCTTGTTAGAAGGTGGGCGCCTAACAGAAATTAAACGTGCAATGCAGAAAAGTATTCCCTTGTTAGAAGGTGGTCTCCTAACAGAAATTAAACGTGCAATGAGATGCGATGCAGAAATTAAAAACTTTTGTGTTACCTTGTGACTAAAGGTTATCTTAGGTGAAAAATTCATCAGACTAAGACATTTAATCTTAGGAGAAAGTTTCAACAGACTAAGATTTTGATTCTCACTGGACTATGTCCATTTTAATGTAATCTCAAGAGGATTATCCATCGGACTGAGTTTATGACTCCAGGAGATAACTCTTCGGACTGGGTCTATTCATTTGTATGGTCTCAGGAGGAATATCCATCGGACTAAGTTTATGACGCCAGGAGATAACTCTTCGGACTGGGTCCATTTGCAATTCAGACTTTCTTAAGTCTTTCAAATTCAACAAACTTTTCTTTCTTTTCAACTTTTAACTTTTCTTTCTTTTCCAACTTCTGATTTTACCCTTTTGTTTTCAAATTGTATTATCCCTTTATCTTAGGTGAAAAATTCATCAGACTAAGATTTCCATCTTAGGAGAAAGTTTCAGCAGACTAAGATTCTTTCCTTTCATCTTAGGTGAAAAATTCATCAGACCAAGACTTCTATCTTGGGAGAAAGATTCAACATACTAAGATTTTATCCATTCATCTTAGGTGAAAAATTCATCGGACTAAGACTTTTGTCTTAAGAGAAAGTTTCAACAGACTAAGATTGTATCATTCTCCGATACTTGTTTATTTACCTTTCACCTTGAATTGTCCAATCTTCAAAAATAATTGTATTCACCTTCATGCTCTTCGGATGACTTTCCGATTCAGAAAAATGGTAGAAACTTTTTCTGCCCAGTTTGATAACTCTTTTTGTAGGATATCATTTGCCCCTGTTTCAAAGCAAAAAAAACTCTGTCAGTTTAAAATGCGGTGGTTGGTTGTGGCCTTGAACTTTCCACTGGAATGCTTGGCCTGTTCACCGACTATCCATTTTCAACTCTTCTTTATTCAAACCCGTCTTCCTTATGGCATGTATGTTGTTCCTTTCTTGATGGACCCCACAAAATTCCGATCTTGAAGTCTATGATTCCTTCAATGATTTCATTGGACAACCTTGGGTGTTTCTTGATTGACTCTTTCTTTTGTCAGAATATATATACCCTTTCTCTGTTCAAACCCCGTACTTCCATTTGCTATATTTTTCTGAGTTGGCACTTTTCCGACCTTTGTGTCTCGCATGATCCCCAAACAGTTTTATTGTTACCCACTTCATTGCACATGTTGCTCTTTTGGCTTAAAGCACTAGCCTTGTCCTTTCCTTACTTACGACAATTGTCGTGTTGGCCAAATCCCATCTTGTGCAATTGGAAAGCTTGGTGGCAAATTTTAAAATCACTTGTATACTTGTTATGACCCGACTGACTCGATAAGAGGGAGGGTAAAACAAGGTGTGAAGAATAGAGAGAAGGGAAAATACAATTCCTAAGAAGAAACCTACAGAAAAATGACATATCGTGTGAATACTGACTCTAGCGACCTTGACATGCACTTTTAGCCTTCTCTGTACAACAAATTTGATGTTCAACTCTTGTTGCAAGTTCTGCCGTGAAACTGGTCTTCAACACTTCATTTCTTTGATCTGATCCTTAGTCGACTTGTAGTGCCCATAGGGTTTTCACCATCAAGCCTCTCTCATTTGCTCTTTCTCTCAACTCACTGTCGCCTTATGGTGCCCGTGAGGGTTTTCACCGATAAGACTCTCTCATTTTGATTTCTCTCATCTTGGAGTCTCGTGGTAGTTCTTATCATCTTTCAAGAATTCTTCATTCTCCTTTGTTCGGACTTGAGTGTTGCCCTTGATGTGATTCACCTTTGCTTGTTTGACTCGGCATTTCTTGAAGATTGATCAGAAGGTCTTCCTTTGGACCGTAATGCAGGCTTTTGGATGGGATTAAGAAAAAAAGGATATAAAGGCTCAAAATATTTCAATGTGGGTTAAAGATTACAACTTTCGGAATCCTATTTCTTCCACAACCATTGTTCATGCCCCCGTTTCCTTCTTGGGGGATTTTTTTTTTCCTTTATTGTGACTAAACCTCAATGAGGCTGCCTACGTACCCTTTTAAGATCAAGTCAGGCGTAGTTCAGACTACATCCGTATTCATTGTTGCATATGACTTCTCCCGATTTTTTTTCTTTTCTTTTTCTTTTTCTTTTCTTTTTCTTTTCTTTTTCTCTCTTTTTTTTCTTTTCTTTTGTTTCTCGCTCAATCCTCAATTTTTGTTGTTGATTCAGAAAGAGGGATATGAAAGAAAATATAATATGGCTCAAAGGGGTAGCAATGGATAAAGTGTTTGGATAGCCGAATAAAATGCCTTCGTCATTCCAATCTTCGAGACCTACCAAGTACAAACTACACGGTTAAACACCTTTGATTGATTCACATTTTTGCCTTTTGTATTTGACGATTCTCAGTGCCATTGGGCAACAATCTCGATACCATGAATGGTTCCTTTAGCCTTGGGGTACTTTTGCCTTTGGCTTTGAGCCGATGAATCATGATGCCTTTCCAAAGCATTTCTTTATGTTATGCTTTCCCCCATGTATTCACTTGATTCAGGCTTCACATTATTCCAATATGTTTCATTTCTTTCGAGTATCATTACATCTTCAAAATTGCTTCATTGTTAAATTGACTTTTAAAATCAGGCCGAGAATTATGTGCAAGTCATGTTGCTAAAATCAGTATGAGAAGAATTGTAAAGTGATTAGAAATGGAATGACTAGAAATGACGGGAAACAAAGAGTTGTATTAAACTGATGGGTTGAAACAACAAGACGAACAACAAAACGAACAGACTAGACTAGAATTACAAACCTAGATAGCACTAAACAAACCTATTACTAAACAAAGCAAAGTGGAAAGATAGAAGGGTTTTGACTCTCAAAACAACGTCCGGATTACAACCCTGAAATAACCCAAGGTAAAGAGATGACACCAAAATATACCACCAAAACTCCAAGAGACGGAGCGCCTTCCCAATTGACAAGCATGGCATCCTAGCCACTGAATTCTGCATTAATGTTGCCAAGATCACTTTCTGTTTCAATATCTTCAACTTCAGTTGACCTCCCAAGAAGATTTTCATCACCCATGTCACCGGGCATCATTCCCACAAAATGTGCTTCGTTATGTGCAAGTAAAGGATTCTGTGCAATGTTTTGGATGCCACTATCTCGGACCGCAATTATTCCTTCCTGAATCATTCTTTCTATCTCTCTTTTCAAATCCCGCCAACTTTCAACATCGTGCCCCAGGGAATTGGAGTGGTATTCACACCTTTTGGATGAGTCAAAACTTCTCGCATGTCGGTCCACCCGATTTGGAGGGACGGGTGCAATCCTGCCATGTCGTTTTAACTTCTCAAACAAGCTTGCATAGGACTCTCCTATTGGTGTAAAATTATCCTTCAACTTTTGTTCCCTCCCATACCCCTGGTTTGGATGTGGGTTATAAGGTGCTTGGAAATTTTGCAGTGGCTGGAAAAAATTTTGTGATGTTCGGGCTCGCTTCCTTGGGTGTTTTGAGGATTGAGCAACATACTGGACTGGATCAATAGAGTATGGAGGGTTCTGAGGCGGGAAGTAATGCTTAAAGGGGTCATGGAAAATTCGATGAGGTTGCATATACCTTAGACATGTTCTCATAGGACCTCTTCTCGACCCTGATGTTATCATGATTTCATCATCCCTTCCATTCATATCACTGAATTCACTTTGGACATCCTGAGCCGCATTTTTGAGAGCTGATTGACTTATAATTTTGCCTGTCTTAAGACCATCTTCCACCATTTCTCCCATTTTGAGTATTTCTTCAAATGATTGACCAACTCCATATATCATGTTTTGAAATTAATCCGGCTCTTGAGCCTGAAGAAAAACAGTGGCCAACTCGTGATTATTCATGGGTGGCTTAGCTCTCGCTGCCTACTCTCTCCATTTGATGGCATATTCCCTGAAACTTTCAGTTGGTTTGTTTTTTAGTTTAGAAAGGGAAATGCGGTTTGGGGTGACGTCAATATTGTATTGAAACTGTTTGACAAAGGCCCGTGCCATGTCATCCCAAACGTGCCAACCAGATGCGTTTTGATCCCAAAACCATTCAGATGCTACTCCCGAGAGACTTTCCCCAAAATAAGCCATAAGTAATTCTTCACTTCTTCCCACACCTCTCAATTGGTTGCAATACCTTTTCAGGTGGGCTATGGGGTTTCCCCGTCCATCATACTTTTCCAATTTGGGAATCTTGAAACCAGGCGGCAAGTGAGCATCGGGGAACATACAAAGATCTCTGAAGGCAACACTCTTTTGACCTGCCATTTCTTGCGTGTTTTTCAGCCGTTGTTCTAATCTCTTCAATATTTGGGCCATTTCTTCCTGTACCTTCTTTCGAGTAGGCTTCTCAATGTTTGCAGGAAGGTCAAACGAGTACGAGTGGTACTCGGGAGAGTGGTACTGTTCTTGCTGTATAGCAGATTGTGACTCATGAGAAGGCTGTCCTTGGCCATTGGCCCATGCTTGACGCATTTTGGTCATTTATTGTTTCAATGTTCTGTTTTCCTCAACCACAGCAGATCCTTGTTGAACTTTCTGACCCCGAGTCTCTTGAGCACTCGTAACAGCTCCAATGTGGGTTATCATTTTCCTTGGATCTTGTTTTCCAATTTACCACAACCAACCACCTCAACTTTCTGGAAAAATGAAACCACCAGGTTAGCAATAAGGTATTCCGCTTATTGATTTCCTTTGTTTTTTCTGCTATTTTCTCTTCTTCTTTTTCCTTTTTATGGTTTTTTTCATTTTTCCTTTTTTTGTAGTTTTTTTCATTTTTTTTCTTTTGGTTATGGAAATGGTCGAATCCTATGTGGATTGCCTGCGTATCATGACCCCGCATGAATCAGACTGAGCGTAGTTCTTGCAAATTAATGCAAGAAATAAAGAGATGTTTATTCGATTTTTTTCTTTTTCTCTTTTTTGAAGAAAAATTGTAAAAACCGACTCCAACTACAAACTCTGATGAAAAACTTTCACACCTTGTGCCAGATATTTCTACAAGAATAAGAATATTTTTTGGTGTCAATTATGACTATTTCTACAAAATTGGCCACATAATGGCTTATTTGACAAAATGACTATTTTTGCAAAATTTATTTAAGAAAGATAAACTTGAAATTTTTTTTATCCTGTGGCTCATGGGGCATCGTTCGGCATCACCATAAACCAACACAAGATTTTTTTTTTTTATAAATTGGCCATGTAATGGCTTATTTAGACAAAGTGGCTCTTTTTGCAAAATTTTATTTAAGAAGATGCAAATTCAAAATTTTTATTCTGGGGCCTATGGGGCATCGTTCAGCAACGACACAGGCCAATACAAGACTGAGGAAGTTAAAATGCAAAAATGTGGCTATTTCAGCAAAATTTCGGCCATGTAATGGTTTATTTGATAAAGTGGTTATTTTTGTAAAGTTGAGTGATGACTCAAACTTGATTTTGCGGATACGTCCTTTCGACATTTTCGCAAGGGAATATTTCAAGGTTGTGCCCAAAAATTATTTACAAATGACTCAAAGTGGCTATTCTTGCAAAAACGGCCTTCGGGCGTCCTTTTGCGGGACATTCGGCTTGCTTTTAAACAAGAATAGCATCACCCGACTTATTTATAACAAAATAAAAATTTTGACACTTTTTTGGTTATTTTTGCAAAAGGGGTGTGAACCCGGACTTGTTTTGGCGGTTATGGCCTTGCAACATTTCCACAAGAAATATTTCAAGGCTGTGCCCGCAAATTATTAAAAATGACTCAAAGTGGCTATTTTTGCAAAAACAACCTTCCGGCGTCCTTTCGGAACATTCGGCTATTTTAAAAAACGGCATCAATTTGATTTTATTGACAAAATTAAACACACATTTTTTTTATTTTTTTAAAGGGTTGGTTGGACCCGATGAGGGTTGCCTACGTATCCCACCTAACGGCGAGAATCAAACCTGCTTAGTTCAGTCAGATTATTTTGACCAATTATTTCAACAAAATTGTTCTACCTATTTTTTCAAATTTTCTTTTCAAACTTTCGACAGCGTTTCATCGACATTTCGATATTTTCTATTCTAAAATCTAGAACAAATAAATGCAACATATAACATGCTCGGTCTTTTGATTACCGGGTCACCTGTCCTAGACGGACCCAACCCCTGTGTTGAGTCCCCTAAGTCGGATATGATGCAAATAAACGTCCTAAATCTAGGCTCAATATCCTGATGTTTTCAATGGTACTAGACCGTGTACCCGAGCGGACAACTCGGATCGAGGAGGGGGCTACGTACCGGTGACCCGCGGAGTCAATCGGCTTTGTAACTTATCCGGCCTCTTTTTCTTATTTTTGGTATTGACACTAACGGAAAGGGGAGTCTCAACCAGTAAGCACATCCCCGGAGATAAGAAAAGAAAGGTTTTCGGCACAGTTTTATATATACAGTTCACGCAATATCAAAGCGGTAAACATGTAGCACATTGATCAAAATGTATAAGGGAATCAGATATAAACAAAAACAACAATTTTAACTGAGCTCGAATTCTTAAACACTGAACCGAAGTTCCGGGTTACTTATCCCCAGCAGAGTCGCCAGAGCTGTCACACCTCCTTTTTTCACACACACGTATGTACGTGTAAACGTAATGTGCCACTGTTTACTACTACACCCCGGGAAGAGATATAATAATAATCAGGGAAGGAGTTTTTCCACTTGAAGGACAATTGGAACGGGGTCGATTTATTTAATTATTTAGAGTCGCCACTTGGGAAAATAATGGTGTCCCAAGTCACCGGTTTAATCCCGAATCGAGGAAATTTATGACTCTGTATACAGTCTGCGAAACTAGAAACATGGATAAGGAATTCTGTTAACCCAGGAGAAGGTGTTAGGCACTCCCGGATTCCGTGGTTTTAGCACGGTCGCTCAACTGCTCTTTTTGCTTTTATCTGAATTATTTATATATTTTAACTATGTGCTTTCAAGTTCCGCTTTTTAATTTTTAGAAGAATTGCGACGTCACAAAAATACATTTCGAGTCACACCGCAACCAGTACGCCTATGACTTTAACGTATTTCAGTTTCGCCGGGAGATAGATTTGGGTCACATAAATGCGCACCCGTAATTAAGAAAGTATTTTATTAAAGTCGTGCCTAAAGAGTCTATCGTGTTATTTTAACTTTGGGAAAGGACCGTGAAATTCACTAAACGGTCCTTCCAAGTCTAAGGTTTTCATTACAATTAATTGAGGGCCCCGTAATTATGTATTTAGTGCGGCGAGGCTCATCTCACTTTTTTTAAAGGCCAATCCTAACATAACTATATTTTCTACTTATTTCATTTATTAATTTTAAATCGAAATGGAAATTACTCCTCATAATGGACAGTCCGAACGAATGAATTGGACTATCTATTCCAGATTTGGCCATTTATATTAGCATTCAAGGCCCAATTTAAAATCTGTCGGTCAAACCACATTGATACCAAAGCTTTAGGCGTAAGTCAGTGGTAGGAAGATAACGTTAGCACTAAAACAAAAAGAAACAGAAACCAAATTATGGAATGAGTTATTGAATCCAAGATATGAAGCCAAATAATCTGAAGTGAGAATGATCCATGTTTCAACAAATTAACATCATATGCTTCATCTTCAAATTGCATTCATGCTAAACAGAACTATCCACCACATGTACTAATTTAACTAATGAACCATGACCAACAAAATAGCTACAGAGATAGACTGAAATAAGATCTGAAATATATTCAAAACTAAAACTATTCAAGCCAAGAGATCAAGTTAAGGGTGAACAAAAATACAGAAAAACTCAATCAACGGAACATAACTTGGTTCAAAAATTGAATGCAATCTCAAAAGTTAATACTAATTTTACCTCATCTTACTCAAACCAATCTCATGAATCAGTTAAGAGAACACAGTAAAGAAAATTCAAAATAACAACCATTCAAGCATCATATTAATTGTCCAGAATAGGAGCAGATCCAAACACTCAATGAAACAAGTAAAACGGACCTTCAAAAATAAATTTTCTTCAATGTATTGACTAGCCAAAAACTACGACAAAGTCGGGTGATACATCAACAGCAGAATCAATCAGGTGCGGCAAACCAACAGCGAAACTTGATCTTTTACTGCTGAAATTTCTAGAGCGGGTACAATGAAAAGTGAAACTCTAGAACAGCAATCCTCAAGCAAGCTACGGACTAGAAACCCGGACCGAAATCAGCATCCTCGAACGGACTCATATCTACTGGGTTTGGATGGTGCTTTCAAGTTGTTTTTCGCACTGGTTTGGGGTTGATTTCGGGTCTGTTTTTAGTGCGTTTTTGGGCAGTTTCCAACTGGTTTTTGAGGAAGGTTCTGCTGTGACAGAGCTGGATTCTTGGAGTGGCTATTTGGTCGGTTTTCTATGGCAGAAGTGGGGTGTTTTTGGAAAATGAAGAAGACCTAAGAGCTAGCCCCTGCCTTCGAAAATTTTTTGCCGTTGAGAGACAATGACGAGGGGTCCTCTGTTTTTGCTGCCAGCCGCCTCTGTTTTTAGGCGTTACCCTTCCTTTTTCTAGGTCTATCCCCCCTTTCTATTTTGTTAGGTCTAGGTCTTTTTATAGGTCTAAGTCTAGGTTTTAATGGGAAGGGTATGGGAGATTTAGGTGTGGGTTGGACACAATTAGGTGGGTTTTGGGTATTTGGGCCAAGGAAAATTAAGGAAAAATGGCACAATTCAGGTCTCTTACTAAGATAGCCCACTTATTTTATTTACTTTGTAATTGTTTTTTTAGTTATTTTTTCTAATTTTATTAAAATGCTTGACACTAAAACCTATTTCCTATCCATTAGTAAAAATGCAAACTAAACACATTTAAACTAAAAATGCAAGATGGACCATTTTTGTTATTTTCTTTACATTTTGTTCTAAAACAAATTGATACTAAAAAATGTGAAATTAAATTCCTAAATGCAAATGCATATTTTTTGTATTTTTTATATGAACTTTCATGCAACTAATTAATACGCAAAATTGTAAAAAATAAGGAAAAATTGTTTATTTTGAATTTTATGGGAATAACTCATATATAGGGTAAAAATCACGTGCTCACAAGGATGCTCATTTGTGTCAATAGAATTGCCATGTTCTCCTCCAGAGTGTTGGATGGATCCAGAGGTACAGAGTGTACCACTGGTGTGATAGGAGCATTCCTGGACGTCCACCTGGAATTTTGAGCCATCTTGTCTAGCAAATTTTGGCCCTCTCTCCAAGTCTTGCTCAGAAAAGCCCCACCTGCTGAAGCGTCTACAATGTTCTTCATGCTGTCTGAAAGCCCCATGTAGAATCTTTGGCCCAACATCTGCTCGGGAATCCCATGATGAGGACACATAACAAGCATACCCTTGAATCTGCCCCAGGTTTCATGTAATGTTTCCATTGGTTTTTGCTTGAAGCTCACGATCTCATCAATTTGTTGAGCTGTTTTGTTAGGTGGATGAAACTTGTTGTGGAATTGTTTGACTAACTCCTCCCAAGTTGCAATGGAGTTTATTGAGAGTGAGTTTAGCCATATCTGTGCTGCTCCTGTAACTAAGAATGGAAAAAGTAGTAATCTGATAGTTTCCGGAGTTACATTCGGTTGTCTTTGTGTTTTGCATATTGATAGAAAGTTCTTGAGGTGCTGCTGTGGATCTTCAACCTGAGACCCAGAGAATAATCCCTTGTTTTGAAACAAGTGAAGCATGTTGTTAGTAATCTGGAAAGACTCAGCTTGAATTGCTGGCACAACGATGGCAGTTGCCAAATTATCCGCTGTGGGTTGTGCCCAGTCGAACAATGCACCTTCCTGTGCCTCATGTGAATCTTGCATATTTATCCCGGCTTGCTGGTTTTGAGCGCTTATGTCATCCATGTCGAAGTCTAGTTTGATTGGTTGTTGAGATTGTTGAATTTGTTTGATGGCTTTGTTACGTGCCCGGAAGGTTTGCTCGGGGTCTGAGAGTCCTTCAATTAGTTCTCCAGTCCTTGCAGATTTTCTAGGCATGCACCTGAATACCCAAATCAACAAACGTCAAAATATTCAATGTAGAGTGTAGAAAGAAACTGAATACACAAGAATCTTGAAGTTCTGGCAATGGCAATTGATAATTATGTTAATTCCCCCGCAACGGCGCCAAAATTGATTCACGTCCAAGCAAC
This sequence comes from Nicotiana noctiflora, assembly GCA_032618575.1. Taxonomy (NCBI): domain Eukaryota; kingdom Viridiplantae; phylum Streptophyta; class Magnoliopsida; order Solanales; family Solanaceae; genus Nicotiana; species Nicotiana noctiflora. The sequence goes on along the minus strand of JASVEL010014208.1, from coordinate 83,105 downwards.
GGTCGTAGTCAATATAATTGGCTTAGTAAGTCCAAGATCGATCCCACAGAGAATTAACCTACCAATTGCAACTATCACAACCCCAAAAGTACTTCCGAATCAATTTCCCAAACTTTGAATATATATTTGTGTGAATTTTCTAATATCTACTTTGCAATAATTAAGAATGCTTAAAAGAAAGAATTGAATGTTGAATAAAATAATATAGAGAAAGACTAAGGTATTGATTTCCCCTATTGATGGAATCCCTTATCGTTATGCTCATACAAATTGTTAATATATTCTATCAATCATGAACGTTATGTGTATCATAACCCTCTCCCGAGAAATTACAATAATTTACTAGTGCACTCTCCCGAGCTACCCTAGCTAGCTTTAATTTGAATAGTTTACTTAAGATTGCACCCAAGACTTCGTTATTCCTAACCCTGTCTTTACGCCTAAAGTTATAGATTCCTCCAATAACCTAGGTGTGGTGTTGTTCAACAATAAACCTAAATATGCACTCTTTTCCAAGTTATGCACACTAAATAGGCACAGAGCTAATTGGGAGCTCTACCAATTAACTACAATAAGAATGAAGTTGAACAAATAGAAATCTAAGTCACAAAATTGTAATCACATAAATGATAAGTTCATCACTCAATAGGGTCCATCAAAACCTTAGAATAGAATTTAGCTACTCATGCTTGAAGAAACAAGAATAATAATTGAAATCATAAAGAAATAATTGATATAAAATAAAAGAAAGAGTTTGAGAGGATTCTCTCTTACTAAATATCTTGCAAAAGTAATGAAATAAAGATAACATGCCTCTATGGGGCAAACTAGGAGTTTATATAGAGGTTTCAGGGCTAAAAAAACTAAGTTTGAGTACAATTAGGACTGCTGCTGCGGCGACTTCCGCGGTTCGTTCGCGGCCGCGGACGGACCGCGAACAGTAAAACTTCAGAGAGCCTGTTTTTCCGCGGTTCATCCGCGGTCTCGGAGAAACCGCGGTTGTTCCCCCTGTTCCGTTCCGAATTTGGATAAACCGAAAACATGAATGTTGTCGCCCATTGGAGTAGCTTTCCAACCATATATTATGGAGTCTAAATGGAGTTCGGAGCGAAAAGTTATGTCCCATTTACTAAACAGTGCACAATATGCCTCATCCATTCTTCGCTTGTTCTACACTTATCAAATTTGACCCCCGAACTCGATTCCGGCTTAATTCCTTGAGCTTTTACTCAGACTTCAAAGCTCCAAATCACTTAAATTCATTCCATAACATCCATATAGCTCGGAATCACACCTTCCCGGCTACTTTCAACATAAGTTCTTGACTTGTACCACATTTTGGCCTTTTTCACCATCTTTTGACTCCAAAACTTGCTCTTTTAGTCTTCATTAGCTCAAGTGTACCTATAACACACTAAGAACACTAATAAAAGCATTTTGTTATCATAAACAATATCAAAACAATAATAAAGCGTGATTATTTATGGCATAAATATAGTCAAATTCACCTATTATCAGTTACCTCTGTGGCACCTCCCCGCTGTACAGTATCTCTCAAGTCACGCAAATGAGGATCATCAAATTGCCTCTCACGGATATGCTCTAATAGAGATGAACGAGCGACCGTGCAGGCTAACACCCTGCTAGGCTCAGAAATGTCTAGTCTCACGAACTTGTTGGCTAAGGCCCGGACATCTAGAGCAAATGGTTTCTGACTGATCGGAATGAATGCGACACTACCCATGCTGGCAGACTTTCTACTCAATGCATCGGCCACCACATTGGCCTTACCTGGGTGATATAGAATAGTAACATCATAGTCTTTTAGCAACTCTAACCATCTCCGCTGTCGTAGATTTAGCTCCTTTTGCTTGAACAAGTACTGTAGGCTTTTGTGATCAGTGTACACCTCACATGTCACACCATATAGATAATGCCTCCGGATTTTTAAGGCATGAACCACTGCTGCTAACTCTAGATCATGAACTGGATAATTCTTCTCATGTATGTCATCTATAAAGACTATCACGAACAGATCTAAGTAAGGCCTGAATACCCGATTCATCAACTCCATGAATGTTGCTGGGGCATTGGTCAACCCGAAGGACATGACCAAGAACTCATAATGCCCATATCTAGTGTGAAAGGTTGTCTTAGGAATGTCAGCCGCCCTGATCTTCAGCTGATGGTAGCCTGACCTCAAGTCTATCTTTGAGAACACCCTCGCTCCCTGGAGCTGGTGAAAAAAATCATCAATCCTCGGTAGTGGATACTTATTCTTTACCGTCACTTTGTTCAATTGCCGGTAATCAATACACAACCGCATCGAGCCATATTTCTTCTTCACAAACAACATAGGTGCTCCCCAAGGGGAAACACTGGGCCTGATAAAGCCCTTTTCAAGAAGGTATTGCAACTGATCATTTAACTCTTTTAACTCCGACGGGGCCATACGATAGGGTGGAATAGAGATGGGCTGAGTGCCCGGTGCCTGATCAACACAGAAATCAATATCCCTGTCGGGTGGCATGCCCGGCAGGTCTGAAGGGAAAACCTCGGGAAACTCCCGTACAATAGGGACTGAATCAATAGAAGGAACCTCTGCGCTGGAATCACGAACATAAGCCAGATAAGCTAGACACCCCTTCTCGACCATGCGTCGAGCCTTAACATAGGAAGTAACAGTGCGTACGGAGTGGCTGGAGGTCCCTCTCCACTCTAGTCGGGGTGATTCTGGCAAGGCCAAGGTCACAGTCTTAGCATGACAATCTAGGATAGCATGGTATGGGGACAACCAGTCCATCCCCAATATGACATCAAAATCCACCATGTCCAATAGCAACAGATTAACACAGGTCTCAAGACCCCCAAAGATAACTATGCACGAACGATGCACCCGGTCGACGACAATGGAATCACCCACTAGTGTAGACACTTAAACAGGAATATCCAGAGCATAGCTAGGCACGGACAAATACGGTGCGAAGTAGGAAGACACATATGATTATGTAGACCTAGGGTCAAATAATACCGAAGCACCTCTTCCACAAACAAGAATGGTACCTGTAATCACGGCATCTGATGCCTCTACCTATGGCCTGGCTGGTAAGGCATAAAATCAGGGATCAACACCTCCCCTCTCAGCTACAACTCTGGGACGGTCATCCACTGGCTGACCTCTACCTCTGGCTAGACGGTCTCCATCTCTACGGTCTCGACCTCCACTTCTATGATCTCTACCCCCGCCTCTGGCTGGCTGGGCAGGCTGAGGGTCAGCTGGGGCCTAAATCATGGGACGAGGGCCCTACTACTAAGTGTTGTCCGTCGCTCGAGGGCCAAAACTGACAAGATGACCTGGATCACCATAACCGTAGCAACTCTTAGGCTGATGGGACCGCTGGCCCTGACGACCTGAATGGCCTCCACGAACACTCTGAAGAGGCTGGGCACTAATAAGAGACTGATCTGAATACTGTTCACGAAACCCACGATCACCTGGTCCACCCTGTGAAGCCTGAAGGGAGGAATCGAAAGGCCTGGAAGACTGGCCCCTATCAATAAATTCCCTACCACCAGAAGAAGAACCACTAAACCTGCATGAATGACGAGGCCTCTTGTCTGAAGAATAACTACCTCCCCGAGCAAGAGCCATCTCAACTCTACGTGCTGCATTAGCTGCCTCCTGAAATGATATATCACTCCCCACTCCCATAGCCATCTGAAGTCTAATTGGCTGATTAAGCCCATCTATGAACATGCGGACCCTCTCCCGCTCTGTGGGGAGTATCACCACTGCATGACGTGCCAAATCAACAAATCTCGTCTCATACCGAGTGACAGTCATAGTGCCCTACTGGAGGCGCTCAAACTGCCTCCGAAGTGCATCCCGCTGAGTAACAGGGAGAAACTTCCCCAGAAATAACTCTGCAAACTGATCCCATGATAAAGCCGGGGACCCTACTGGGCGAGTCAAACATTAATCCCTCCACCAAGTCTTGGCGGATCCTGAAAGCCTGAATGTACAGAAGTCAACTCCATTGGACTCCACTATCCCCATAGTCTTGAGAATCTCATGGCAGCTGAATAAGAAATCCTGGGGATCCTCTGATGTGGCACCGCTGAAGGTAGTGGTAAATAGCTTGGAGAAACGATCAAGTCTCCATAAAGAATCAGAAGTCATGGCCGCTCCATCTCCGGCCTGAGCTGTGGTACCTGACTGAGTGGCCACAGCTGGCTGAATCACTAGTGCCGGAGGCTGAGGAGCTACTAGCTCCGGAGTGCGAGAAATAGGAGTCTGGACCCCTCCTCCAGCCTGAGAAGCGGCTGGTGCAACTGGTAATAAACCTGCTCTGGCAACGCTGTCCATAAATCCCGCTATCCTGACCAAAGCCTCCCGAAGATCCGGGGTAAATAAAGCCTCTCGTGGGACCTGAGTTGGGCCCACTAGAGCTGCTGGGACTGGAACCTCCTCGCCAGTCTCGATACGAGGCTCCACCTCTGGAATAGCCACCAGGGGCTGAGCTCTGCCCCTACCACGGCCTCTGATACGGCCTCGGCTCCTGCCCCTCACGGGAGCTGCCTGGGGCTCAGGATGCTGATCGGCGGACAAAGAAGCGCGTGTCCTCACCATCTGTGAAAAGAAAGAGTAGAATTTCAATCAGTATTGAGGAACAAATCGCACGGCAAGAAGGAACAAATGAGGGACTCTTTCCTAACTCAATAGACTCTGGAAGACAAGTACAGACGTCTCCGTACCTACCTCTCAAACTCTACTAAGCTTGTTCGTGAGTGGTGAGACCTATGTAACCTAGAGCTCTGATACCAACTTGTGACGACCCGGATTTTCTCTCAACATCGGGATCGTGATGGCGCCTACTCGTGGTAGCTAGGCAAGCTACTACATTCAACATTAGCCTGCTTTTGCCATTATTCCATACTTATTTTTATCAACAAGATCAATAACATTAATTAGATAGATGCGGAAGACTTAATCAAAATAGAATTAGACAATACCAAGGTAAGACAATACTGAAATCCACTACCCAAGACGTGGAGTCACCAACTCACGAACTACTACTGAATACTACACATAAAGGTTTGAAAGAAAATAACATAATCTGTTTGTCTCGGAACTAAGAGACTACATCTAATAACATAAGTAAACAAAAGAGACGCCGGGCCTGCGGACGCCTGCAAGCTACCTCGGTCTCAATATGCTCAACTCCCACGCAAAGATCTACTGCTGCTGCTCCTGATCGAAACCTGGACCTGTCCAAAAACGCACAGAAGTGTAGTATCAGCACAACCGACCCCATGTCTTGGTAAGTGCCTGGCCTATCCCGGCGAAGTAGTGATAATGCTAGGACCAGACACCCACATAAACCTGTGCAGTTCTATATATATATATAAACCACAAGATAACGAGAAATAATCAAGTAACAACTCAACAAGGAATATATCAGAAGAACTCAGCAATTAACAACAGTTAATAAGTCCACAAGGAAAACAAGGTATAATGGAAAACAGGTAATATCATGTCAAGGAATGGAAAATAGTTGCACGGCATCACCCTTTGTGCTTTTACTCTCAGCCTCACCAAATAAACAAATAAAGTGCACGGCATCACCTTTCGTGCTTTTACTCTCATCCTCACATCCATGGTACGACATAATCCTTCGTACATGGTTAAATAATAAGGCATGGCATGATACTTCGTGCATAATCAATAACATGGCACGGCGTTAACCTTCGTGCAAAATCAATAAATCAAGGCACGGCATCACCCTTCATGCATTATCACTCTTCCTCACCCAAATAACAATCACAGTTAAGGGTAGAGAATGAAAACAATAAATCATGAACCGTCCTGGCAAGGGACACAATAACCATCACAACAAAGTCCCGGCAAGGGCAATCAATATCTCACTTCACAACAAGTCCCGGCAAGGGAGAACAATAACAATTCTACAACCCGACAAGGGTTCAACAGTTTATCTTCAAATATGTCTCACAATAAGTATTAACAACGACTCACGATCATGCAAGACGCCAGTGTATGGATGCTTGTCACCACAGCCCATACACCGCACTCGATCACATAGCACATAGCACACAATCCTATTCCCTCAAGCTAGGATAGAACAAACACTTACCTCTAGCCTTGAAGTCCAAATTACTCTTCAATTATAGCTTTATCCCCGAATTTCCGCTTCCAACTAGCTCGAATCTAGTCACAATTGATTTCATTACATCAATAACTACTAAATAACTTAGTTTAAATGCTTAAGAATGGTTTTCTCAAAGTTTACCCCAAAATCTTCCCAAAACACCCCTGGCCCACGTGGTCGGAACTCGGGGTTCGGACCAAAATTCGGTTACCCATTCCCCCACGAGTTCAAATATATGATTTGTTTCAAATTTGGACCTTAATTCGGGGTCCAATTACCCAATTCATGAAAACCCTATATTCTACCAAAAACAAGAATTTCTACCATGAAAACCTTTGATTTTTATTGAAAAACATGTTTAATGTTGTTAAGAATTGAAAGAATTAAGTAAAAAGTGACTTACAATTGCTTTGGAGTGAAATTGTTCTTGAGAGGTCGTGTGTGGTGTGTGGGTTTCTGAAACAATGAAGAATGAGCTGAAAAATTCGTTTAAGTATAGAATTGCACAGCTGCGGATATCGCAATTGCGAACATTTGTTCGCAGTTGCGAATGCTACAGGTCTGGGGTCTGCTGTTCTCGCATTTGCGAGAGAAAGTTCGTATTTGCGAACTCTAGCCCAGGTCGGCCAGTCTCGCGTTTGCGAGATATTCTTCGCATTTGCGAAGTTGGGGCTTCCCTGCTTAGGATCACATTTGCGACCCTTTGTTCGCATTTGCGAACTTGACATGATTCTGGCAGACTTCGCATTTGCGAAGTATGGTTCGCATTTGCGAACCAAGACCAGCCTGGGACTTCTCGCAATTGCGAGAAAATCTTCACATTTGCGAAGCCAACAGCTGGGTGAAAAACCAACAGTGTAAAAATTTAGAATTTGAACCAACGGCCTACCAAATCTTTACCCGAGCCCCCCGGGCTCCCAACCAAACATGTACACAATATCAAAAACACATTTCAAACTTCCTCGCGCGATCACATCGCCAATATAACATCGTTTTAATCAAATCAAGCCTCAAGTTCATGATTTTCATACTTTTGATTTTCAAAACTTTCAAACTTGAAACTCAAGGTCCAAAACATATCAAACGACATCCAAATGTCACCAAACTTTGCAGAAAGCACATATATAATATTTAAGACTTGTACCGGGCGTCGGAACCAAAATACGAGCCCGATACCTAGGTCATTTAATTCTTTTTCCTTTAATAATTACAGCAAAAACAATTTCACGGAAAAATCCATAATTTGGGCTCTAGTCCTCAGAATTCGACTCCGGACGCATGTCCAAGTCCCATATTTTTCTACGGACCTTTCGGGACCGTCCGATCTCGGGTCCGGGTCCGTTTACCAAAAATATTGACCGAAGTCTACTATATCAATATTAATATCATTTTTCTTCAAATTTCTCACAGAATTCATATATTCTATCACAAAATCTTTCCGGCTACATGCCCGGATCATGCACGTAAATTGAGGCATCATAGAATGAGGTTTTCAAGACCTCGGAAGTGTGGAACAAATGAGGAAAGCAGGTGATGACCCTTTGGGTCGTCACATTATAAGATTGGTTTAGTTTGTACATATATTAGTTGTAGGTTTTTGCATTTTCTTTTAATTTAAGTAATGGTTATTTTCTTAAACATTTGTCCAAATGTAGCAAATAATATATTTTCTTTAAGTATGTAATCAATTAGAATTTTTGTTGTTAAAAAGAAAAAAAAATGAATTTAAATAAAAATTACAATTGATTTATTATTGCTGTTTTTTTTATAAACATAGTTTTAAATAATTGGGAATAAATGATTTTGTTATCATGCAAGCTTTAATATTGTTATAATTTTGATAATTTTGAATAAATGATTTTATTGGTTTTTTTTATATATATTACCATTCAAGTTTTAATATTGTTCTAATTAGTTTCTTTTATTACTAAGTTAAGAAATCCCTTTTTCTTTTTATAAAAAATAATAAAAATATTAATAATAATAATAAAATAATAAAAAAAATTCTGTTTAAACATAGAGTAAATTCTGTTTCAATTATTTTTGTCATAAATTAGATGAGCATTGCATTTTTAAATTCTAAATTAATTATGAATTTTCTTTATTTATAAAAACTAAAAAAATAGGAAATGTAGTCATTTTAGGATTATTTTTATTAATAAATGAGACGAGCCTCGCCAAACAAAACGCACAATCTGTGGGGCCCTCACAAGTGTATAAATTAAAAATACTTAGAAATTCGGGATTGACCGTTTAGTGAATTTTCACGGCTTTCTCAAAATAATAACGCGTTAGTAGCATTAAGTGCGTATTTAATAAATTCTATCTCCCTAAACTCGGGTGCACATTTATGTGACCCAAATCCAAATCTCAACAAAGTTGAAATGTGTCTATAAACACGGGTACATTGATTGTGACGTGGTTTGAAATACATATTCATGATGTTGCAATTCTTTATACAAATAATGAATAATAACATTCAAGTGGGTAAAAGTGAAATTTTGCACATAAGTTCAGAAATTATTAAAATCAGATAATTAAGCCGAATACAACAGTTGAGCGACCGTGCTAGAACCACGGAACTCGGGAATGCCTAACACCTTCTCTCGGGTTAACAAAATTCCTTATCCGGATTTCTGGTTCGTGAACTGTTAAACAGAGTCATTCTTTTCCTCGATTCGGGATTCAACCGGTGACTTGGGACACCATAAATCTCTCAAGTGGCGACTCTGAATTCATTAAATAAATCCCGTTTCGATTGTCTTTTAATTGAAAAAAACTCCTTCGCGCCTTCGCGGGTGCTGCGCCGGAAAAAGGGAGGTGTGACAATGTTCATTATTCCTTGTATCGTCCTTCTCTCCTGATCGCCCCAAGCTATCGGCTATGGCCAAATCATGTTCGGTCGAGTTTTTCCTAGTAGACATCTTCCCCTTTGATCTTAAGTTTGTACGGTGATTCCGCCAACTACGGGTCGTCATAAATCAACATTCTTTTGGGGAGTAATAATAAAGCAAGACACGAAAGAAAAAGGAAAAAGAAACAAAACTCAGTTTCTATGTTTATACAAGGAATTGGTCATACATACCAGTTAATTCACTTAATTAGCCGAGTGCATTTTCCTAGAATTCGTGGGACCTCTCATTGCCGGAGGCAGGCCTCATTCACGAATGTTTGACAAACAATCAGATTTGACATATCCAGATCCGAAGCAAATTTTGTTTTCATTGATAGTGTTTGGGTTGAGATAAACGGGAACAGAGGTTACATCATTATTTCCTGCACTCACGAAACTGCATGGGATCGAACAACTTGCCCTTATGGAAAAATAAGAAAACTAGAGATAAAGATAAGAAATGAGAAAGAAGGGGAAATCCACCAACTTCTAGTAACCATCCCTACAATCCTTCCCTATACCTTCTTCCTCTTCCGACTCTTCCTCCTGATCTTCTTCAAATTCCTTTCCGTCATTATTGAACTTAGATTCTTCTTCAAGGTCTTCCTCCGTCTCTATCTCAGATTCTATCTAGATGCACTCCACTACTAGGTCACAATCTTCTGCAGGTGGCAACATGTGACCAATGGATCCTAGGACCACATGACAGTGCATTGAAGTAGTCACAAGGTAATGTGGCATGATCTCATGGTAGATTTTCAAAACAGCCACTGCATCCTCTAGGCTATACCCTCTCTACTTGGTTGGGCTAGCTTATCTTCCTTATTGATCCAAAACATTATACTCTGGAGTGCACCATAAGTTTTGACCCATTGGCATTGTGAACAAATATTCCACTCTTCTTGGAGCCTTCTTATCATTGGTATTGTATTTTGTCCATTATACTCATCCTTGTCCATAGAGGCACATCCCGGATCAACCCGAACTGTTTGAGAACTCGTAGGGGTGAGTATGGATGGATGCTCTCAATTCCTATTAGCTTAATGAAGTATGTTTTAGGAGTCCTTATGATTTCCCTCTCACCTAACCATGACAACTTCCAATTGACCCATTCTCCACTTAGATTAGTCAGCAGTTCCTTCCACTCTACTTCTCCATATGGGGAGAACCAATGTCTCATCCTTTCGTTGTGAGTGCGGGTCATATTGCTAATACCTACAAAGTAGTCGATTCTGGCCTCTCATTAGAAGAAATGCTCTGTGGCCCAGATCTGAAGTAACAAGTTACATCCCTTAAAGAAATAATACCCTTGTGCACATGCACATGCAGAAAAAGCCCTTAGAATCTCATCCAACAGCATCGGTACCAGAGTAGTTTGGTGGTTTCCACGCAATGTTGGTAGAACCACGAGTAACAAGTTGATATTCATCCGACTCCTTCTTTGCGAGAAGAGCAATAATCCCAGTAGCGCCAAAGAGAGTTATGGGCCTGAGACACTCCCATTTTGCTTGATCACACTGAAATTCTCCCAAGTATTATTCGTATCTTTTATGACGTCTGAACCTATCGAACAGTTAATCTAGGCTCATCCATCCGTCCTTGATGTTTCTCAAACTTTGACTATTTTCTAGACCTAGAGCATGGTGACTGGTAGTATTGGTTTCCTCCATGTAAATGGCAGCTCTTTGAAACTGGTAACTTCTTCTAATGTCGGTATTAACTCACAATCAACAATCTTTAACACCGCCTTAGTCGGGTTCCTGAACTCTATCAGCAGGCGAGTAAGCACCTTGTCTGCTCGGATGTTTAGCAAAGCAATCAGTGCCCCCAAGTATGCCGAATTTCATCTTCGTGCCCTCGACGGATATTCTTTTGCTACTGCTTCAGCTTCTGTGGTGCTCCCATCACCATATTGATCTCGGGGATATTTTGGTTGATTTCTATTTCTTAAGTGGGTAAAGAAAGGTTTTGGTAAGTGTTTACTTCAAATCATTATGTGTCTCGTCAGGTTCGTTTCTCTTTCTACTTCATGTCGTTTGGTGCATGACCCATTGACATTATGGTGGCTTTAGTATTTGTGTGTTGATGCCAAGGACCGACTCACCTAAAGGTTTATGCAGCATGACCTATGTTTGCTAGAGTATAGTGTTTTCTACTATAGAATTGTACTGAAGACTATGTAAAGTTATTTCAGTTGACTTGGTAAAGCCATTCTCTGAAACTAAAGAGTTCTGAAGAGAAGGTTCGGAGGAGTGTAAAAGAAAATCCCCGTGTGCCATTGGTGTGACAGTGTACGGCCAATACTCGATAGGACGAACTGTGATGACAATATATATAAAGGGGTAACAGATAAGGGTGTAACAATAACAAGTATGATAATAAGCAGGCCTAAGGAGCAAGTAAAGCAAGTAAGCACATAATTAAAAATTAAATACAATTAAAGCAATGCACAAACAAATCTAAGTGCAAAATTTAGTCTAAGTCTGGGTAAGTTCAGAACCTAAGTGTCAAATTGTTACGATCCGAAATCCCCACTTGCGGGATTGTGATAGTGCCTAATGTTTTACTTGATATGTAAGCCAACGTCAGAATACTTTTTAGCCATTTTTAACAAAAAAAGTTAATTGATACCAGTTAAACTAAGTTAACTAAAATAGAACTGAGGTAAAGTGCAAAAAGTAATAACAACCACAATATTTGGATACCCCGAATCTGGTGTCCCAAGTGCACGGGCGATTAGAATAATACAGATAATAGTTTGAATGAAAGTAAAACTGTCCAAAAAGAAATGAAAAAACCATGATAAGGTAGAAGGAGATTTCAGGGCTATGAACCCCGAGCAATTGTACCTCAAGTCTCCATCCGATGGTCAATACGAGCAATCTACTGACCACCGCTGGGACCAACTCCAAAATCTACACAAATAATGCAGAGTGTTGCATGATTACAACTGACCCCATGTACTTTGTAAGTATCTAGCCTAACCTCGACGAAGTAGCGACGCATCTAAGGCGGGTCACTTACAATAACATGAAAGGAATACGGAAAATAAGGCAATTAATTTATAAAATTAAACTCAATCCTCAAAATTAGTAAACCAGGAGTACCGAATCCTGATAATCTCGTATCAAAATACAGAAGCCATCACAATACAATAAGGAATACAAATAGGCAATCTGTTGTGCCGTGCAACCCGATCCCACCATACAAACACGATCCCTTATTTCACCATATCAATAATTACAAGTAATACTCTTTGGGACTCGCAACCCGATCCTACCATATAATCAGAATCAATATCATAATCCACTATTATTTAATCATATCAATACTCCCTTTTTTTACCTATTACGATGTGCAACCCCATTCATAAACAAAATCAATGTAATATATTGATCCGTTCGGAGGTCTCTATTTGTGAGATGACATTCTTGCGGCATTGCTTATGTTGATCGGTATTTGGAATGGACTTGTTTGAGATAAGTAACATTTTTAAACTTAGTGCTGAGGGTATAAACCCTGAATTTTGTGTTAAATAATTAATGTTGGGGTGACGCTCATGCTAGGTGATGGGAGTGTGGCCGTGCAACCTGTGAATTATGATTTTGTTGTTTCCAGGGCACTGAATAATGACCCTATTTTGTTGATATCTATGTTTTCACTATGTGATTAAGTAAATGAGCTGTCAATCATGCTAGATATCATGCTTAGGCTTTATATTGATACTGTTAGGACCCATATTGGTCGTTTCTTGTTGTCATCTCATTGATTTCACTGATATTCATACTTAGTCATATTCATGCATTCGTATCATATCTAAGTATTTATTGATACATCATATCATTGTTTTCGGGATAGTTTTATGACATTTTGAGCTTGTGAGTACGACTGGAGAGACTAATAACTGAGTAAGGATGAGGCACTAAGTGAGTGTGATATTATGCGATCGGGCAGCATACTGCAACATGTTATATTGATTACACTTTTGGAATCAGGCTACACACTGACTATATATATACATAATAAATACAAAGAGCCTTATGGTTATATGTATATGGATCAGGTTTTAAGCCGCAATAATCCTTATGGCCATATATATGTTGATCGAGTTGCACGCCACAATAAGTATTGTATAATGTTGAGTGATTGAGTGTGCTGAGTATTGAGCACAAGAAGAGAGAAATGTGAGACAGTGAGATTGAGTAATCTGAGAGTCTGAGTACAAGAGGTCATCACTGATAGGCATTGCATTTGACATGCGTAGTTGAGATATATGCATAGAGACACTTTTTCTTTTGTTGCCCGATTTTGGTGATATTCCTGATTTAACATGTATCTTGACATGTAGGAATAGAGATGTACTTTCCTCATGCTATCTAAAACTTAATACTTACGTGATGAAAAGTTTTTGGGAAAGAGTTACAATTTTCAAACTACTCATATTTTTGACGATTTCGGTAAAGGGTTTGGATTTTCACTAAAATACTTGAAAAATAGAATTATTTGGAAAACTATGAAAAGGCTGAACATTTTATATATGAGCTACTTCTTTATTTACTTGCTTTAAACTGTTATGAACTGCTATTGGTTATTGGTGTTGGACCCGATTTATGACCCAGCTCGCCACTGCTTTCAACATAAGGTTAGGTTTGTTACTTATTGAGTACAAGTGATCGGTTGTACTTATACTACACTTCTTTCACATTGCGTGTAGATTTTGGATGCTGATGTTAATGTGCTGTTGCCTATGTTTTGAAGATTGACAAATGAACGTTAGGAGAAGGACCTGGTCCATCAGGGAAAACATAGTTTAGTCATAACCATCGCACATGGAAGGCATGTGAAGAAAATATATACTAAGGTGTATGCAATAAATATCTTCTGAAGATGATCGAAAAGGTTGCATTGAGTTCTAAGAGGAACAGTCCTCTTAAGATAAGAGAACACAATCCTAAGTAAGGATAAGGATGAGATTTTGTAGTAGTTAAGGACTAAAATTGACAAAGGGATAAGCGAAAAAGTCTTGATCAAACTCTAACTGCTAATCTATTTAATTAACTCAGTTGTTCTATTTTATAGGCAATGCACATACGCAGAAGTAAAGCATATTTGAGAGAAAAAAGAATCGAGTCTTTTTTGCAAGAAATATATGCGAGATACAAGTGTGCACATCTGAAGCTACATGAACTAAGAAAGAAGAACCAGTTCCATCATTGTGTTTATTCAAAGTCTAGTTCAATTGTAGTAGATTTTCATATTGTACCTGCCAGCTTTTATAGAAGCAATTGCATTAGGTGTATTGAGTATTCAAGTTAGAGTTAACTTGAAAGTGTCGCAACAGTTGAGGCTGTGTGCCACACTGGGATTAGAGTTAATCCTTAGGTTTACAAAGAGTCTTTGTAAATGCAATTTTTGGCTTAGTGATTTTAGTAGAGTTTGGGAAAAACCTACTGAGTAGTAGGTCGTGGTTTTTTTCACCTTTTGAGCCAGGTATTTTCCACATAAAATATCTGTGTACTTTACTTTCAACATTTATTATTTCGCAAACTGCTGTAGTTAGAACACGTAGAAGAACCATGTTCTTCTAGTGCGAAAATTAGGTACCAGGCAAATCACCCCCTCCCATGTGTGGTATTGATGTGTAGAACATCAATTGGTATTAGAGCAGGTTATCCTTGAAAAGGTTAACACCTTAGGAAAGATCAACATGAGTCCTCCCCCTGGGAACTGGGGAGGGTAATCCACTTCTTGGCCTCCTCTCTTCAATGGCATCTACTACTCCTCGTGGATAAACAGAATGAGGGGCCACATCATGGGAGAAGATTATGAGCTTTGGGATATCATCACTGATGGTCCTTTGGCTACAACCAAGAAGAATTATGAAGGAGTAGATGTTCCAAAGACAAGAGTAGATTGTACTGCTTAGGATTTAAGGAAATGGGAGAAAAATGCAAATGCCAATAAATGGTTGGTATGTAGACTCGGTCCTGATGAGTACATCAAGATTCAAGGTTGTGCTACTGCCAAAGAGATATGGGTCACTCTACAAGTGGCTCATGAAGGAGCACCTCAGGTAAAGAGATCAAGAGGAACTCTACTGTATTTTCAATATGAAAACTTTACCATGAAGTAAGGAGAAACTATTCTATAAATGTATACCAGGTTCACTACACTGACTGATGAACTGGGGTCTCTTCGAAGGATTATCCTGGAAGAAGACAAGGTGGAGAAAATTCTAACTATGATTCTACCAATCTCCTAGGAAAGCAAAATCACTGCTATTCAGGAATCAAAGAACATTGCTACTGTAAAGTTAGATGAACTAATTGGAAACCTCACTGCCTATGAACTAAGAAGGCAAACAATGAAAATGGATGCTCAAAAGAAAGAAAGAAGTCTGGCTCTCAGAATTTCAACAAAAACCATGGTTGTCCACAATAGGAGATTGAATGGAAGAAATAAAGAGCTGAACAAAGAAACAGGAAGAAGGAACATGCTCAACCAAAAAGTAACAATAGATCAACAAAAACCATGGTTGCTGCATGGGGAGAAACATCAGATGAGGACTTAGAAAATGAAGCTGAAGATGAGCAAGCTCTTATGGCCATCAGAGAGTCAGAAGATGAACAGGAGGTAAGTATTCTACACCTTAAAGAAAAGATAAAAAATTTTATCCAAAGAAAAATTGGCTGACTTGCTGATGGACTTCATAGATAAGTCTGAATTATTAAACAGTGAGAAAGATGTTCTGTCTAAAAAGTGTGTTATCCTAGAAGAAAAAATGTATAAGACTTGAGTCTATGGCTGATAAGAGTGAAAACATAAGTACTGAGTTGAAGAACCAGGTTCATCAACTTGAAAATAAGAATCTAGAACTCAGATCTAAAAACATTAAACTGAAATTAGGGACAGGTAAGAAAAAGGCCGATCAATCATCTCTCATTTTAGAAGAAAATTTAGGAAAAATGAAAGATGAAATGTACAAGAAAGATGAGTTGATTAAAGTCTTAAAAGATGATTTAGGAAAGGTAAAGCATGGATTAGACAGAACATGCAAATGGAACAAGACTTCTGATGCACTCTCTTGGCTACAAGAATATCATAGTAGCAATAAGAGAGGACTTGGATTTGGGACTAAAGCTCCAAAATGAGATCCCAAAAACAAGTATCTCACACTTCCTGAGAATACGATTTGCACACACTATGGTAAGACTGGCTATTATAAAAACGAATGTAATGCTAAAGAAATGGCTGGTCAAAAGAACAGAGCCTTTGTTAAGGAAAAGCACAAATTGCCTAGTTGGGAAAAGAAATATTTGATTTATCCGTGTGCCTATAGAAAATGACCCAAACTAGTTTGGGTTCCTAAGAATAACCCATGATTTCTTTTGCAGGATCAAGTGAAAAGAAGTAGCCAAATGTGGTACATGGATAGTCGCTGCTCAAAACATATGACTGGTAACAAGAACCAGTTCCTTTCACTTGAGAACCTAAAAGGAGGTAATGTCTTCTTTGGAAATGGAAAGAAATGTGAGATCATTGGTGTTGGAAAGGTAGGAACAACAGACTCTCATTCCATCGAGAATGTCTATTTGATAGATGGCTTAAAATATAGCCTGATAAGTGTGTCACAGCTATGTGACAGATAACCTTATGGCTTTCACTTCCACAAAATATTTTGTGATTAGCCTTACTACTGACAAGATTGTTTTACAGGGAAGGAGAGTTAACAATATTTACATTGTAGATTTGTCAACTCTCTATGAAAATGAACTCACTTGCTTGAGTGTGGAAATTAGTGATCCCCTTCTTTGGCACAAAAGACTTGGTCATGCCAGTCTAAATCAATTAAACAAATTAGTCTCCAAGGACTTGGTAATAGGGATACCTAATATCAAGTTCAAGGAAGACAAGGTTTGTGAGGCATGTGCAAGGGGGAAGCAGGTAAGATCATCCTTTAAACCTCAAAAAATGGTAAGTACTTCCAAGACTTTGGAACTGGTTCATATGGATCTTTGTGGTCCAATGAGAGCCATGAGTAGAGGTGGTAAAAGATATGTAATGGTGCTAGTTGATGATTATTCTAGGTTTACTTGGGTATTGTTTCTAACCTCTAAAGATGAAGAATTTCAAATGTTCACTACCTTTATTAGGAAAACCCAAGCAATTAGGAAATCAACTGGCATCCATTAGGTCTGATCATGGAACTGAATTTGAAAATGCAAAATTTGCTAAATCCAGTGATGAAAATGGAATAGACCACAATTTCTCCACCCCTAGGACTCCTCAACAAAATAGGGTAGTTGAAAGGAAGAGTAGAACCCTTGAGGATATGGCAAGGACTATGTTTCTTTCCAGTAAACTACCTCACAGCTTCTGGGCAGAGGCCATAAACACTGCTTGTTACATAATAAATAGATGCATGACTAGGCCTCTTGTAGAGAAAACTCCCTATGAGTTACTTAAAGGGAGAAAACCAAACATATCCCACCTTAGGGCCTTTGGTTGCAAGTGTTATATGCACAACAATGGCAAAGGCTCCCTAGGGAAGTTTGATCCCAGAAGTGATGAGGGAGTATTCTTGGGATATTCTTTACATAGCAAAGCATATAAAGTATTTAATAAAAGAACCATATGTGTTGTAGAAAGTGTACATTTTGTAAGTAATGAATCTAACACCCTTTCTGAGAGACAGGAACATGAAGAAGAAGCCATTGAACTGGTGAGAAAATTAACTAAAGTCACAACACAAGTTAAGGCAGCACCAAAGGAAGGAGCAGGTGATGGAAAAGGTCCATTCACCCTAGACAATGTGACAGGGGGAACCAATCCAAATGATCCTACTTCTGATCGTGTTTCTCTACAGTATAACAATGAAGAAGAAACCGGTAGAAATCAAATGGTTGGAAAATCATACAAGTATTTGAGTTCTCAACCTATTGAGAAAATCATAAATGATCCAACATCAGGAGTCAAGACAAGATCACAACTGAAGAACCTATTCGCATTTGATGCCTCTCTGTCTCTTATTGAACCTAAAAATATGAGTGAAGCTCTGCAAGATGCAGACTGGGTCAATTTTATGCAAGATGAACTCAATCAGTTTGAAAGTAGTCAAGTCTGGCACTTGGTTCCAAAACATAAGGACAGGTGAATCATTGGAACAAAATGGGCAAATTGGATGAAGATGGAACTGTTACAAGAAATAAGGCAAGGCTGGTGGTTCAAGGCTATAGTCAAGAGGAAGGTATTGACTATGATGAGACTTTTGCTCCAGTTGCTAGACTTGAAGCAATTAGTCCTCATAGATTTTTCAGCACATATGGAATTTACTCTTCATCAAATGGATGTCAAAAGTGCCTTCCTAAATAGCTATCTCAAAGAAGAAGTGTTTGTAAAAAACCTCCAGGATTCGAAAGCAAAGAATATCCTGAATATGTTTACAAGTTAGATAAAGCTCTATATGGTCTCAAGCAGGCACCCAGAGCTTGGTATGAGGTTCTCAAAATTTCTCCTAGGGCATGGATACAAAAGAGGTAAAATTGACAACACCCTATTTCTAAAAGAAAAAGGTAAAGATCTTCTTGTCGTACAAATATATGTTGATGATATCATATTTGGGGCCACTTCAGATAAATTGAGCAAGGAATTTGTAAAACTAATGGGAAGTGAATTTGAAATGAGTATGATGGGTGAACAAACATTTTTCTTAGGCCTACAGATAAAACAAAGTTCAAATAGAACCATGATTCTCAACAGAAATATACAAAGGAACTAATCAAGAAGTTTAAAATGGAGGACTCTATAGAAATAGATACACCTATAGCAACTGCCACTAAATTAGAGGCTGATGTACCTGGTTCATTAGTTGATCAAAAATTATAAAGGGGTATGATTGGTTCACTCTTGTATCTTACTGCAAGTAGACCTGATATTGTTTTCAGTGTAGGACTTTTTGCACGTTTTCAGGCTAATCCTAAAGAGTCCCATTTGACTGTTGTCAAATGAATATTGAGATACTTGAAAGGGAGTACTGAATTATGTCTACGGTATCCTAAAGGTAGTAACTTTGATCTAGTAGGATATGTTGATGCTGACTATGTAGGTTTTCTAGTGGATAGAAAAAGTACTTCAGGTATGGCTTATTTTCTTTGTTCATGTCTTGTATCATGGGCCACCAAGAAACAGAACTCAGTAGATTATCTACTGCTTAGGCTGAGTATGTTGCTGCTGCTTCTTGTTGTGCTCAACTTCTGTGGATCAAGCAACAAATAGTAGACTTTGGTATAAAAGTAGGATGCATACCAATCTTCTGTGACAACACCGGTGCCATAAGTATGACAAAGAACCCGATTCATCATAAAAGAACCAAGCACATAGATGTCAGGCATCATTTCTTGAGAGACAATTATGAGAAATGGCTAATTTCCATAGAATTTTGTGCAAATGATAAGCAAATACTGACATCTTCACCAAGGCTTTAAGTAGAGAAAATTTTGAAAGGAATAGGTTGGAGTTAGGGATGATCAAGATCACCTAAAGAATCGGTTCAGAAAGCACATGAAAAAAATATATATATGAAAAAGAAAATTTTGGATAGGAGTTCTTAATTGGTGTGAATATTAGACCAATCTCTAATCAATCTCATACTATAAATAGTATACTCTTGTGTCACGTGTTTATGAATTTCATTAAACTCTTACAAAATTTCTATTTTGTCATATGAGGCATATTCAAGAGAAGTGTCATTTGAAGAACATGGTTCATCAAAATATGCTCACGAAAAGCTCATGTATGTTTTTATTCTTTGCGCAATTAGAAAAATTTAATTATCAATTATGAGAAAGAATCTTAGATATACCAAAAGTTCATAATACTATCCGGTGTACCGTTGAACCAATTCCATTGAAACTAGAAGTCTCAATTTAATGGAAATCTTACTTAAATCCTAGCAATTAATTCTAATACCCAAGGAGACCAGAATTCTAATCTGATTAGACTACTATGTGACCACTGAAAAGCTGCAAATCTGGGTAGTTATTACCTCCTTTAAAACCCCCAAAACACTCTTCAATTATTTATTCCTCAAATACCTAAACTCTTCCCCTTCGTGTCTACAACTCTCCATAGCTTCCTCACCACAAAAATTCACTTAGGGTTTTAAAATTCCTAATCCTAGATTCAGTCGCCACAAAATGCTGGCAAGAAAAACTGTAGCAACTGGTTCTTTAAGGAACACCTTGAATGAAAAACTTCAATCAAGTCAAAGGAAAGTAAGCCATGTAACTGAGTCCAACTCAAGCTTGGAATTTGATGATTCCATCGCCACATGTGAAATTGATGAACCAGGGTCTTCTGAACAGACCAAAAATCAGGAAACCCGAAGGGAAGTTGATACATGCTATGTGTTTTCAGATGTGGTTGAGCGGGAAGAAAATAGTTTGTTCTGATAGGGGCTGTTAGAGATATAGGTGGGGGTGAGTCTGAAAAGTTCAAAAAGAAAAGGAAGAATGACATCTTAGCCATTTGTGGGAATGCAAGAGAAGTAGTATCAAAGTTAGGGGGAAGTGGATCAGGGGAGGCAGTTGAGGGATTAATAAATCTGAGTAAAGTGCAAGATAAACCTGGTTCATCTGATGAAGAAAGTCTGGCTGACTTACTAAAGAGAGTGGGGGAAAGTTATGACCCAAAGAAACAAAAAGCCTCTTCACAAAAAACCCCTGCTGTATCAAAACCAACCAAGAAAAGCAAGAAATCACCAACCAAGTCTAGTGTTAGGATTAGAGCCACAAAAAGCAGAGTTAGAGAGAGTGAAGAGGAAATAAAAAGGGCCTTGGAGGAAAGCAAGAAAAAGAAGAAAGAAAAAGGGAAAGAAAAGATTGACCAAAGTTCAGAGACTGTTGTTGAGGAAGAAGAACAAGAGATGGAACAAGTCCATCTAGATGATAGTCCCACTGTGAAAATTCCATTGCAAAGTCCAAGGGAATTAGGACTTCTGTCAAAAAGTCTACCAAATTTGTACCTGCTGAATAGGTCAGCTGGAAACGGAAAGCAAGTCAAGACCGATGAAGAAGATGATGAGTGGAGAAGTGAGGAAGAAGAGGAAGAATCTGAAAAAGAACTGGATAGACATGCCATGTTTGGAAAAAGAAATTTTTTGAAGGGAAGACTACTCAGGGACCTGGAGGAGCCAGGTATGATAAAGCTTCTGTTTGCTTTAGAAGATCAAGGCTGGAAGAATATGGTTCTTCAGATGGATGGAGAGTTGAATAGGACTGAACTTATTTAGTTTATGGCAAATAGAACAGTCAAAATGGGGTAGTGACTAGCAAGGTGAAGGGTGTCAAGGTGAAGTTTGGTGTAGTGAAGGTGGGCAAGATCTTAGGCATCCCTAGTGAGGGATATGATGATTATACAGGGCAAATGTGGCCTTGCCTAGATGGATTGCCTACTGATCTTCAGATTACCATGTGTGACACCACATCAGAGCAATAAGTGCCTGAGGCCAGAGTTGTTCAAGAAAGTGAAATGAGGCCAGACTACAAAGTGCTCTTCGAATTTATCAACAAATGTCTTTTACCTAGGTAGGAAATGAGAGATACAGCAAATTACATTGATCTGGTACTTATGTGTGACGACCCGGCCCGTCGTCATGGTAATTACCACCCCGTTATGTTGTAATTACATAATTCATGATTTTATATCAGTGTTAGAGTCTATCGGGGAAGTTAGGAGTGAATTGAATTGAAAATGAGGCATATAGCCTTTTTGAATGAAACTTGAATAAGGAAAGTCTCTGATAGAACCTCGAACTTCCCTTTCATAGAATCACTGAGAAGTTCCCGTTCTTCGGTTGCCGCCTCTCAGACACATCCAGCGCCGGCAGCAAGTTTTCTGGCTCTCCACCTTCGTCATCACCTAGATCTATTGACAGCTTCATATCTGGGGCTCCTTTCTTGTGTCGGTAACTAGTAAGCTTCATTTGCTTCGTCTCTTTTCTTCAATTCCTGCACTTCTTTGAATGTACTGAAATTCTTGCACCGTTACATCTGTTGGTTTCATGGTGTGTGGTGTTGTACGAATGGCTCGAACTATTTCCACTATTTGATCATATTTTGGACAGCTGCTTAATTTTTGCTTAATTTTTGCGATTGTTTACCTTGTCAATACATATTATCTCTCCTCCCTTTCCCCTCTCTGTACGCATCCTCCCCCCAACGGTCAGATCCCTTTCCCCCCACCCCTTTGCCGGTGATTGATCCCCCCTCCCTTTTCCGGCGTCACATTCCTCCTCCGGCGACAACGTCACCTCCGGCGGTCAGTTTTCTTTATCTCTTTATCTCTCGCCTCTCTCTCTCCACACTTTCTTCCTAGGGTCAGCTCCTTCTCTTCCGACTCTCTCTCTTGTTCCCCCCACTCCCCACCCCTTTCCCTTTTTTCGTATGTGATTTGCAGGTACTAGAGGCGGCGGACGAGGCGAGGAGCAAAGCTACATCGGCCAAAACGAGCAGGTTTGGCGGCAGTTGACCCGGGCGCATCAAAGCTTACTTTCAGGGTTTTTCCACCGGGAGTTGGTACCTCCCGATCTCTTGTTTATTCTGTACGTCCTTTTACGTATTTTAACTAGCATCTTGTGTGTGGTTTACTCTTTCGTTATCTAGCAAGCATCCTTTTGCGTAATTCTATTAAAGTTCATCTCTTTTACCGTAGTCTGTTGGAGGGATAGTGGCCGCGGCGGAGGATGGTACTGTAAGGTCATGTCCTCGGGGGTGGGGGTGGAGGTGAGCAGGGGGGCAGGGAGCGGTCCTGTGGGTAGGGCGGGAGGTTTGTGTGGGGATAGGTTAAAGGACGCTCAAAGATTGAGGATCGGGTCGTGGAACGTAGGCACACTAACGGGTAAGTCCATTGAGTTGGCAAAGATTCTCCAGAAGAGGAGGGTCAACATAGCATGTGTGCAAGAAACTAGGTGGAAAGGGACGAAGGCGAGGGATGCAGATGAGTTTAAGTTGTGGTACTCTGGGGTTGAGAGGGGTAAGAATGGGAGTAGGTATCTTGGTAGATAGGAATCTTAGGGAGTCCGTGGTTGAGGTTAGGCGAGTGGATGATAGGTTAATGTCTATTAAACCGGTTATTGGCGGTAGTGTTCTCAATGTCATTAGCGCTTACGCGCCGCATGCAGGCCTAGCTGAGGAGGTTAAAAGGCGTTTTTGGGAGGGCTTGGATGAGTTGGTGAGTAGTATTCCCCAATCTGAGAAGTTAGTTATTGGAGGGGACTTTAATGGTCATATTGGGGCGGAGGTTGGTGGTTACGGTGAGGTGCATGGCGGCTTTGGCTTTGGGGTTAGGAACGGAGGGGGCACTTCGCTGCTTGATTTCGCTAGGGCCTCGGAGCTTTTGATCGCGAACTTGTCATTTCAGAAGAGAGAGGAGCATTTGGTTACTTTCAAAAGTTCCACGGCAAGGACTCAGATTGATTACCTCCTCCTCAGAAGGAGCGATAGAGGGTTGTGCAAGGATTGCAAGGTTATTCCGGGAGAGTCCCTTTCAACTCTTCATAGACTCCTAGTGATGGAGGTAGGTCTCTGGGTGAAGAGGAAGAGGAGGGGTTCTCGGGGCCGACCGCGGATTAGATGGGGAACTTTGACTAAGGAGAAAGCCCGGGAGCTGGAGAGGAAGCTAGTTGATGGGGGAGCTTGGAGTAGCTCTGGGGAAGCGGACGCAATGTGGTCAGTGACGGCGAACCTGGTTAGGGAGGCTGCGCGAGATGTGCTTGGGGTAGCCAAGGGCTATTCAGGCAGGCACCAAGGTGACTGGTGGTGGAATGAGGTAGTCCAAGGAAAAGTGGAGGCAAAGAAGGCGGTGTTTGCTAAGTTGTCAGGGAGCTCAAGCGAAGAAGAAAGGAGAGCGAACAAGGAGAACTACAAGGTGGCGAGGAAGGAAGCGAAACTGGCGATCACGAAAGCTAAAAATGCAGCGTTTGGGCGCATGTACGAGGAATTGGGGGAGAAAGGCGGGGACAGAAAGTTATTCCGGTTAGCTAAGGTGAGGGAGAGGAAGGCGCGGGATCTAGACCAAGTTAGGTGCATCAAAGACGAGGATGGTAGGGTTCTGACGGGGGAGTCGCAAGTCAAGCGGAGATGGCAGGAATACTTTCGAGACCTGCTTAACGAAGAGGGGGATCGAGTCTTAGAGCTAGGGGAGCTGGGGCATTCGGAGTGTCCTAGAGACCTCGGGCACTGCAGGCGCATTAAGGAGGAGGAGGTCTTGAGGGCGTTGCGTAGGATGAGTAGGGGTCGAGCGACTGGGCCAGACGAAATCCCGGTGGAGTTTTGGAAATGCATGGGTAGGTCGGGAGTGGAGTGGTTGTCCAGGTTGTTCAATGTGATCTTTAGGACCAAGAGGATGCCGGAGGAGTGGAGATGGAGTACAGTGGTTCCCTTGTACAAAAACAAAGGGGATATCCGGTGTTGCAACAACTATAGGGGTATCAAATTAATAAGTCACACCATGAAGGTCTGGGAGAGGGTGATCGAGGCGAGGGTGAGGGAGATGTCATCTATATCTGTGAACCAGTTTGGTTTCATGCCGGGTCGCTCTACTACAGAAGCTATCCACCTTGTGAGGAGGGTGGTGGAACTGTTCAGGGATAAGAGGAAGGACCTGCATATGGTGTTTATCGACTTGGAAAAGGCGTACGATAAGGTCCCTAGAGAGGTTCTATGGAGATGCTTGGAGGCGAAGAGCGTGCCAGAAGCCTACATCGGAGTGATCAAAGACATGTATGATGGAGCCAAGACTAGGGTTAGGACGGTGGGTGGCGACTCGGACCATTTTCCGGTGGTTATGGGGCTACATCAAGGATCTGCGCTAAGCCCTCTCTTATTTGCCTTGGTAATGGATGCTCTAACTCGCCATATCCAAGGGGATGTGCCATGGTGTATGCTCTTTGCTGACGACATAGTCTTGATAGACGAGACGAGGGCTGGTGTTAATGCGAGGTTGGAGGTCTGGAGACAGACCCTCGAGTCTAAGGGTTTTAAACTAAGCAGGTCTAAGACAGAATACCTAGAGTGCAAGTTTAGCGCCGAGTCGAGCGAAGTAGGATGGGACGTGAAGCTGGGATCTCAGGTCATAGCCAAGAGGGACAGTTTCAGATATCTTGGATCAGTGATTCAAGAGGACGGAGAGATTGACGGGGATGTCACTCACCGTATAGGAGCGGGGTGGTTGAAGTGGAGGCTCGCATCGGGAGTCTTGTGTGACAAGAAAGTTCCACAGAAACTCAAGGGGAAGTTTTATAGAGCGGTGGTTAGACCCGCCATGTTGTATGGGGTGGAGTGCTGGCCTGTGAAGAACTCTCATGTCCAGAGAATGAGA
This sequence comes from Nicotiana noctiflora, assembly GCA_032618575.1. Lineage (NCBI taxonomy): Eukaryota > Viridiplantae > Streptophyta > Magnoliopsida > Solanales > Solanaceae > Nicotiana > Nicotiana noctiflora. Next base: position 57,668 of record JASVEL010014208.1, on the reverse strand, counting down.
GTTGCGGAGATGAGGATGCTCAGGTGGATGTGCGGGCTCACCAGATTAGATAAGATTAAGAATGAAGTTATTCGGGAGAAGGTGGGGGTGGCCCCGGTGGATGAGAAGATGCGAGAAGCGAGACTCAGGTGGTTTGGGCATGTGCGGAGGAGAAGCCCTGATGCACCGGTGAGGAGTTGTGAGCGACTGGCGGTGGTTGGCGCGAGTCGAGGCAGAGGGAGGCCTAAGAGGTATTGGGGTGAGGTGATTAGGCAGGATATGGCTAGAATGAGGATTTCCGAGGACATGACCCTTGATAGGAAAGTTTGGAGGTCTAGTATTAGGGTTGTAGGGTAGGGCCTTCTAGAATTCTTAGTACTTCTGTTAGGGGCTGAGTGGGGTTTGGTAGCGATCTCTATAGTTAATTAATGTATTGTATTGTGCCTCTTATGGTAGTAACCGATTGGTATTATTGCATGTCATTCTACTTTTGGTTTTATGTTTAGATAATTATTTATTTGATTTATCCCGGATTTACTAACATTGTTTTGTTTTGTTTTGTTTGTTGATTTTCTCTCTCTTTTTCTGAGCCGAGGGTCGGCCGGAAACAGCCTCTCTACCCTTTCGGGTAGGGGTAAGGCCTGTGTACGTATTACCCTCCCGAGACCCCACTTTGTGGGAACATACTGGGTAGTTGTTGTTGTTGTTGTTTCTTTTTAATATCATTTGATCTATTTAGTTAGAGAGCTCGGAATCGAATTCTGATGATTCGGTTAGTTCCGGGAGGTGAATTGTGACTTAGGGGAGCGATCGAAATTGAATTTGGAGGCCCGGTGTAGAAATAGGCTTGAATTGGCTAAGGTTGAATTTTGGCGAAATCCGAACGGTAGGTGAGATTTTGATCCGAAGGTCGGAATGGAATTCCGACAGTTGCAGTAGCTCCGTTAGGTGATTTTGGATGTGCCTGCAAAATTTCAGGTAATTCGGACGTTGTTTAGTCGGGTTTTTGATTGATTGTGTAATTCGGAATGTTATAAGGAATTTAGGCTTGAATTCGATGTGAATTATGGGTTTTGATGTTATTAGACATGTTTTGAGGATTGGAACAAGTTCGAATAAGGTATTAAGATGTGTTGGTGTGTTTGGATGAGGTCGGGGGCCTCGGGGTGTTTTCGGATGGCTAAACGGGAGGAAAAAGAGTTTGGGAGCTGCTGTCATGAATTGCAGCAGCATTTTCGCTCCTACGGATTGGGAACCGCAGGAGCGGGACCGCAGAAGCGGAGAATTCATCGCAGAAGCGAAAATGGGTTTGGCGAGGAGGTTCCGCAGAAGCGGACGTCAGTCGCAGAAGCGGACTCGCTTCTGCGAGTCATGGGTCGCAGAAGCGGAAGGCGGGCAGCTGGGGGAGATCGCGGAAGCGGAGGGGTATCCGCAGAAGCGGTCGCGCAGGTGCGAGACCCAGCCGCAGAAGCGGAACTGGGTGATTTGGTGGAATCTCGCAGAAGCGACCATTTGGTCGCAGGGGCGGCCTCGCATAGGCGGATTTTTGTCCGCAGAAGCGGAAATCGGGCCTGTGTTAAAAATAACAGAAGGGTTAAAATTTCATAAGTTGCAAAACATTTGGGGCTCGGTTCTTGAAGGCGAATTGGGCAATTTGGGCGAGTTATTGCTGGGAGAACATCGGGTTATCATCGAAGGTGAGTTGTATGGTTCCTTTACGCGTTTTTATCATGAAATCCTCTTTTAATTCACCAAAATTGGATCAAACTGTGGGGAAATTTAGCCTAAGCCGGGGTTTTGGTAAATTGCCGATTTGAGTGGGCAAATGGAGTCCGAATTTGGTAAATTTGATATGCCTAGACTCGTATTGAGACGAGGGTTCCGAATATGTAACTTTTATAATTTTTCGAGAAGCGCACCAAAAGTCGGGTTTTGACAACTTGTGGGTTTTGATATAAATTGGGTTATTTCGAAAGAATTTCGTGAAATTAACGTATATTGATGCATTCTCTATGATTTTGAGCAGATCTGGCACCCGAGGAGATTGATTTGCGAGGCAAGCGCAAGGCGGATTGAAGCTTCTACCGGTTCGAGGTGAGTGGTAGTAGTAAACAATGTACTAAGGGTTTGAAACCTCGTACTAGCACTTCACAGTGCTATATTGAGAGGAGACACACGTCTTGAGACGAGTGTGGTGACATTGTGAATGGGGACTTGGACTTGGTCCTTTCCGGCTAATAGAATAATGTGTTGTATAACTACTAATGAGATTATAATTGTACAATTGGGCGAATAGCCATGTTTGGGGCCTTGTGCCGATCTGTAGAGCATTAGGGAACCTATAGGGCTAGGTGACCCATATACCATGTTGGAAACATTCACTCAGCCGTAGCTCTAGCTGTATAGCATAATATGAGCCACTACTAGATGTGTACATTGAGAGAGATTATCTAGGGTGGGATTCCCTGTTCTAGCTGAGTGGGCCAGAAAGGCCAAGTCTATATTGACTGAGATAGGGTCCAGGACCCACTGTGATATATTATATTGGGCCTGAGAGGCCAAGTACATATTGACTGGGATAGGGTCGAGGACCCATTATGAGGTATTATACATATATATACCTATATTGGATCGGGCTGCACGCCGCAGTAATATACATGTAATATACATGTGGGACGGACTGCACGCCACAGTATTATTGCGCTTGGGCTGTAGGAGCCCCTTCGGAGTCTGAGTCTGCACACATTCTCAGTGAGCACTGGTGTATATTATGGGATCGGGCTGCGCGCCGCAGCAGTATAAATATATATACATATATATATATTGGATCGGACTGCACGCCGCAGTAATACATGTGTGGATCGGGCTGCACGCCGCAGTATTATAGTGCTTGGGCCTAGGGAGCCCCTCCGAAGTCTGTATACACCCCCAGTGAGCGCCGTCGACGTTAAATGGAGCGGGCCGCGCGCCGCAGCGGTATATGTATTGGAGCGGGCTGCGCGCCGCAGCATTATACTTATTCATATTCATATATATACTGCAGCGGTATATGCATTGGAGCGGGCTGCACACCGCAGCATTATACTTAATCATATCCTACTATCTACTCAAATACTTATACATTATAGACATAGGTATGTGTCTTTATATGTTGAGAGGGTCGTACACCGTAGGGGTACGAGTGAGGGTTGGATCAGTGTAGAATCTTGTAGAGATAAACGTGGATTGGAGATCAGAGTACTACCATAGTGATGACGTACTTGTGAGGGTTGCCTTAGAACTGCTAAGTGATAGCACAAGAATTCTTACCTTCAGTTACTATTTATTATTGTTACTCACTAAGTTGAAATATACTCACCCCACTCCCCTGCACTTTCTGTGCAGATCCACAGGTACCCGAGAGCAGTTGAGACATTTTAGCTGCCGATCCTTGTCTACTTTTGCGGAGATTACGAGGTAGCTGCCAGCGTCCGCAGAGCTTGTTTTCTCCTTCTTTATCATCTTGTTGATTTCCTATTTGCCTAGACTTGGTTGTATTAGGATGCTATTCTGTAGAGGCTCGGTCTCGTGACACCACGATATGGTTGGGACCGTATTTTGTATGTTTTACATTTCGTTTATCACCTGATATGATCATCTACTGTTTAAGTTTAATTTGATTAATAACTGGCTGGTTTAAGGGTTAATATGGTCGGGCTTGCCTAGCATTGTGTTGGGCGCCATCACGACCAGGGTTTGGGGTCGTTACAAGTTCGTATCAGAGCCAGGTTAACAGGTCTCGCGAGTCATGAGCCGGTTGGCAGAGTCTCGTGGATCGGTGCGGGGACGCCTGTACTTATCCTCGGAAGGCTGCAAACCTTTTTAGGAAAAGTTTCAATTCTTGGAATTCTTGTCGTGCGATTACTTTTGACTTGAATCTGAACTTTGAGATTCTATTCTCTCGCAGATGGCGAGAACTCGATCATCCGGACGTGGAGGACGACCATCACTACCACCTGCTAGAGGCCGTGGACGCGGCCGTGGTCGTGGCGGAGTTAGGCAGCTGAGGCAGTGCCAGCTGACCCACAGCCCCCAGTTGCAGAGGTGCCAGCAGCACCAGATCAGGCACCAGCTGTGCCCATTGTTATTACGGGTCTACAGGAGACCCTGGCTCAGATACTAGCAGTCTGCACTGGCCTAGCACAGGCGGTTTCAGTTACTACTGCAGCAGCTGCATCGGGGATCGGGGGTGGTCATCAGACCCCCGCGGTACGCACTCCAGAGCCAGCAGTGCAGGGCTTACAGACACCAGAGGCTCCTCCAGTTCTGCATGTGGTACCGGTTCAGCCAGCAGATCAGATTCAGGGGGACAGGTTCCCAGCTATGACAGACGATGAGCAGCGTCATCTCGAGAGGTTCACCAGGTTATCTCCTCCAGTGTTCACTGGTGCTCCGGGCGTGGACGCCCAAGGTTTTCTGGATAAGTGCCGTCGGATGCTTCGTACGGCAGGGATATTGGAGTCCAGTGGGGTATCTTTCACTACCTTTCAGTTTCAGGGACCAGCCTTCGCTTGGTGGGAGGCTTATGAGCACCGTAGGCCAGCCGGAGCAGCACCACTATCATGGCCGGAGTTCTCCACTATGTTCTTGGAGAAATGGGTGCCTCGATCTCGGAGAGAGGAGATGCGTAGGCAGTTTGAGGGTCTCCGTCAGGGGGACATGTCAGTGTCAGAGTATGAGATCAGGGTTTACAGAGTTGTCCAGATATGCTCCGTGGTTGGTTCATTCCGACAGAGAGAGGATTGGGCGCTTCGTGGACGACCTCATTTATCCCATTCGTATTCTGATGACTCGAGAGAGGGTTCTGAGTCGTACATTTGAGGATGTTGTGGATATTGCTCGCGACATTGAGACAGATCGTCGCAGGGAGCAGGATGAGAGGGAGGCCAAGAGGCCTCGAGGAGCAGCTAGTTCCAGTGGCACTCAGACCAGAGGCCAGAGTCAGCAGAGCCGAGGTTGCTCTTTCAGGTCTTCGGAGTCGGGTCGCTCAGATCATCGCGGATGGTCTCCTAGACGAGGTTATCGGGGTTCGCACCGAGCCGGCTATCCCTCAGTGCCATGCCAGCTCAGAGTTCTTCACAGGCCCCATCTGCTCAGGGTTCATCTCGGCCTAGTTCATCGGCTGGCCACTCCAGCGCCAGAGGTCCTTATCAGTCTCAGTACCCAGCACCGGGGAGTTGCTACGAGTGCGGAGAGTTTGGGCACCACCGTAGGGAGTGTCCCCGTCTTGTTTCCAGATCTTATCAGCAGAGGGGGCAGCCCTCGTCATCTGGTCCTTCTACTTCAGCACCCGCCCCGCCAGCTAGGGGTGAGGGTCAGACAGCTAGGGGTCGCCCTCGAGGGTGAGGCCGATCAGGCGGTCAGGCTAGATGCTATGCTTTTCAGGGCCGATCTGAGGCTGTTGCTTCTGATGATGTCATTACAGGTATTATTTCAGTCTGCCACAGAGATGCCTCCATATTGTTTGATCCCGGTTCTACTTATTCTTATGTGTCTACATATTTTGCTCCTCATTTGGGCACGACCCGAGGGAGTCTTGAGCTGCCGGTGCATGTATCTACCCCGATAGGGGATACTATTGTTGTGGACCACGTATACCGGTCCTGTTTGGTCACTATTGGAGGTGTGGAGACCCGAGTAGACCTGTTGCTTCTCAGCATGATTGATTTTGATGTTATATTGGGCATGGACTGGCTATCTCCATGTCATGCTATTCTGGATTGTCATGCTAAGACAGTCACCTTGGCTATGCCGGGCATTCAGAGGATCGAGTGGCGAGGCACGACTGAGTATGTACCTAGCGAGGTAATATCTTTCCTCAAGGCCCAACGAATGGTTGGGAAGGGATGTCTCTCTTATTTAGCATTTGTGTGGGAGGTCGAGGCCCAGACTCCGAGTATTGATTCTGTTCCCATTGTGCGAGACTTTCCTGATGTGTTTCCCTCAGACCTGCCGGGCATGCCGCCGGACAGGGATATTGATTTTGGTATCGATTTGGTGCCGGGCACTCAGCCTATTTCTATTCCTCCGTATCGTATGGCACCAGCTGAGTTGAAGGAATTGAAGGAGCAACTCCAGGAACTCCTAGATAAGGGGTTCATTCGGCCGAGTGTGTCGCCGTGGGGTGCACCGGTCCTGTTTGTTAAGAAGAAGGACGGATCCATGAGGATGTGTATTGACTACAGGCAGCTAAACAAAGTAACAGTGAAGAATAAGTATCCCCTGCCTCGTATTGATGATTTATTTGATCAGCTCCAGGGAGCTAGGGTGTTCTCGAAGATTGATCTTCGTTCAGGCTACCATCAGCTGAAGATTAGAGAGTCCGACATTATGAAGACTGCATTCAGGACCCGATATGGTCACTATGAGTTCCTTGTGATGTCTTTTGGGCTAACCAACGCCCCAGCAGCATTTATGCATCTGATGAACAGTGTATTCGGGCCGTATCTTGATTCATTTGTGATCGTATTCATTGATGACATACTAGTCTACTCTCGTAGCCAGGAGGAGCATGCTCGGCACTTGAGTATTGTGTTGCAGAGGTTGAGAGAGGAGAAGCTGTATGCCAAGTTCTCCAAATGTGAGTTCTGGCTTGAGTCCGTGGCATTCTTAGGGCACGTGGTGTCCTGTGATGGTATTCGGGTAGATCCGAGGAAGGTCGAGGCAGTGCAGAGTTGGCCCAGACCGACCTCAGTTACTGAGATCCGTAGCTTTCTGGGATTGGCAGGGTATTATCGCCGATTCGTTCAGGGGTTCTCTTCTATTGCTTCACCCTTGACTAGATTGACTCAGAAGGGTGTTCCTTTCTTATGGTCCGAGGAGTGCGAGGAGAGCTTTCAGAAGCTCAAGACAGCATTGACCACAGCACCAGTCTTGATTCTACCGACGACTTCAGATTCTTATACCGTATATTGTGATGCCTCGGGAGTTGGCATTGGTTGTGTGTTGATGCGGGAGGGTAGGGTCATTGCTTATGCTTCTCGTCGGTTGAAGGCCCACGAGAAGAACTACCCCGTTCATGATTTGGAGCTAGCGACCATAGTTCATGCTTTGAAGATTTGGAGGCATTACATGTATGGTGTCTCCCGTGAGGTGTTCACGGATCATCGCAGCCTTCAGCACTTATTCAGACAGAAGGACCTTAATTTGAGACAGCGGAGGTGGTTGGAGTTGCTTAAGGACTATGATATCACTATTTTGTATCATCCGGGGAAGGCCAATGTGGTGGCCGATGCCTTGAGTCGGAAGGCGGTTAGCATGGGCAGCCTAGCTTTCATTCCAGTTGGGGAGAGGCCATTTGCTTATGATGTTCAGGCCCTAGCCAATCGTCTAGTGAGATTAGATATTTCGGAGACGAGTCGGGTGATGGCTTGTGTTGTTTCTCGATCTTCCTTATATGATCGCATCAGGGAGCGCCAGTATGATGACCCACATTTGCTTGTCCTTAAGGACAGAGTGCAGCATAATGATGTTAGAGATGTGACTATCGACAGTGATGGTGTTCTGAGGATGCTGGGCCGTATATGCGTGCCCAATATTGATGGTTTGTAGGAGTTGATACTTGAGGAGGCACACAGTTCGCGGTACTCTATTCACCCAGGTGCCGCAAAGATGTACCAAGACTTGAGACATCACTACTGGTGGAGGAGAATGAAGGTGGATATTGTTAGGCATGTAGCTAAGTGCCTCAATTGCCAGCAGGTCAAATATGAGCATCAGAGACCGGGCGGTGCTCTTCAGCATATGGTTATTCCCGAGTGGAAATGGGAGAGGATCACCATGGATTTTGTTACTGGGATCCCTCGGACAGCGAGGAAGTTTGATTCTGTATGGGTGATTGTTGATCGGCTGACTAAGTCCGCACATTTCATCCCAGTTAGTACTACTTACTCATCGGAGCGGTTGGCATCGATCTTTATTCGGGAGATTGTCAGGTTGCATGGGGTCCCGGTGTCTATTATATCTGACAGAGGCACTCAGTTCACTTCTCAATTTTGGAGAGTATTTCAGTGAGAGATGGCTACGAGGGTTGAGTTGAGTACATCATTTCACCCCCAGACTGACGGGCACTCTGAGCGTACTATTCAGATCCTAGAGGATATGTTGCGAGCATGTGTGATTGACTTTGGTGGTTCATGGGATGAGTTTTTGCCACTTGCTGAGTTTGCCTACAACAACAGCTACCAGTCGAGTATTCAGATGGCCCCATACGAGGCATTGTATGGCAGATGGTGTAGAACTCCCGTCGGATGGTTTGAGCCTAGTGAGGATAGATTGATAGGGACCGAGTTAATTCAGGATGCTCTGGATAGAGCAAAGTTGATCCAGGAGAGGCTTCGTACAGCACAGTCTCGCCAGAAAGTTATGCAGACCGTAGAGTTCGAGAGTTGACTTTCATGGTTGGTGACAGAGTATTGTTGAAGGTTTCACCCATGGAGGGTGTCATGAGGTTCGGGAGGAAAGGGAAGTTGAGTCCCAGGTACATTGGTCCTTTTGAGATACTCAGGAGAGTTGGAGAGGTGGCATATGAGTTAGCCTTGCCACCCAGCTTATCCAGCGTTCATCCAATATTCCATGTGTCTATGCTCCGGAAGTACATCGGAGATCCGTCCCATGTATTAGACTTCAGTACCATTCAGCTTGATGGTGATCTATCCTATGATGTAGAGCCTATTGCTATTTTGGGTCGCCAAGTAAGGAAGTTGAGGTCGAAGGAGATTGCATCAGTTAAGGTTCAGTGGAGAGGTCGACCCGTAGAGGAGGCTACTTGGGAGGTCGAGCGAGAGATGCGGAGCAGATATCCTCACTTGTTTGAGACTTCAGGTATGTTTCTTGACCCGCTCGAGGACGAGCGTTTGCTTAAGAGGGGGAGAATGTGACGACCCGACCCGTCGTCACGGGAATTACCACCCCGTTATGTTGTAATTACATAATTCATGCTTTTATATCAGGTGTTAGAGTCTATCGGGGAAGTTAGGAGTGAATTGAATTGAAAATGAGGCATATAGCCTTTGTGAAGGAAACTTGAATAAGGAAAGTCAACCCGGAGTTGACTATTTGGTTAGAGGGCTCGGAATCGAATTCTGATGATTCGGTTAGTTCCGGGAGGTGATTTGTGACTTAGGGGAGCGATCGGAATTGAATTTGGAGGCCGGTGTAGAAATAGGCTTGAATTGGCTAAGGTTGAATTTTGGCGAAATCCGAACGGTAGGTGAGATTTTGATCCGGGGGTCGGAATGGAATTCCGACAATTGCAGTAGCTCCGTTAGGTGATTTTGGATGTGCCTGCAAAATTTCAGGTCATTCGGACGTCGTTTAGTCGGGTTTTTGATTGATTGTGTAATTCGGAATGTTATAAGGAATTTAGGCTTGAATTCGATGTGAATTATGGGTTTTGATGTTATTAGACATGTTTTGAGGATTGGAACAAGTTCGAATAAGGTATTAAGATGTGTTGGTGTGTTTGGATGAGGTCCCGGAGGCCTCGGGGTGTTTTCGGATGGCTAAACGGGAGGAAAAAGAGTTTGGGAGCTGCTGTCATGAATTGCAGCAGCATTTTCGCTCCTACGGATTGGGAACCGCAGGAGCGGGACCGCAGAAGCGGAGAATTCATCGCAGAAGCGAAAATGGGTTTGGCGAGGAGGTTCCGCAGAAGCGGACGTCAGTCGCAGAAGCGGACTCGCTTCTGCGAGTCATGGGTCGCAGAAGCGGAAGGCGGGCAGTTGGGGGAGATCGCGGGAGCGGAGGGGTATCCGCAGAAGCGGTCGCGCATGTGCGAGGCCCAGCCGCAGAAGCGGAACTGGGCGATTTGGTGGAATCTCGTAGAAGCGACCATTTGGTCGCAGGGGCGGCCTCGCAGAGGCGGATTTTTGTCCGCAGAAGCGGAAATCGGGCCTGTGTTAAAAATAACAGAAGGGTTAAAATTTCATAAGTTGCAAAACATTTGGGCTCGGTTCTTGAAGGCGAATTGGGCGATTTGGGCGAGTTATTGCTGGGAGAACATTGGGTTATCATCGGAGGTGAGTTTTATGGTTCCTTTACGCGTTTTTATCATGAAATCCTCCTTTAATTCACGAAAATTGGATCAAACTGTAGGAAAATTTAGCCTAAGCCGGGGTTTTGGTAAATTGCCGATTTGAGTGGGCAAATGGAGTCCGAATTTGGTAAATTTGACATGCCTAGACTCGTATTGAGATGAGGGTTCCGAATATGTAACTTTTATAATTTTTCGAGAAGCGCACCAAAAGTCGGGTTTTGACAACTTGTGGGTTTTGATATAAATTGGGTTATTTCGAAAGAATTTCGTGAAATTAGCGTATATTGATGCATTCTTTATGATTTTGAGCAGATCTGGCACCTGAGGAGATTGATTTGCGAAGCAAGCGCAAGGCGGATTGAAGCTTCTACCGGTTCGAGGTGAGTGGTAGTAGTAAACAATGTATTGAGGGTTTGAAACCTCGTACTAGCACTTCGCAGTGCTATATTGAGATGAGACACGAGTTCTATGACGGGCATGGTGACATTGTGATTGGGGGTTCGGACTTGGTCCTTCCCGGCTAATAGAATACTGTGTTGTATAACTGCTAATGAGATTATAACTGTACAATTGGGCTAATAGCCATGTTTGGGGCCTTGTGCCGATCTGTAGAGCATTAGGGAACCTATAGGGCTAGGTGACCCATATACCGTGTTGGAAACATTCACTCAGCCGTAGCTCTAGCTGTATAGCATAATATGAGCCAGTACTAGATGTGTACATTGAGAGAGATTATCTAGGGTGGGATTCCCTTGTTCTAGCTGAGTGGGCTTAAAAGGCCAAGTCTATATTGACTGAGATAGGGTCCAGGACCCACTGTGATATATTATATTGGGCCTGAGAGGCCAAGTACATATTGACTGGGATAGGGTCGAGGACCCATTATGAGGTATTATACATATATATACCTATATTGGATCGGGCTGCACGCCGCAGTAATATACATGTAATATACATGTGGGACGGACCGCACGCCGCGTATTATTGCGCTTGGGCTGTAGGAGCCCCTTCGGAGTCCGAGTATGCACACATTCTCGGTTAGGAATGCGTAGAATTCTTTGCGGCGAGCTTGCTCGCCGCGGTTCGGACCCTTGGTAGTGATTTAAGTGTCAAAAATGTTGAGAATAAAATTTTCCAGAAAAATGTCAAATATGCGGTCAAGAATGCGACCGCAAACCTGACATGCGGACCGCATTCTTGCCGCAAATCGTTCCAGAGAGTTTCCCAAAAATCTGTCAAAAGTGCGGTCGATGTGCGATCGCATGTCAAATCTGCGGTGCATTTTGCGACCGCAGATCAAACATGCGGACCGCATTTTGGCCGCATTCCTTAACAGAACCTGCATAACTTTGAGGCCATTTTGCGGTCACTTTGCGGACCGCATGTGGATTCTGCGGTCGCATAGTGACCGCATATTTGACCCCGGCCCAGATTTTTGTAACATTTTGACCCGATCCCTTCTTTAATATAACACACTTCTTCTCCATTTTATCATATCATCTTACCAAAATTAGAGAGAGAAGAGAGGGTTTTTAGAGAGAGAAGTTCTTCATCTTCAAAGATTGTTCCAACCACTTAATTCCAAAGGATCCTAGGGCAAGGATTCAACTTCCCCAATCTTTCCAAGGTAAAAACCCTAACTATTTTCTTTGATTTTCAGTTTTAATTGGGTAAAGAGAGGTTTGCATATAATAGCTTTTGAAAATAGAATTTTTACACTCATGCATGATTATTGAACTTGTTTTTTTTAGTAAAAGAAGTGAGTAGAAGTAAGAGTCTTCAAGAACAAGGTTAGCAAGAGTAAGATAGCGTGGGTAAGCATAAAGTAGGAAGTTAACGGAAGAAAACTCATCACCAGGTATGTATGGCTAATTTTGATTCTTGTAAAATCGCCCAAATGTGTGCGAATTGTTTTGGCATGTGTCAAATTGAGAAATTTTACGTAATTCTTTGATTTCGTTGTTGAGCATTTGATTGATGTTGAACTACGTGTGGTGTGGTATGAAATATGAATTGAAAGATAAAAAGGTAATCGAGATTGGTAAAGAATTGGGAACAACCATTGTGATGACATATTTGGCTTATTGTGGAAGGAATTTGAAACACCTTAATAGAGGTAAATTGTTGAACATGATTATGTGGGCATTTTCGATTTTGGAATACTTGTAACTTGGTTTTGATATTGGCTTGAGAAGAAATTGAGAACATGAACCAATGTGTAAGTTGCTTATTTGAACTTGTTGAAATTGTGTGTAGTACCTTATCTGCGCTGTTTGAAATTGTTGTGTTTTCAACTGTAAGGCGGGGTCGTGTTGCGCGCCGCAACGTGGGGAAATAAGGTGTGGGTTGGGGTGATAAGGGTGGCCGAGGTAATAAGGGTGGTCGGGGGCAATAAGGATGGAAAGCGATCGAAATCGCTATTGAAAATTGATACAAAAATCAATAATGTGAAATTGTGAAAGGAGACGACAGGAGAGTTTGCAACCTGTGGGGCACTGATTGCCCCTTTGTTTGACTACATGTGCTTTACGTGATTGATTGGTTATTGTTAAATTGGTCGATCGTAGAAAGTGCTTTGTGTGAGAATTATTTGAAATGAGGAAAATGTGGAAACATGGTTGGTTGGCTTAATTAATTGTTGATGTAATTTAATGGCTTGAGTTTACTTGGGACAAAGTTTGTCCATACATACCGGTACAATTCAAGTGTACTGACGTCCCTTTTGCCGGGGACGCTACATTCGTGTTATGATTGTAGGTGGATCAGTAGCAGGCACTTCAGCTCATCGGCAGTAGTATCTTTCATCCTCCACTGCCCGTTTTTGGTGAGCCCTTTCTTCCTCGGGGCCTTGTGTGGTTCATGCCACTCGGTTTAGATTTCATTTTGGTTTTGTAAGGTATAGCCGGAGCCTTGTTACCGGCAAGTATTGTATTTCCCTTTTTGTATCCTAGAGGCTCCGTAGACATGTAAACTGTGGGATTGTGGCCTATGTATATGTATGGGGCGTTGTAAATATAAATTATGAACTTGTTAGTGAATCAATCACATGGTTATGTTTATCTATTATGAATCAGTCATTATTGGTAAAATATTTGGTTAATGAGAAACAATCAACACAGGGTTAACGCGTGGGAATGAAAGGCACCCAGGTCCGCTTGACTGGGGCAACCCAACCCGGTCAGGCGCCGGTCATGTCCCTAGATTTGGGGCGTGACAAACTTGGTATCAGAGCCTATGGTTTTTAAAGTGTCCTAGGATGTCTCGGAGCCGTGTCTAGTAGTGCCTTTCTTATAGGTGTGTTGTCGACCACATCATATAAGTAGGGGGCTACACGGGCATTTAGGAATTTACCTACTTCTTTGTTAATCTATATCGTGCGGTAAAGTGCAATGTGGAGATATATGTGTCTAATTCGTGCCTTGTTCCCAAATTTTCAGAATATGGCACCTAAGAAGAAGGCTAGACTCGGCCTTAGGGCCAATGCCGGCCCAAGTGCAGGCTGTTAATCATGTACCCGATGCCGTGGGAGAGAATGACCCACCGGTCCCGAATTTGCATGGCCCATCTGTTCAAAACCCAAGTGTCCCTATTCCAGCCGCGGCAGAGGATGCCACCATTCCTCCTGCCGGTGTTCCTGACTCAGATACAGTTCCCGCTTCGGGCTCTGGTATCTCTAAAGAAGAACTTAGGGGAGCCATCCATATGTTAACACAGCTAGTGGCCGCACAGGCCCAGAGATCCCATGATGCCCCAACATCATCCAGCGGACAGGGGAGATTCCTTTGGCTCCAGAGTCCATCAATTCTTGCGATTGGCCCCTCCGGAATTTTCAGGCACCGATCCAGAGGCTGACCCACAGGAATTCCTTGATGAGATATACAAGACCCTCAAAGTGATGAAGGCTACAGATATAGAGGGGGTAGAGTTGGCCTCTTACAGGCTGAAGGGAGCGTCACGTTCATGGTTCGAAATGTGGGAGGATTCCCGTGTGGAAGGGAGCCCTCCGGCCAGATGGGATGAGTTCGTAGATGCATTTATGGACCACTTCTTGCCTGCTGAGGTGATGGCAGCCCGCGCCACGGAGTTCGAGGTCCTCAGGCAGGGTAGTATGAGTGTTTGGGAATATCACATGGAGTTCGTAAGGTTGTCCAAGTATGCTCCTCATTTAGTGTCGACCATGGATGCCCGGGTTCGACGGTTTGTTCGGGGCCTTAGCCCTTTGGTGGTGAATGAGGCCGCCACAGCAGCTTTGCACTCAGACATGAACTATGGGAGGATTGTGGGGTTTGCTCGGGCCACAGAGGCCAGGAAATTGAAGATTCGTGCAGAAAGAGAAAGTAGCAGCAGGGCCCGGTCAATGGGTCGTTCAGGGAGATCACTTCCAGGGAGGGGGTCATCAGGGCCATCCCAGTCATATGCTCAGTCCTCCGCGAGTGCACCGCCATCCGTGCACAGTCATCAGCAGGGCAGTTACTCGAGACCTGGTTCAGACAGCAGGAGGTCTCGTCAGTCTGGTCATCCCGGGGTGAGATCCCAGCAGCAGGGGAGACCTACATGCCCCAAGTGTGGGAGATTTCATACAGAAACTTGCTACCTTGACCTTCCAGTGTGCTTCGGGTGCGGGGTGAGAGGTCACATTCAGCGGGACTGCCGTGCACCCCGTCAGGGTATAGGTAGGGGATCTGCTCAGTCATCCGGTTCTTCGGCTGCTACATCATCAGCGCGTACTCCAGCATCAGCAGGGCGTGGTGCAGCTAGGGGTGGAGCTCATGGTAGGGGTGGACCTAGCCGATTCTATGCATTGAGTGGCCGCCAAAATGCTGAGGCTTCTCCAGATATTGTTACAGGTATCCTGTCTGTTCGGACTATTGATTGCTATGCCCTTATTGATCCGGGGTCCTCCTTGTCTTATGTTACTCCATTCATTGCTTCAAGTTTTGGGATAGAACCCGAACAGCTTCATGAGCCGTTCTCTGTGTCGACTCCTATTGGTGATTCTATTACAGCCTCACGAGTCTATAGGAATTGTGTTGTTACGGTGGGTGGTCGTGATACCACAGCCGACCTTATTGAGCTTGGGATGGTAGATTTTGATGTAATTATGGGGATGGATTGGCTCTATTCGTGCTTTGCCAAACTTGACTGTCGAACGAGAGTTATGAGGCTCGAGTTCCCCAACGAGCCAGTTATTGAATGGAGAGGAAATGGTGTAGTGCCAAGGGGTAGGTTTATTTCCTACCTTAAGGCTTCGAAGATGATTAAGAAAGGGTGTATCTATCACCTGGTTCGGGTAACGGACACCACCTCGGAGGTGCCTACCCTCGAGTCCGTGCCAATTGTGAATGAATTTCCTGAAGTGTTTCCAGATGAGCTTCCAAGCATCCCGCCGGATAGGGAGATTGATTTTGGGATCGATGTATTGCCAGATACTCAGCCAATATCCATTCCACCACACAGAATGGTGCCAGCAGAGTTAAGGGAGTTAAAGGAGCAAGTGAGGGATTTATTAGAGAAAGGGTTCATACGACCGAGTGTGTCGTCGTGGGGTGCTACGGTTCTTTTTGTCAGGAAGAAAGATGGGTCACTTCGAATGTGTATTGATTATCGGCAGCTTAACAAAGTCACCATTAAGAATAAATATCCATTGCCTCGAGTGGATGATCCGTTTGACCAATTGCAGGGAGCGAGGTTCTTCTCAAAGATTGATTTACGGTCCGGGTACCACCAGTTGAAAATCAGGGAGCAGGATATTCCTAAAACCGCCTTCAGAACTCGTTATGGTCACTTTGAGTTTTTGGTTATGTCTTTTGGGCTAACCAATGCCCCAGCAGCTTTCATGGACCTTATGAATCGGGTTTTCAAGCCATTCCTAGATTCCTTTGTGATTGTATTCATTGATGATATTCTCATCTACTCTCGGAGCAGGGAAGATCATGCCGTTCACCTCAGAGCAGCATTGCAGACCCTTCTTCAGCATCAATTGTATGCCAAGTTCTCAAAATGTGAGTTTTGGTTGGAGTCCGTAGCTTTTCTAGGGCATGTTATTTCCAGGTGAGGGAATTATGGTGGATCCTCAGAAGATTGCGGCAGTGAAAGATTGGCCTAGACCCACGACCCCGACAGAGATTCGCAGCTTTTTGGGTCTGGCCGGGTACTATCGGAGGTTTGTAGAGGGATTCTCAACCCTCGCCTCCCCATTGACTAAATTGACGCAGAAAGCGGTTAAGTTCCAGTGGTCCGAAGCATGTGAGAAAAGTTTCCAAGAACTGAAGTCAAGATTGACCTCGGCACCAGTATTGGCCTTGCCAGAAGGCACAGAGGGATTTGTAGTTTATTGTGATGCCTCCAGGGTTGGTTTGGGATGTGTATTGATGCAGCATGGGAAAGTCATATCTTACGCTTCCAGGCAACTCAAGAATCATGAGAAAAATTATCCGACGCATGATTTGGAACTTGCAGCTGTTGTGTTTGCCTTGAAAATATGGCGACACTATCTTTATGGGGTTCATGTAGATGTGTTTTCAGACCACAAGAGCCTCCAGTATTTGTTCAAGCAGAAAGAGTTGAATCTGAGACAGCGGCGATGGTTAGAACTACTTAAGGACTATGATATGGACATATTGTACCATCCAGGGAAGGCAAATGTGGTAGCTGACGCTCTTAGTCGGAAATCCATGGGTAGTTTGGCTCATTTGGGTGTGGATCAGAGACCCCTGGCTCGAGAGGTCTACCAATTAGCCAATTTGGGGGTTCGTATCTCGGCGTCAGACGAGGGAGATATCTTGGTGCATAATGGAGCAGAATCATCATTGGTCGCAGAAATCAAGGAAAAACAGTTCATGGATCCGGCATTGGTTCGGGTGAAGGAAGCAGTCATGAATGACAAGACCTCAGCATTTGTACTCAGCAGCGAAGATGGTGTATTGCGGTGTCAAGATAGGCTATGTGTTCCGAATGTGGACGAGCTACGGGAAAGAGTGATGGCACAGGCTCATACTTCCAGGTATTTTGTGCACCCTGGTTCAACAAAAATGTATCACGATGTCAAGGAGATTTATTGGTGGAACGATATGAAAAGGGATGTGGCAGGCTTTGTAGCTAAATGTCCGAACTGTCAACAAGTGAAGGCCGAGCATCAACGACCCGGTGGATTAACTCAGCTTATAGAAATACCAAGGTGGAAATGGGAGATGATCAATATGGATTTCGTGGTGGGGTTACCTCGCACTCAGCGTAAGTTTGACTCAATATGGGTGATAGTGGATCGACTCACCAAATCAGCTCACTTCCTGCCTGTCAAGTCCACTGATATTGCGGAGCAATATGCAAGATTGTACATCAAAGAGATAGTAAGGCTTCATGGGACTCCACTTTCTATCATCTCAGATCGCGGGGCTCAGTTCACCGCTAACTTTTGGAAGAAGTTTCAGCAAGGTTTGGGAACTCAGGTGAATCTCAGCACAGCTTTCCATCCACAGACCGATGGACAGGCCGAGCGGACCATTCAGACGCTTGAAGATATGTTGCGGGCTTGTGTCTTAGATTTTAAAGGTAATTGGGATGAACACTTGCCACTGATAGAATTTGCTTACAATAACAGCTATCATGCTAGCATTCAGATGGCCCCGTTTGAGGCATTGTACGGGAGAAGATGTAGATAGCCAATCGGGTGGTTTGAGGTAGGTGAAGCGGAATTTCTAGGGCCAGATATGGTATACGAAGCTATGGAAAAGGTCAAGGTTATTCAGGAGAGAATGAAAACAGCACAGAGTCGTCAAAAGTCCTATGCAGACGTTCGTCGAAGGGATTTGGAGTTTCAAGTCGATGATTGGGTGTTCTTGAGGGTATCTTCTATGAAGGGAGTCATGCGATTCGGAAAGAAAGGGAAATTGAGTCCTAGGTATGTCGGGCCATATCGGATCGTTCAAAGGATTGGTCAAGTTGCTTATAGTCTAGAGTTGCCTCCTGAGATGTCAGCAGTGCATCCGGTATTCCATGTGTCCATGTTGAAGAAAGTGATTGGAGATCCATCCACCATCATGCCAGTCGAAGCTATAGAGGTTAATGAAGATTTGTCATATGAAGAAGTTCCGGTTGCCATTCTTGATAGGCAAGTCCGTAAGTTGAGAAATAAGGAAGTTGCCTCTGTTAAAGAATTGTAGCGAAGTCAACAAGTTGAGGAGGCCACATGGGAAGCGGAAAAAGAGATGAAGGAAAAGTACCCCCATTTGTTCGATCAAGCCTAGAAGAAATTAGGTGACCCTCCTACTCTTAGTAACTGTCATCTTGTCTAAGTTGTTTCCCTCTTCGTATTAGTAAAGTCCCCTTCATTTTGTAATGAGTTAAATATGTTGTTACCTTAGGTCACTTGAACCTTTCTTGATAAATGAAATCCTTATAAATATTTGGGTGTTAAATAAACAACTAATAGTAAGTTTAGATTGGTAATGGTTTGTTAGGTGTACATGGTGTGTTAAAATGGTTAAATAAGGTAAGAATTCATTGAAGTGACTAGTTTATGTGCAATTGTAACAATGTGATAGAATATGTGCATTCGTTGAGGTAAGAAAGTGTATACCAGTTGTGAAAAGTGTTGTAGTTGTATATTGTTGTTTGGTAATGTGTTTCGGGGGCCCTCTGACAGGTGGATATGTCCATAATACAAAGGAAACTCTGGCGAAATTTTTCTATAATATAAGAGTTAGTCAAAATCTGGATAGTTGCATACCATGTCTTTCAAAACTCATTTATTTCAAAATCCTCATTCGAGGACGAATGATCTTAAGGGGGGGAGGATGTAAGGCCCCGTAAAATAATTGTGCATAAAACCTAGTAGCTATGGTGTCATGATCCGAATAAATGTGTTAGGAATGCGTAGAATTCTTCGCGGCTCGCAAGCTCGCCGCGGTTCGGACCCTTGGTAGTGATTTAAGTTTCAAAAATGTAGAGAATTAATTTTTCCGAAAAATGTCAAATATGCGGTCAAGAATGCGACCGCAAACCTGATATGCGGACCGCATTCTTGCCGCAAAACGTTCCAGAGAGTTTCCCAAAAATCTGTCAAAAGTGCGGTCGATGTGCGATCGCATGTCAAATCTGCGGTGCATTTTGCGACCGCAGATCAAACATGCGGACCGCATTTTGGCCGCATTCCTTAACAGAACCTGCATAACTTTGAGGCCATTTTGCGGTCACTTTGCGGACCGCATGTGGATTCTGCGGTCGCATAGTGACCGCATATTTGACCCCGGCCCAGATTTTTGTAACATTTTGACCCGATCCCTTCTTTAATATAACACACTTCTTCTCCATTTTATCATATCATCTTACCAAAATTAGAGAGAGAAGAGAGGGTTTTTAGAGAGAGAAGTTCTTCATCTTCAAAGATTGTTCCAACCACTTAATTCCAAAGGATCCTAGGGCAAGGATTCAACTTCCCCAATCTTTTCAAGGTAAAAACCCTAACTATTTTCTTTGATTTTCAGTTTTAATTGGGTAAAGAGAGGTTTGCATATAATAGCTTTTGAAAATAGAATTTTACACTCATGCATGATTATTGAACTTGTTTTTTTTAGTAAAAGAAGTGAGTAGAAGTAAGAGTCTTCAAGAACAAGGTTAGCAAGAGTAAGATAGCGTGGGTAAGCATAAAGTAGGAAGTTAACGGAAGAAAACTCATCACCAGGTATGTATGGCTAATTTTGATTCTTGTAAAATCGCCCAAATGTGTGCGAATTGTTTTGGCATGTGTCAAATTGAGAAATTTTACGTAATTCTTTGATTTCGTTGTTGAGCATTTGATTGATGTCGAACTACGTGTGGTGTGGTATGAAATATGAATTGAAAGGTAAAAAGGTAATCGAGATTGGTAAAGAATTGGGAACAACCATTGTGATGGCATATTTGGCTTATTGTGGAAGGAATTTGAAACACCTTAATAGAGGTAAATTGTTGAACATGATTATGTGGGCATTTTCGATTTTGGAATACTTGTAACTTGGTTTTGATATTGGCTTGAGAAGAAATTGAGAACATGAACCAATGTGTAAGTTGCTTATTTGAACTTGTTGAAATTGTGTGTAGTACCTTATCTGCGCTGTTTGAAAATGTTGTGTTTTCAACTGTAAGGCGGGGTCGTGTTGCGCGCCGCAATGTGGGGAAATAAGGTGTGGGTTGGGGTGATAAGGGTGGCCGAGGTAATAAGGGTGGTCAGGGGCAATAAGGATGGAAAGCGATCGAAATCGCTATTGAAAATTGATACAAAAATCAATAATGTGAAATTGTGAAAGGAGACAGCAGGAGAGTTTGCAACCTGTGGGGCACCGATTGCCCCTTTGTTTGACTACTTGTGCTTTACGTGATTGATTGGTTATTGTTAAATTGGTTGATCGTAGAAAGTGCTTTGTGTGAGAATTATTTGAAATGAGGAAAATGTGGAAACATGGTTGGTTGGCTTAATTAATTGTTGATGTAATTTAATGGCTTGAGTTTACTTGGGACAAAGTTTGTCCATACATACCAATACAATTCAAGTGTACTGACGTCCCTTTTGCCGGGGACGCTACATTCGTGTTATGATTGTAGGTGGATCTGTAGCAGGCACTTCAGCACATCGGCAGTAGTATCCTTCATCCTCCACTGCCCGTTTTTGGTGAGCCCCTTTCTTCCTCGGGGCCTTGTGTGGTTCATGCCACTCGGTTTAGATTTCATTTTGGTTTTGTAAGGTATAGCCGGAGCCTTATTACCGGCAAGTATTGTATTTCCCTTTTTGTATCCTAGAGGCTCCGTAGACATGTAAACTGTGGGATTGTGGCCTATGTATATGTATGGGGCGTTGTAAATATAAATTATGAACTTGTTAGTGAATCAATCACATGGTTATGTTTATCTATTATGAATCAGTCATTATTGGTAAAATATTTGGTTAATGAGAAACAATCAACACAGGGTTAACGCGTGGGAATGAAAGGCACCCAGGTCCGCTTGACTGGGGCAACCCAACCCGGTCAGGCGCCGGTCATGTCCCTCGATTTGGGGCGTGACAGCCCCTCCGAAGTCTGTATACACCCCAAGTGAGCGCCGTCGACGTTAAATGGAGCGGGCTGCGCGCCACAGCGGTATATGTATTGGAGCGGGCTGCGCGCCGCAGCGGTATATGTATTGGAGCGGGCTGCGCGCCGCAGCGGTATATGCATTGGAGCGGGCTGCACGCCGCATCATTATACTTAATCATATCCTACTATCTACTTAAATACTTATACATTATAGACATAGGTATGTGTCTTTATATGTTGAGAGGGCCGTACACCGTAGGGGTACGAGTGAGGGTTGGATCAGTGCAGAATCTTGTAGAGATAAACGTGGATTGGAGATCAACGTAGATTGGAGGTTAGAGTACTACTATAGTGATGCTAAGTGATAGCACAGGAGTTCTTACCTTCAGTTATTATTTATTATTGTTACTCACTGAGTTGAAATATACTCACCCCACTCCCCTGCACTTTCTGTGCAGATCCACAGGTGACCGAGAGCAGTTGAGACATTGTAGTCGCTGATCCTTGTCTACTTTTGCGGAGATTACGAGGTAGCTGCCGGCGTCCGCAGAGCTTGTTTTCTCCTTCTTTATCATCTTGTTGATTTCCTATTTACCTAGACTTGGTTGTATTAGGATGCTATTCTGTAGAGGCTCAGTCTCATGACACCACGATATGGTTGGGACCGTATTTTGTATGTTTTACATTTCGTTTATCACCTGATATGATCATCTACTGTTTAAGTTTAATTTGATTAATAACTGGCTGGTTTAAGAGTTAATATGGTCGGGCTTGCCTAGCATTGTGTTGGGCGCCATCACGACCAGGGTTTGGGGTCGTGACATTATGCAATGTCTGAATGATAGAAAGCAAATCAATTGGCCTGCCTTCATTGTCAAGCTACTTGACAGGATGCTAAATTGATCAAAAGCTCATGCCATTCCATATGGATTTATCTTGACAAATGTTCTTGAAAGATTAAATGTTCCTCTAAAAAAGTGGGAAATGGCATCGAGAAAAGAACAATTTGGTAGCAAGACACTTCAAGCTTGTGACTATCTGCACAACACAGCTCCAGTTGAACCTGGTTCATCAGCAAACACTCCTGTGAACAACAAGGTCAAAGCCTTAGTTCAGGAGGTTGGAATAAAGGATGCTGAAATATCAAGGCTTCAGGCAAGAGTTGCTGAATTGGAGGGAGAAAGAAATGGGTTAAGAGCTGAACTTACAAGAGAAAAGGAGAAAAATGAAAGAATGCTCAAACAAATGTTGAACCTGCTACAAACCCAACCCTCTAGCTCTTCTAAGCCTTAGCTATTCTATCTTAGTGTGCACCAGTCAAGACCCCTCAGTGACCTAGTTTAGGAGTTCTTAGATGTTTCCTTCTTTATTTTGCTCATGGTTGGATAATTCTCTTTTTCTTTTTGTTGGACTGCATTGTAGGAACTACTTGCTTATTAATGAATGGTGCTTATCTTGTCTTTGTTAATTAAATCTGATCTTTATAGATATTTTCTGGGTTGAGTTAGCTAAAGCATGTGTTCACTTGCAGTTGCCCAGTGGCCATGAGTACTGCTTATATGACTGATTTCATTTTAATTATGCAACTTTTCGATAATGCCAAAAAAGGGAAGATATGTGCTCAAAATGTTTTATCTGAACAAGTGATGTTTATGACCTAACTTAAAATCTGGTTCTTTATGAAATTGAATTCTCTAAAAATTCAAAGTGTTGATATTTCAGCCAAGGTTCACAGGTTCTATGATTACAAAAAGCATAGAGTTTGTCATCATCAAAATGGGGGAATTTGTTGGCTATGTTTTGAAGATTGACAAATGAACGTCAGGAGAAGGTTCTTGTCTATCATAGAAAACACAGTTTAGTCATAACCATCACACATGGAAGGCACATGAAGAAGATATGTACTAAGGTGTATGCAATAAATATCTTCTGAAGATGATCGAAAAGGTTTCATTGAGTTCTAAGAGGAACAGTCCTCTTAAGATAAAAGAACACCATCCTAAGTCACGATAAACATGGGAGTTTGTAGTAGTTAAGGACTAAAATTGACAAAGGGATAAGCGACATATTCTTGATCAAACTCTAACTGCTAATCTATTTAATTAACTGAGTTGTTCTCTTTTACAGGCAATGCACATAAGCAGAAGTAAAGCATATTTGAGAGCAAAAAGAATCGAGTTTGTTTTGCAAGCAATATATGCGAGATACAAGTGTGCACATCTGAAGCTACATGAACTAAGATGGAAGAACCAGTTTCATCATTGTGTTTATTCAAAGTCTAGTTCAATTGTAGTAGGTTTTCATATTGTACCTTTCAGCTTTTATAGAAACAATTGTATTAGGTGCATTGAGAATTCAAGTTAGAGTTAACTTGAAATTGTCACAACAGTTGAGGCTCTGTGCCACACTGGGATTGGAGTTAATCCTTAGGTTTACAAAGAGTCTTTGTAAATGCAGTTTTTGGCTTAGTGATTTTAGTGGAGTTTAGGAAAATCCTACTGAATAGTAGGTCGTGGTTTTTTCACCTTTTGAGCCAAGTGTTTTTCAAGTAAAATATCTGCTTACTTTACTTTCAGCATTTATTATTCTGCAAACTACTGTAGTTAGAACACTTAGAAGAACCAGGTTCTTCTAGTGCGAAAATTAGGTACCACACAAATCACCTCCCCTCTTGTGTGGTATTGACGTGTAGACCATCATGTGCATTGCGGAAACTGGATTCGAATGTGTATATGCGCCCCTATTGTAGCTGCCACTTATTCATGGTAGCATTAGATTATAAAACTCTGTTTATGTACTTTTCAAACAGAAGATGTATTTACTTCATATCAGCTTTGAAAACTCTATTCTTAAACGCTAATGATTTGTACTACCAATCCTTGAGAAATGTATAGGATTCAGATAACTCCTTTATTTAATTGTCTTATTAATATTATTGAACCTGTATAGTTATTAGTTGTTTTACATAGCGGGTTGGGTCAGGTACCATCACGACTAGGAGATTTTGGGTTGTGACAATTTTGTACTAGTCAAAATAAGATTTAACTTGTGGTTTCTCTATTTTTGATAAAAGAGGGTCGCCACATAATATTTAAAGGTAAACTAGGGTACGAATTTAATTATTAAAGCCATATTCGTTTTTGGATTGCCAACTGATGAAATTATGAGTAAGGGTTCTTGTTATTCTAAGGGGAAGGTGTTAGGCACCTCTTAAAATCTACCTGATGTAGCTTTATAGGGCTTAGGCCTCATTTGTTTGCACTTAATGGAGGTCTGAATCTTAATCATTCAAATCTCAAACATTAAGTGCATTTTTTTAAAGTCTGAATCTTAATAATTCTTATCTTAATCATTAAGTGTGTTTGTTTTTTCAATTTCACAGCCACTTAATGGGTCTGAATAGGTCTGTATGATTAAGATTTACGACAGAGACTTAATTTCATTAAGACGGTATCACATATTCTTTATTGACTGTCGTCACCACCTACCATTACCAACTACCACTATGCCATCACTACCACCCTACTTAACCACCACCACCACGCCATCATCATCCTCATTCACAGCATCCATCATTATCGACCATCACCATCCACTATCCCCACCATTCCGACCACTATATACCATTCTCACCCCACAATTAACACCCATCCACCTCAACTACCACAACTGACCAACCCATCACCATCAACAACCTCAGTCGGCACTGCCCACCATTATAACATACCACCACTCACCCACCACCTATCTCAGTCATAACTACTATCACTACCCGCCATTCTTAACTAACACCACCCACCACCACCATCCTCAATCATAATCATCACCACTACCAATCACTACTAGCTACTAGCATGAACCACCATCATCAACCAAAACTACCGCCAACCACCACCTTTAGTCGGCATCACCCGTTAGCCATCACCACCAACAACTATCATATTTTAAAAAATTACATATTTTATTGATAGAATATTAGATTATTTAGTATTTTATTTGAATTTTATGTTTATTAATTTTCAAATAAAGATAAATTTAATACATTCGGATGTTAAAAATCAAACATTCTTAACTATTTCTATTCAGATTTTAATAGACATCTTAATATATTCAGATGTGTATTCAGATTCAGATGTCTTAATCTTAATATACATCTTGATATTTAGATGTGTATTCAGATTCAGACGTCTTAATCTTAAAAAAAAAAAAAATTGAGGCCTTAGAGTTGCTTTGAAGGATTATTTGTTTGTATTACGCTTAACTAGTGTTAAAGGAGCACGTCTTTCAATACATTAGAACATGATATTTACAAGGAAAATGCGTAGCTGTAAAAGGGTATAAAATTTTTTAGAGGATCCTCAGAAAATAATGTTGGTACATAGATAATTGAAAGACTTTTGAAATAAGTGTATGACATTTGTATTTATGAAAACATGTGGGAAAATACCAAGTTATACATACTCTGTATTTAAAGGATGTGGCTATTTGTGTAACTATAGTTAAATAAGGGTGTTGTAAGAAAATGAGTCTAAGATGTACCTTAACTTTCAAATCTCAATTTTTTGAGGAAAACGTTTAACAATGTGTTGCCTAGAAGGCTGATTTTAGATTCCATTTCTGGTTATTCTTGGGCTTCAAAGTTTCCAAAAAATTTTGGCAAAACATAAGAGATTAATAGCGTGAGCAATACGTGACTAACGAATGAAAACTAATGTTTATTAAGGCTAATGTTTATTTTTATCCTATGTTTCTTTAGAGCTTGCCTAAGTTGTCTACATGATTCAAAAGGTAAAATAAAGCATTCAATCGAATATGACAATTTTTGTATAAAGGTAGTGAAGTAATAAGGTTGTTACGGAAGTGAGGCAGTAAGAACTCAAAAAGCCCAACCATTATACATGTTCAGAAGAAAAATAAGGTCTTTAGAAATACAATACTCTATACACATCCATGCATGAAACATACGAGCAAAAATAAAAGGAATTTTGGCACAGTTACTGTCACGCCCCAAATTGAGGGACATGACCGGCGCCTGACCGGGTTGCCCCAGTCAAGCGGACCTGGGTGCCTTTCATTCCCACGCGTTACCCCTGTGTTGACTGTTTCTCATTAACCAAATATATTACTAATCATAAATGATTTCACATTAAACAAATAAAACGATACGAGTGATTCATTAACAAGATTTCAATTTTTACAACGCCCGACATAACACAATATATATACATAAGACTGGAGTCCCACAGTTTACATGTCTACGAGCCTCTAGGATACAAAATGGGGAATACAATACTTGCCGGTAACAAGGCTCCGGCTATACCTTGCAAAAGAAACCAAAATAAAATCTAAACAAAAGTGGAGTGAACCATACAGGGCCCCGAGGAAGAAAGGGGCTCACCAAAACGGGCAGTGGAAGGTGAAGAATACTACTGCCGATGCGCTGAAGTGCCTGCTACAGAACCACCTACAATCATAACACGAATGTAGCGTCCCCGGCAAAAGGGACGTCAGTACACTAGAATTGTACAGGCATGTATGGACAAACTTTGTCCCAAGTAAACTCAAGCCATTGAATTACATCAACAATTAATTAAGCCGGCTAACCATGTTTTCCACATTTTTCCTCATTTCAAATAATTCTCAACACAAATCACTTTCTAAGATCAACAATTTAACAATAACCAATCAATCAGGTATATCACAAGTAGTCAAACAAAGGGGCAATCAGTGCCATACAGGTTGCAAACTCTCCTGTTGTCTCCTTTCACAATTTCACATTATTGATTTTTGTATCAATTTTCAATAGCGATTTCGATCGCTTTCCATCCTTATTGCCCCTGACCACCCTTATTACCTCGGCCACCCTTATCACCCCAACCCACACCTTATTTCCTCACGTTGCGGCGCGCAACACGACCCCGCCTTACAGTTTAAAACACAACAATTTCAAACAGCAGATAAGGTACTACACACAGTTTCAACAAGTTCAAATAAGCAACTTGCACATTGTTTCATGTTCTCAATTATTTTTCAAATCAATATCACAACCATGTTACAATATTTCCACAATTCAAGTGTTTCATCTCTTTCCACAATAAACAAATTCTCAAGCGTTTCGTTTGTTTTACACAAGGTGCCATATAGGCCATCATAATCATTATTCACAATTCTTTACCCATTTCGACTCTCATTTAATTTTCGGTTCATATTCTATACCACATCACTCATATTTCAACAACAACTTTGAGAATTTCACACAATTTATCAAATTAACACTAACCAAACAAATTTCACACATATAGGCGATTTCACAAGAATCAAAATTTTCCATACATACCTGGTGATGAGCTTTGTTCCTACTTTATGCTTACTCAAGATATCCTACTCTTGCCAACCTTGTTCTTGAAGACTCTTACTTCTACTCACTTCTTTTTACTAGAAATCAAGTTCAAAAATCATGCATGAGTGTAAAAATTCTACTTTCAAAAGCTATTATATGCAAACCTCTCTTTACCCAATTTAAAACTGAAAATCAAAGAAAATAGTTAGGGTTTTTACCTTCAAAAGATTGGGAAAGTTGAATCCTTGCCCTAGGATCCCTTGGAATTAAGTGGTTGGAACAATATTTGAAGATGAAGAACTTCTCTCTCTAAAACCCTCTCTTCTCTCTCTAATTTTTGGTAAGATAATATGATAAAATGAAGAAGAAAGGTGTTATATTAAAGAAGAGATCGGGTCAAAATGTTACAAAAATCTGGGCCGGGGCGAATCTGCGGTGCACTTTGCGACCGCCGAATCAACATGCGGTCCGCATAGTGACCGCAGAATGGCCTAAAAATGACTCAAGTTCTGTAACAGAATGCGACCAATATGCGGTCTGCATTCCTTATATGCGATCGCAAAGTGCATCGCAGATTCACTATGCGATCGCATATCGACCGCATTTTCAACACGATTTTTGGGAGACTTTCTGGAAAGCTTTGCGGCAAGAATGCGGTCCGCATGACAGGTTTGCGGTCGCATTCTTGACCGCATATTTGACACTTTTCTGAAAAACTTTATTCTCTACAATTTTGACACTTAAATCACTACCAAGGGTCGAACCGCGGCGAGCAAGCTCGCCGCGAAGAATTCTACGCATTCCTAACACATTATTCGGACCATGACACTATAGCTACTAGGTTTTATGCACAAAAATTTTACGGGGCCTTACAGAGTTACCCATAAAAACTAAATTATTTATTTTTGTCTATTCATTTATTTTTCCTACCCATAAACTAATTACATTTTTTATCCTAGTAGTTTTTGTGATGCATTTTTTCTTTATTCCCCAATTCTTTTTTATTTCTATCTTCTTTTCTTCTTCTTCTTCTTCTTCTTCTTCTTTTCTTTTTTCTCGTTTTCTTCTTATTTTTTCTTTTTTCCTTGTCTAGTTTTATTTAACTTCTTGTTTTTCAATATTCTTTTTTTTCTTCATAATCTAATTTCATTTATCGTTTTCACCAAAAAAAAAATTCTTTTTTCTCGTTTTCTTCTTATTTTTTCTTTTTTCCTTTTCTAATTTTATTTAACTTCTTGTTTTTTAATATTTTTTTTCTTCATAATCTAATTTCATTTACCGTTTTCACTAAAACAAATTATACAATAAGAAAAATAATTGATATAATAAATATTTATTTACATTTTTTAATATAACAAGTAGAGTATACCTTTTTTTTTTTTTTTCTTTCTCATTTTTCAAATTTAATTATTAAACTGAAATAATATTAATTGTCACTTGATCTAATACACTGAATATCACATTGATTGTTGTTGAGCACCATAAATTACATAATCAAATTTTAAGAATTAACAAGTGATTGCCATGCGAACTTTGATCTCCTTCCCTATAAATATCAATACACACTCTACCATTAGCAGTAACACAGCCAGTTATAGAGCAAGAAAACATAATCTACTGCAACCAAATCTTCATATATACTAGCTAGAATAAAAATAATAGTGATATTAAAAAACAACAAAAGTATAAGTAGCGAAAAAGACTTCTAGCACCATATGATACCAATATGGTATATATGTATACCAACAGAGTATATGATTTCTTTCGAATATTGCTACAACTACCTGTGACTATACTACTCTACTAAAATATTAAAAGACGCAATAAAAGTATGAGAAAATTACATGCTTGTATGACAAGCTAAATAATCGCAAAACAACTTGCTCATTTCATATACTAAGAAGGTATATAGTTGTATGGGATATAACTATAAACACTATTAATACACATAATTTATGTCCATCGACACAAACATTCCAACATTATTGCAACTATATAAATTATTTCATAAAAGAATTCACTTAAAATACAGCTAAAACAATAAAAACAATGTTCAAACTGCCATATGATACCAATATGGCATATAATTATACCAACATGGTATATAGTTTTACTAGTTAATTTCCAGCAACTATATGACTACACTAATATTATATAGTACACATGCATAAAGAGGAAAAAGAAAGTGTACCACATATTAATATAATAAGGTATTTCAAGATATTGTACTATAATACTATTATTAAAAGAAAATCAAATATTATACCAATTAAATGTAGCTAATACAACTAAAAAATAATTCAACTTGCATATGATAGTAATATAGTATATAGCTATACTAATATGGTATATAGTTGGAATGAATTGTATACTACAATGGTATATTTGTATACAATTTGGGTATACAATACAAATTCATCTTCTTCTCTGGTTCAACTATATTTCAACCCAAATTTCTAAAATTTACTACAAAATCTCCATCAAATTAAATAAAACTTTAGCTACAACCTCCAATCAACTTTCGAAACTAATATTTAAAAACTCAAACAAACCAAGTTATGAGTTTCAAGCTTCAAGGTCCATCAATGGTGAATTTAAATTTGAGTATATGGATTTTGCTCCTCTAGTGGGTGTTGTTAACATGGCGTCATCTTGTTCATCTATCGAAGCTTGCAGCAATTTCACACACACACACAGACACGTAATGTTTAAACATTTTTGTTGCTTATTCCTATAGTCACCAATCTTGAAAAAGTTCCCTTTGACAACAACAATCAGAATTTGGAAAAATGGATGACAGAGAACATAAGCCTGGAGAAGAAGTTTCACAACATACTGCTCAGTGGAAGAAATAATATTTACCTATTAAAACTTCATCTACACCTCGCGCCATAGTAGCATCTGTTCCAAGCTATGGTATCTAGTGAATCCTTAGGTAACTTTAACAGAGCTTTCATCAGTTATCCATTTTCTTTCTCGCGTTATATGGAGGAGGCGTAAAGACTTCATTAGTTAGGATTTCCTGGCATTCCGTAGGTTCCACATTTAAGTTACTGTCCTCATGCATTTTGGAAGTGAGAGGCTTGAGAAGAGGCAAGGAAAAAAACTGGTAAATAGTTTTATACCCATGGATATGAGTAGTAAATAGTTTGGGCTTGGGTATTAAAGGGTAAATAATTTAGGATTAATGGGTATAAAGTGAGATTTTCCCATTATTGAATGGATTTCGTACTTTTTCAAAAAGAGAAAGCCAGGGACTTTTATTAAAAGGGAAAATGCACTATTTGGTATGTTGAGTAAAGCAAATTTAAGGGAGAACGAGGAACGGGTAGCCGGGTAATAAATTTGGATGAAATAGGTAGAAATTATAAATAATTTTTAAATGGGCAAAATCGGATAATTAGTTTGTGCCTCATAGGTTGGTTGTGTAGTTTGCTCAAAATAAAATAAGTTGACTAACGGTATTTAAACATTAGGGAGGTCATATTAATGTGGTGGCTATGTATAGCAAAGGATTCACATTGAAAATCTTTCATTGTCATTACACACTAAACCCAAAGAGACTAATGAATATGAATGAAATAAGGGGTAAAGTTAGAGTTCCATTCCAAGTCAAAGCCCCCTTTGAATACCCGACACTTGAAAGTCCCTAAGGGTCGAGAATTAAACTCTACTCCCAAGTACCCCTAACCACTAATGGCCTATTCTTCGCTACATGTTTATGTATAAATGCGAACCAATCACCATACCATAGAAGTACATACCCTCCTTAATTGTGTTTCACAAAGGCATAAAACAGTTTATGTATGTCATCACAACTACATTTAGAACTAAGTAGGTAATTAGCATGTTACACAGTTCCTAAAGAGTTTCAAACGCACGATCATTTTACTGCTAAGGGATCGTACATCTGGTACCAAACATCTTAAAGACAAAAGTACATGTTTTAGTGTTGGGATCAATTATGAATACAGGCATGCATCTCAATAGCACCCAATCATATTAAACAACAAGTTGACTAAGCCTTAGCCCTTAAATGTACACAGATTAATAAATACAACTCGATCACTACAAGTTTATCACTATGGTTAATGCTTTTCAAAGAGTGTATTCAGTCTTTAATCTAAGCAGCTTCAAAATGATACCAGATTATTAATCTTAGTTATGATGCACAAACTATCAAGCACTAACGAGTACTGTAAGGATAGCGATCACATTCAAAACTCTTACAATTGGAGTTCAGCAAAATAAGGTAAGCATACATGGTTTTAATAAAATAGAATCAATTGGAGTTCAGAAAAGGTTGAACAAAGATTAAATTATGATGAGTTACTGTCAGAGCCATTATGTGAGGTCCAATGGATATAAATATCATCAGATAGAATGGGGGTATGCTACATGTACTCAGAATTAGACTTCAAGTCTGAGGAGAAACTCAGTTCTAGTCTTTTAGATGGGCAAGTACATTATCACAACTTAAGGGCAATTCAATGTTTTCCTTCACTTAAACTGCATGAGTACACGACAACCTTAGAGAAGTCTAACTAATAACAAGATCAATTATTAACTTAGTCAAGCAACCTACAGAATCATAGAAGTGCACAAAGAGATGATGGTGGACTTAGTAATACATTGGTGCCACATTAAGTTGATATTCATTTGGAATAGAATTTCATTCCATTAAATTAAATGAATCAATTATAAATGATGCTCGGGGGTTGTGAGTTCGAGTCTCCCCAAGAGGTTGTGAGTTCGAGTCTCCCCAAGAGCAAGGTGGGAAGTTCTTAGAGGGAAGGATGCCTGGGGTCTATTTGGAAATAGCCTCTCTACCCCAGGGTAGGGGTAAGGTCTACGTACACACTACCCTCCTCAGACCCCACTAAGTGAGATTATACTGGGTTGTTGTTATTGTTGTAATTATAAATGATGCTCGGACATGAGATACTCCATACTAACAAGTTTAAATCCAACAACAAATATGGATGGACATAACTTAATTCATGGTAGATGGCTTGAAAATAATAAAACACGCACAAAGATAATAGTTGAAGTTATCAGAGAATTGACCAGTTACCCTAATGAAACTATGTCACATAAAAGAGACTCACAGATGTGCTTAGCAGTGATACAACCACAAGTTTTCACAGGAATGACTCAAGGGCTATATCATATCACTATACATTTATGGGAAGAAAGAAAGATTAAACTTTATTATGCTTCAAATGTGTAATACTTGATTAGGCCTTGAGCATTTACATCCATATTAGTTAAATCATCAGACAACAAGCTTTAAGAACATGATGACAGATTTCACCTAAACATAATTAGTGTGGTAGGCATAAAGATCACAATAGAACACTAGAGGAATCTGAAGGGAGAAAAAACAGTGAAAAATATCAAGGCATGTTAAATAGCTTAGCGGTATAGGCCATTTGACTTAAAATAACATTCAACAAAGTCACATGATAATTAAATGGCTTTCAAGCTGTCTGCCAATCCTATATAAAACCTCTGTCCCAACATCTGATCTGGAAAGCTATGGTGTGAAAACTTAACCAACATACTTTTGAATCTCTCCCACGTCTCTTGTAATGTTTCACCTGGTCCTGCCTGAAGCCCAATATCTCATCAACTTGCTTGACAGTCTTATTGGTGAGTAGAATTTATTCAAAAAGTACTAGCCTAATTCCTCCTAAGTAGTGATGGAGTATATGGGAAGCGAAATAATCCAAGTCTGAGCTTCTCCCGTCACTGAGAATGAAAACAATAACAACTTTATTGCTTTCGGTGTCATGTTCGGTTGCCTTTGCGTGACACTGATTGATGAGAAATTTTTTAGATGCTGTTGTGGATCATCAATGTAAGACCCCGAGAACAATCCCTTGTTCTGCAACAAATGCAACATATTGTTTGTGATTATGATTTATGATTCCACTTGTATATGAGGGAATGCAATTACTGTTGCAATATTTTCAGCGGTGGGTTATGCCTAATCATACAAAGTTGCGTCTGGAACAAGAGATGCCACACCCTGATTATTTGGGTTATTCACGTCGTTTCTTTGGGTTATTCACGTTGTTTCTGTTATTTTAATTGCCTATGATGCCCCCCCCCCCCCCCCCAAAAAAAAAATCTTGGTAAACTAATTTTGTTGAGTTCTATTATCATTTGTCATTCTTGTTTGTTCAATTTAGTGCCTTGAAAGCTTTCTCAGGGTCCGGTAATGCTTCGTACAATTCACCAGTTCTTGAGGAGTTTCTAGACATACACATGTAACATAAAACACTACAAACGTTAGGGTTTCAATGTAATGAAACTAAATCCAAGAAAGTTGACCAAACTAAGAATCCTTTCAATTATTCTTGATGTAATTAATAACACCATTAATTACTCAGCAGTGATATCATTAATTAACTACGCTAGCTGGTACTAATTCACCATTTACTATGATCGCACCAAGGTTTTGTTATCTCTAATCATGCGGTTAAACCCTTCGTATTTACCTTTCAAATATGTTAGGAATGGTGTTGTTCAATAACTACCTAAATGCATACTCTCTCTCTCTCTCTCTCTCAAGTAGTAAACATTAAATAGGTACAGTCAATTGAGGGCGTTTCAACCAGCAATAATAATAATATAGTTAAACAAATAGAGAAAAATAAATGGCAAATTTATAAATGCAATGGCAAAATGATCCTTGAGTAGGTTCCATCAAACCCTAGATGAGAATTTAGCTACTTATAGTTGTTTGCACAAATACAAGACTAAAAATTATAGCAATGGAAAATAGGAAGGAAGAGGAAAAAACGTGAAGTTGAATCATTCTCCTTGCTCCAACCGTGTTTCTTTCCTCTCCAAATTCCTATCTCCCTTCAAAAAGTGGCTAACTCTCATATTTATATGGTTTAGTCTTTAGTTGGACGAATTAGCTTCTCCAGTTATTCGGATTGGAAAAGCTGATTTTTTCTGCTCTAGTCCCGGTCTAGCAAAATGAACCTCGCTTCACTATCCGGGACTTTTCTTGTTTCTTTTACTCCGATCCACGTCTGATAAAGTGAACCTAGCTTCGTTGTCCGAGATTTTTCTCTTCAACTCTTTTTTCACCAATTTGTCTCCCCTTTGATCCTTTTCCGTGCAAGTTTGTTCCTACACATATGAAACACGTAATGAGCATATTTTTACTACAAAAGTGGTGTGAACTCCCACAAGTCACACAAAAAATAACACACATAGACACTCAGAACGTGCACTTTTCACCCTTATCAGTAGGATATGACTCTACTCTCTCAGAATTTGCGTAGAAGTATTATATATTAGAATATCCTCTTTAATGATATTGTCACGACCCGGATTTTCCACCATCAGAAGTCGTGATGGCGCCTACTGTTGGAGCTAGCCAAGCCAAACACTTAAACCTTTTTAAAAAAATACAACAGTAATAACAATAATAAATATTTAAATAAAAGCGGAAGTCTTTTATAGCATAAGTAAATGAAAACCTAAAACGCGGAAGTTAACATTTCACTACCCAATACGGGAGTCTCTATCTCACGGACTACAAACAAATACTACAAACAAGTGTGAATAGAAAGAATAATACACAGTGTCTGTCTCGATACAAATAAAAACAAATAGAAGATATAAAAAGGGACTTCGGTCTGCGAACGCCAGCTAGGCTACCTCGTAGTCCCTGGACTGAAGTCAGCTCCCACTCGACGTGCTACTGCTATGGTCCAAAAGCTGCTCCGGTACCATGATCTATACAAAAAACACAAAAGTGTAGCATCAGCTCAACCGACCCTATGTACCGGTAAGTGCCTGGCCTAACCCCGGCGAAGTAGTGACGAGGCTAGACAGGATTACCAAAATCAACCTGTGCAGTTCAATATATATATATATATATATATGTATCTATATGTGTGTGTGTGTGTGTCTGTGTGTGTGTGTAATAGAAGGCTAGAAATATCGAAAACTAAACAGTTAACAGAGAAGAGAAACATTCTATGGGGGAGTACAATCCGGATAGAGAAATTATCAACTTAAATAAGAAACAAAACACAACAATAATTAACAAATACAGGAAAACCAATAGTTGCACGGCATCAACCTTCGTGCTTTTACTCTCATCCTCACCCAAAGCAAAATCAATAAAATGCATGACATCACCCTTCGTGCTTTCTCTCTCATAACTCACATTTCATGGCACAGAATGATCCTTTGTGCAATTATAAACAAATCGGAGCACGGAATGTCCCGTCATGCATAAATAATCGAAACATGGTACTGAATGACCCTTCGTGCATTTATAATCAACAATGGCACGGAATGACCCTTTGTGCATTATCACTCTTCCTCACCCAAACAACAACCACAACCAAACGGGCGAGGGAAATAAACAGTAATGAGAAATGTCCCGGCAAGGGCAACATATATAAACAACTAAGTTCCGGCAAGGGAGCAATAATAATAACTTTCACATCCCGGCAAGGAAGATAATCAATTTACTCAAGTTATCCCAACAAGGGATTTAATCAAATATTTACTAATTATTTCATTTCTTTTTCAATAGTATTTTATCGTTCGAGACAACGTTCCAAATAGTCCAAAACTTCACAATTCATCCTCACTATTCACATTTTGTAAAAATTATTAATTAATTCGGAAGAGTACATAAATATATAAAAAAATTAATAAACAACAAAGACCCATGGTCATGCTAGACACCGATGTATTGATACTCATCACAATGCCTATACCCCGCACTCGATCATTTAGCAAATAGCAATTAATAACACTCTAATCCTATTCAAGCAAAGTTAGATTAAACACTTACTCCGACCCAAAGAATAGTAATCAACTCTCCAATACTGCTTTTCCTCTACAATCCGACTTTGAAGCAATGTTATCTAGGAATAATTAATTTAATGATATCAATTAGGGCTCAACAACATAATCCCATAGCCTAGAAATGAGTTTCCTAGCATTCTTCCAAAAATACAAAAATTCGATACCGGGCCCACATGGTCCAAACACTAGGCTCGAACCAAAACCCAATCACCCATAACCCCACGAGTTCAAATATATAATTTGTTTCAAAAGAAATGAAGATCTTTCCTAAATAGTTACATAGCCTCTCGTAGATAAATACAGACGTCTCCGTACAGATCAACGAGACTCTAATAAACCAGCAAGTGTTCCGTGACTCCTATGAACCTAGAGCTCTGATACCAACTTGTCATGACCTTAGTTCACCGATCGTGAACATGTCGTGATGGCACCTAGTCCCAGGACCAAGTAAGCCAAATGCTGCAGAAAAATATAATAATTACGGAAACAAAATAAACCATTTTAAATGATTGAAAGAAAACTGTACTGAATGCCGCTCGGCATGTACAACTCAATAACACAAGTCTACTAGAATCCCCAAAGACCCAGAAACTTACGGGCAACATAGGCTATGGAAAAAGTACAGCATGTCTTTAACACATCCAGAATATTCTGACAACTGAAAGAGAGAACTAGATACAAAAGGTAGAGTAAGAGGGGGACTCGTCGGTCTGCGGATGTAGAACTACCTCGAAGTCTCCGATGATCCTCCTACCTCACTGATAATACGCCTGAGTGGAGGTACCTAGATGATCTGCACATGAAAAACATGCACAGGAATGACATGAGTACACCACAACGGTACTCAGTAAGTGTCAAGCCTAACCTCGGTTGGGTAGTAAGGATGAAAGGTCATGGCCCTAATGCGGTAAAAAAAATATAGTAACAATAATTAACAGGGTGAAAGTCTAACAAAAATTAATAAATGCGACAGTGTAATAAGGCAAAACAACGAGCAACAATAACTACAAGGATAAATCAGAAAAATAGAGTAAACACAGCAAAATTTAAAATAATAATGAGGGTCTCCGAGGATACCGTCCTGTAGCCCTCTCCTCAACTATCCAATGAATCTCTCGGGATACCGTCTCGTAGTCCAACTCTCATATCAATACCAAAGGATATCCCGGGATACCGTTTTGTAGTGGAATCAACAGTGTGTTAGGGGATCTCGCGGGATACCATCCCATAGTCCTAAAATAAAGTGCAGGGGGGGAGGGGAGAATCTCTAGGGAATTGAACCCGTAGTCCCAAAGTAAACAAACAAGGGGGGAGCTACCGGAATCCCACATTCGTAGTCCCAATATAAATGAGCAATCATAGATGAAAACAAACAATGGAATAAAGTATGAAAATAGGGCAACAGATAAAACTAGCCTAGCATGCTTCACATAGTACAATTAAACAACATAAGCAATTAGGCAGTTAAGTGAGTTGGACATTCTTTCCTAGTCTAGCACAAGTAAAATATACAAGTATGATAAGGGAGGTAAGAAAGAAAGCTAAATATTAATAACTTAAGTGAAAATCAAACATTCATTAATTGGCTCAAGTACGTGCTCGTCACCTCACGTTCAAGGAACAAAAATATCAAGAACAATCTTAAGGGGAAAGGTCCCCAACATAAAGTTAGACAAGCCACTTACCTCGAACCGGCTCAATATCACTAGAAATCGCGCCTTAGCCATGAGTATCCGACTCCAAATGGCCCAAATCTATTAAATTCCATTACACATCGTAAATAATATTGCAACCAACTGATTCCACTATTAAATTTAAAGAGAGCGTACAAAAATAGGTAAAATAACCAAAATACCCCTCCAATAAACGTCTCAAAATCGAATAATTTTCACATTTTTAGATACCTCGTGCTCTCACGAGACTAACCATATAAAAATCTCCCAAATTGGAGATCAAATAGCCCCTCAAAACCCCTTAGTTAGGCCTAAGAAGTTTACCCACTTTCCATTCAAAAATATGAAATTAAAGGGTGAATTCGCAACTAGATTAATGGGTTTTAGTCATAGTAGGGTAGAAACCCAGTGATTGCCCTTGAAAAACCCTTGAAATTGCTCCCAAATCAAAGCTCCAAACGTTGAGTTTTGATAAAAATGACAAAATCACGTTTTTGAAATGTTAAAGTACTACGCAGATAAGTTGTTCATCACGAACGCGGAGAATGGAACGCTTTCACGGAGAGTGAGAATTAAGTGTCCGAAAATGCTTTCCGATATCGTGAAGGAAATCTACGAATGCGAAGTCTTGGGTTTTAATGCTACGCGATCCCGACAAGGCACATGCAATCACGTATAAGGAATCAGATAAGGTCCTGAAGTTGACCTATGATAACCCGTTGACTGCGACGCGAATGTGCAAGAGGGAGTAGTTGAACTACACGAACGTGTGATCTGGGACGCGATCGCGATGAAGGAAGAGCTTTAGCTACACGAACGTGATTTCTTCTTCGCTATCGCGAAGAAGGACTCCTGGCCTGCAATGTTCTGCAACATTTCTAAACCTCAAACTGCTCCGTTGAGCATCCGAAACATACCTGAGGCTCCCGAGACTTCAACCAAACCTACGAACATATCCCATAACATCATTCAAAATTGCACCAATCCCTAAGGCACCTAAAATAATGCCGAAAACACGAATTAAGCCATGATTCAAGCCTAAGAACTTCAAATTCCGACCAAACACACTTTCGATCAAAAACCTAACCAAACCTCACCCGAATGACCTGAAATTTTTCACACACATCCCAAATGACATGATGGAGCTATAGAAACTTCCAGAATTCCAATCCGACCCTCAGATCAAAAAATCACTATCGGACCGAAAACTTCAAAAATTATTACTTCGGCATTTCAAGCCTAAATGAGCTACGAACCTCTAAAATACATTTCGAACACACTCCCAGCCCCAAAATCACCTAACGGAGCTAACAGAACCAACAAATTTCCATTTCAAGGTCGTTTTCACACTATTATGAATACATACCATTTTTCAACTCTGAAGCTCTCATTTAGGGACTAAGTCTCCCAAAACACTCCGACTCCTAACACCGAATGTCCCGAAAAACCAAAATAGCATAAATAAACTTAGAGGAAGTAGTTAACAAGGGAAAAAAAAATGGTCGGGTCGTTACATCATTGTGAGCACGTGATTTTTGCACCGAGCAAACAATTCCAAAATTAAAATAAATATATTTTTGAGTGCAATTACATGCCTTGTTTGAAATTGAATGCATTTTATGTGTTTGAATAATTAGAAATTAGAAGAAAAATCAAAAAAAATAGGCTAGGAAATTAATTTGTTAGTATAATTGGTTAGATTTTAAGGAAAATGCAAAAATAGTTTAAATAGGGGAAAATAAGGAAAAAATAACAGAAAAATTGCAAAAAATACTAGAAAATTAGAGTAAATAGGAAATTAGGTTTTATAATTTTCCATAAAAGAAAAGGAAAAATTAATATAAAAGAAAAATACATAAAAATAATAAAAGCAGAAAAAATACAAAAATATGGTTGGTATAATAAAGTTGGGCCAAATGCAATCCAAATCACTGGCCCAAGGCTTTGTCCCAAAGGAAACCCGGTCCAGAGATTAGGTCAAAGTGATCTCAGCCGTTCGTTTCCTCAAATCCAACGGCTGGGAATTTAGTTGAACTATATGGGTTTAATTAGGACAAGAGGGGTTGCTCTGATGGTAAGCAACCCCCACTTCCAACCGAGAGGTTGTGAGTTCGAGTCTCCCCAAGAGCAAGGTGGGAAGTTCTTGGAGGGAAGGATACCGGGGGTCTATTTGGAAACAGCCTCTCTACCCCAGGGTAGGGGTAAGGTCTGCGTACACACTACCCTCCCCAGACCCCACTAAGTGGGATTATACTGGGTTGTTGTTGTTGTTGTTGTTGTATATGGGTTTAATTAATATGGGAAAAGTGATTTGGGCCGTCCATTTATATTGATCTAACGGTTGACGGCCTGGGTCTCATATGCAACCAAACGATGGCGTTTTAGTAACGCTCCTAATAACCGTTGATCTTCATCAGATCAACGGTTCAGATTTCCTCGGATGCCTGGCCTATATAAGGCTTTGGTCCGAAAAATCTCGCTATTTTTACATTAACCCTAGAAATCAGCCGCCCCCAATCCCTTTCTCTTCTCTCTTGATCTTCTCCATGAAACCCTAATCGGCCATGGCGGCCACCACCTTCCACGGTGGTCGCCGGCTTCCCTTTACCCCTCCTCTCTTCCTTTCCTTTTTCCTTATCTTCTTCTTCACCAAGAACCCAGAACAACAGACCCTATTCTTCAAGTTCCGGTCACCGGAATCTTCGCCGGTGACCACCAAACAACGAGCATCGTCTCCAAACCAACGCCAAAAGAACCCCCTTCACCTGATCTACCCGCCCATACTACTCTCACCTCTCGAATATCCTCGGATCGTCTCGAATATCCAAAAGAAGGTCGCCAGAAACCTAACTCCGGCGACCCCCAAACTTAAAACACCCAAAGGCCTCGCCTTTTACTCTCCCAAACACCCCTTTTGCAACTCAAAATCCCAAAAAGGCTTCGTCTTTAAGCCTTAAAAGAAAAAACCAGAAAAAGAAAAGTAAAAAAGGGATCTGAAAAGAATAAAGAAAAAGAAAACAAGAAGAAGAGAGTAAGATCTGAAGAAAAAGAGAGTAAAAAAAGAGAGAATAGGAAGCTCGGGGGACAGGCCCCGCTAAGCTAAGTCCCTTCCCTCTATCTGTTATTTTCTTTGTTTTGTTTGTTTGATTTTCGTGTTTTGCATGTCTTCTATGTCTTTTCTGATTTTTGTTTGTGTCCGTTATTTGTCGTTGTTTGATTATGTTCCCCATGGTTCTGTAGTTCATATTTCTTTTGTCGCTTTACTCTGTTAATTGTTATCTCTTCTATACTGATTAGTTGTTTCACATGCTAGTTTTAGGGTTTTTTCTATCTTTGCTTATCATTAGTTCTTTTCTTGTTATGTTTGTCTTCGCATGTTTCACATCTCTTGTCAGTGTCTCTGATATTTAGTCATAAGGTTTCTTAATCTGTTCTTTCGAGCATGTTAATGATAAGATTCTGTTTGTTGTTTTAATCTCATGTTTCTTTGCTCCAAGTTTAGAGATTTCACCTTTTCTTGGTCATTTTAGCTGCTGGTTTCTGTTTACTACAAAAGCATGACCGTTGGTCTTTGTTTCTTATTTGTTCTGTTTGCTTAAAGCCTAAGTCACTTCTGACTCTTTTCTTGTCTTCATTTTTACTAAATCATATAGTTTTTGGATTTGTTCTGACTGCTCTTGTTGCTTTAGCTTGAAAGATCTATGATAGAACTAGGTTTCCTTTCCATCTCGTTTTTCCTCATGATGTTCCGTTGCTTTGTTTGTTTCAAGTCATGTTATGTTTCTGGTTGAGTCAAAAGAGTTACCTTGATTCCATTATAGTCCTTGATCTGTTTAGCTTTCATAGTCTAGTTAACTTTTCTTCTACTGTCATGCATGCTTAACTCTTATTTTCTTTTCA
Organism: Nicotiana noctiflora; assembly: GCA_032618575.1. Classification (NCBI taxonomy): domain Eukaryota; kingdom Viridiplantae; phylum Streptophyta; class Magnoliopsida; order Solanales; family Solanaceae; genus Nicotiana; species Nicotiana noctiflora. The sequence continues at coordinate 15,803 of JASVEL010014208.1, read as the reverse complement.
TCTTTTAAGTTGATGTCTTGACTATTCTTCCTTGTGTGTTCCTCATTCTTGGTTATAGCTAGAGTTCTCTTGTTTAGCTTGCAACATTTTATCTTTGAAATTAGATATCTCTTGTGCCTCCCTTCATGATTAGCTTAGTTGTTTTACCCTAATTAGAGTCTCTTCTACTAGTTCAAATGTCCATACTGTTCTATCTTCTTTACATGATTTAGTTTGGTCCTATGGTCAGTAGTTGGTTCTCATGAATGATATAAGTCATGCTTCATTTCTTCTGGACTGTTTTGTGAGAATTTAGTGTCTATATGCTTGTGCCCATGAATCTTGAGTATGTTGGAGTCTTTCAGTGAATCATCTAACATAAGTTGTTTCTAATTAGTCCTTTTCAATGATTAATTGATATCTTTGCTATATGAACCTAAGCAATGTGAGTTGATTAGTTGAGATTCAACATTATCAAATCCCTTTTCTGAATTTTAATTAGTTGATAAACACTGTTAGGTTTCATATGGTTATGGGTGCAATTACATGTTGAAATGGCTAAAACTGCAATAGTTCCATGTTAGTTGAACACTGTTTAGGGCCTATCATACTCTAGGTGAATTGGGTATAGTTGTTAGTGCTAGGTCTCACTAATTGGTTAGTTTTTAAATAGGTATTAACTGAAAATGAATAAAATAGGTTATAAGTTAAATAATTAGCCTAAGAATGGTCAACCTTGCAAAGGGTTAACAAATTCTATAAGGCCCTAACACACAGCCCACTTTAAAAGTGGCTGGTTGTGCAAAGTGGCTATGTCTGCAAATGCAGACTGGCCCAGGCTCTCTTTAGAGCCCTGAACATCAAAGTGGCCAAACCTGCAAAGGTTTTGGGCCCAAATGTTCAGTAATTGGGTTTAATTACCCAAGCCAAGTCTCAACTTGAGACTGGCTAGATTTTAAAGAGTTACTTTTAATAATAAAGTAGGCTATGCCTGCAATTAGCTTTAAATTGGAATAAATTGGTCTTAATTGATTGGAATTAGTTTAAATAGGCTAAAATTGAAATAAGTCCTTAAGTCAAAAGTGGCCAGCCCTTAAATACCAATGCAAGGGCTGGCTATTAGTTAAATAGGTTCAAAAGAAGCAGAAAATCTGACCTAGGTAAGCTAGTAAATCAGCAGTACCCTTAGGGGCACAATTGGAAGTTAAAAAGGTAAAACAGTAATTAGTTTGGAACTTAAAAGGGTAAGGGAGTCATTTGTACCCCTGATTTCTGCAATTTTGCAGAGATTGAAGGGTATAATGGTCTTCCTAAAAAGGGAAATCTGTAAAAATCTCAAACCCATAAGGTCATATTGGTAAAGAACTCCTAAAAAGAATCTTTAGAACCTTCCAGCACATGCTGGAAGGATATCTGATAACTGAAATTGGGGTTAAAGTGTAAGTTTAGTAATTTTAAGAGGGGAGAAGTGGGATTAAATCCCAAACTTTTCCCCCAAGTCATCAGCCCTTACCTCAACTATAAATACCTCTAAACAAGGGCTGAAAAGGGGGTTCCAATTCTAAGCAATTTGAAATATATATCTAGGCTGTTTTTATAAAAAGCTTTCAGAGATTAGAAATAGCAATACAACAGTAGGATTTCTGGGTTTTCTATCGGATTTTTGCTGGGTTTCTTAGCTTGCTGTTGCTGGGTTTTCTACTATTGTTGCTGTGGGTTTTTGCTTTGTGGATCTTCATTCAAATCTGTTGCATTTACTGTTCGAGTCTTGCTATTACTCATCTGCCTAGTCCCCTAGAACTCATTGGTTTCTTTGCTGATTCAGGTACCCTTCTGTCTATTAGAAGCTGTATTGATGCATTGATGAAATAAAAATGAAGATCCAGATTTGAGTTTATGCTGTTATATGTAGATCATAGTTTGATATTGTTAGTTTCTTTTGTAATTGGTTTATCGCAGTAGTCTGTAGTGATGGAAAGAACAATAAACAAAAATGATGTAATAGCTTAGTAATAGTAGTAGTATAGTAGTAGTAGTCATTAGCACCTCATCTAGTTAATTAGGTAAAAACTCCTAAAACATAAGTTAGTCAATAATACCAGCAAGACCAGTAATCACTATTTCATAGTAAAATCAGTAGTATAAACGTGTATAAGTCTTAGAATCACTTAGATGTAGACGTTCGGGTTATTGCAACTGAGTAATTAGGATTAGATTTGGGGTATCTAATCAGTTTAAGACAGTAGATGGCTTGGCAACCTGTGGATAGCTCATCTTAAATTCAGATAGTTTAAATATCAGGGTTAATCGGGTTAAACAGTTCATCATGCTTTCATAGATAATCAAATAGCTTCTTATCTTTTAAATAACCAGAGTAACATCTGTGAAGTCGTTAGAGAAAAGAATAGTCAATAGAAGTAGTAAATCATTTGCCACTGGGTAATGTAATAATAAATAAAGGCAATTAGTAGAAATCCAGTAATAAATCTTGTGCAAATTTCATTAGTCACTTAGTGTAGTAATCTGGCAACATAACAAGTAATAGACTATAGATCATACCTCACATAGCTGAACTGTTTATTATTGATCTCCTAATTTAAAAACTTCATTGTTAATATATGTTAGTTCAACAGAAACAAAGGTGAAAGTAGTCGGTAGTTTAGTTCTCATTAATTAGCAGTTAATCTAGAAGTAATATTGATCTTTAGACTTCATCTCTAATCAAACCGTTTACCCAGGATTAGTATGAACCTCAATTGTTAGTATAAAAGTTAGAATTAGCATGTTAATCCAACTCCATATATATATATATTGGACTTAAAGTTAGTACTTTGTGTATCAAATTTCCTCCTTATGATTAATAAAAAATGTTCGATTTTACCTCTTAATTATGTGTATTTATCGTACTGTGAATTTGCGTTTCTGTTTTGCTATTATTAATTCATTTGGTTTGGGTCCAACACGTAACGTGGGCCTGAACTATTGAGTTACTCGACTGGGCTGCTTAGATATAAATTTGAAGACTGCTCGGGCACATCTGGCATTAAGCTGAAGACTGTTCCAAGATCCAGGCCCAATAACAAAATTCGACGGGCCTGGAATGTTTAATATTAGGAATCGGCTAAGGAAAAAACACAAATAGAACAGCACAATATACACCTCTTAGGATAGAGACTTTAAAATTGAATTGGGATGAGCCTCGCCCGAATAACAAGCGGGGCCCCCATTTAGTAATGGCGTAGCATAATTAGATTCGGGAAGACTACTAGTTAATTCCATAGTCTTACCCAAAACAATTAAAAGCCGATAGATTATTTTAGGGCACGATTTTAATATACTTTCCTATGAACGAGTGTGCACTTGGTGCGACTCAAATTCGAATCTCGGTAAAGCTGAAATACACCAAAAGTCATAGGCGTACTGGTTGCGGTATGACTCAAGGCGTGTTTTCGCGATACCGCAAATTCTTAAAAAATAATACTTAGCGTAAAAGCACATTATGTTGTTAAAACCTATAATTGAGTCAAACAAAAGTCGAGAATGACAGTGGAGCGACCGTGCTAAAACCACAGAATCCGAGAATGCCTAACACCTTCTCCCGGGTTAACAGAGTTCCTTATCCGGATCTCTGCTTCGCGGACATTTATAAGAGTCAAAATTCCTCGGATTCGGGATTAACCGGTGACTTGGGACACCATTGTCATTCCCAAGTGGCGACTCTGATTAATCTCTAATAAAATCCCGAACCGATTGTCCTTTAATTGGAAAAACTCCTTCCCTTACGTTATTTTATCCGTTTCGGGTAATTGAGCGTCGGGGTATACCCTACAAGTGTATTTAAACGCTTTTAAGTGTTTGGGGTAGTAAAAAAGGGAGGTGTGACAATCATCTCCTTTAGGGATCCAACCCTGAATTTCGGTTTCAGGGTTTAAGAACTCGAGCTCCTTAGAACTGCCGTTCGCGTTTTTGTTTGACTTCATTATATGATTTGAACAACATGCTATGTGCTTTATCGCTTTGATATTATGTGGTATATAAAACTGTGCCGAAAACCCTTCTCTATTCTCCCCCGGGGATGTGCTTACTGGTTGAGACTCCCCTTTCTGTTAAAGTCACCTTAAATTAAGAAAACAGAGGCCGGATAAGTTACAAAGCCGATTGACTCCGCGGGTCACCGGTACGTAGCCCCTCCTCGATTCGAGTTGTTCGCTCGGGTACACGGTCTAGCAATCCATGAAACCGTGAGATTTTGAACATAGGTCTAGGACGATTATTTGCATCATATTTGACTTAGGGGACTCAACACAGGGGTTGGGTCCGTCTAGGATAGGTGACCCGGTATTGAAAAGACCGAGCATGCTATGTGTTGCATTTTATTGTCCTTGATCGTTATGCGGACCGGCGGAAATCCCGAGGATAGAAAAATTGTTGAAAAAGGAAAAAGAGAGAGAGGAAAATAAGATTTGTAAAAATAGGTATCCGGAAAATTTGAAAATTGGAAAAAAAGAAAAGGTGGAACATTTTTGAAATAATTGGTCAAATAATCTCGAAATAATTGGCCAAATAATCTGACCGAACTACGCAGGTTTGATTCTCGCCATTAGGTGGGATACGTAGGCAACCCTTAAACGGGTCCAACCACATTTTTATAAAAAGACCAAAAAAGATTTTCTTTTCAAATAATCGAGGTGATTGCTATTTTTGGAAATTACCGAATGTTCCGAAAGGACGACGGAAGGCTGTTTTTGCAAAAATGGCCACTTCGGAAGCCATTTTCTTTTCTTTCCTTCAAAAATTGAAAACTTGCATTGAAAAAGATTTTTCTTTCTTCTAAATAAAGTCACTTTAACAAATGTGCAGGACGAGCACGATGATGAATGAACACTTTTCCCTAAATAAAATCCCTTTGGAGCTGAGATTATGGTGGCAGGACATGGGATCCGATGGTCAAGACTGGGTCAAAAAGTACTTAAAAGGCCTTACGGGGTTACTAGGCATGGTTCCTCGAGGTGATGTGGTTAGAGTGTTGGTCACGTTTTGGGATTCGGCACACAACGTATTTCATTTCCCAGATTTTAAACTTACCCCAACTTAGGAGGAGATTGCCTTCTACATTGGGAAGACTGAGGTCCCGCTGAAAGGAAAATACCCTATATCTCCGAGGACGGTGACAGTACATCGCTTCCTCGACTCTTTGAAAATTGCCCGGAATGTTCATAATGAAGATCTGGCCGACGGGTTTTGTTCTTTGAGCTTCATCTACAATAGGTTTGGACACGTTGGGGGTTTCAATGATCTTACCAACAAATTATGTTGTAAGTCCAACCGAGCGAAATGGGAGGAACACCGGAGGTTCGCATTTTTGGTGGCATTTCTCGGAGTTGTTGTATTCCCGAGGAAAGATGGACATATCAACATAAAAGTTGCCGGAGTAGCTACCACACTGATAGTACAAGATAACTGTACTCTGGCCCCAATGATTGTGGCGGACATCTACCGTGCTCTGACTGCGTGCAAAGCCGGGGCTAGCTTCTTCGAAGGGTGTAACTTGATCTTGCAAATCTGGCTAATTGAGCATCTATGCCACCATCCTTTGTACTCAAGCTATGGTTCGGCCGAACGGACATGTTTGGAAGAGTTCAGTACAAGGGCAAAGGGAGTAAAATTGCCAGAAGGAGTCCAAGGTTGGATTGTGTATCTTCGATCACTAACTGACGGTCAAATCGATTGGACATATGACTGGTTACCTCTTGACGAGGTGATATACATGCCAACGGAAGGATCACCGTTTTTGATCATGGGTTTGAAGAGTATACAACCTTATGCCCCATACAGAGCCCTGTGACAGTTGGGTCGGTGTCAGATTATTCCAAGAGATGGGGATCTCAGTGTGCAAGCTGTGGAGATTGGTCCGGACGGGCAATTCCCGGAAGCAAAAATCCGGCAAATCTGGAATGAGTGCCAAAATTTGAAGATTGATACTTGTGTGCCGAATAGGGCAAAGGGAGAGATATCACCTGGATACTCCACATGGTACCGACGAGGAGTTGAACACGAACGTCTTTCAAAGAGACCTCACTTGCAAGACCTGATAGAGCAATCCGAGGAAAATCAGAAATGGGTGGCCAAGGAAAAGGAATACAAGGCCAAAATCAGTCTGTTGGAGGATAAACTGAGAAATCTTCATTTCGAGAGTGGCTTACAAGCACCGTCCAATGAAGTGGAAAAGAAACAGCTGAAGAAAGAAAATGATGTGTTGAAGGCTCAAATAGCTCAAATGAAAATTGCATCCGAGACCCCAGTTCGTTCAGCCCGAGATGAAAAGTTAATTGAGATTCTACGGCGAAAAGTAAATGACTATAGCTTTGATTTGGACATAGCTGAAAAAGAGTTAGTCAGGGCTCGGAAGCAAATGGACAGAGACGCCGAGGAAAGAGCCAAGTTGGTTCGGCAGCTACAAGACAAGCACGATGTTGAAGTAGCTCAGCTTAGAAAGAAAATAATTTCAGCCACGGTCAAGAGTAACAAGATTATCAAAGATCTTGAGGAGGAGAGAGAGCATTGCTACACGACTATGGCTAGATTAGAATTGGAGCTGCAACAAGTGCAAAAGGACAACCAACATACCTTGGATGCTCGCACTCAACAAATAAGCCGGTTATTGCAAGAAAAAGGGGTCATCAGAGAAAAGATTGTTCGCATCGCCCAATACATCACCCGGAAGACTCAGCTTTGTGAAGATATGTCTCGAAGGACTTTTGTGTCTGCAGTGAAATTCTTCGTACAACAAGTCATGGCCGACCTAGATAAGCTTCAAAGGGGGTTAGCATATAGGCCCGTGGCAAGGCCGAACGATGCCTCGCGGGCACTAGGTGCATTAATGTACTCTTAGGGCATGCATCATTTTTATTTTTCTTTTTAAAACATCACTTTGTAATCAATGTTTTGAATTATCAATGAGAAAACAAGTGTTGCTACCAATTCTTTTGCTTTATGTCATTTCCTTTAAATCCGCTAGGCAAATAAATAGGAACGTAATTATGAAAACGACAAGGAAAAAGAGAAAATAGAAAAGCAAGAAAAAAAAAGGGGAAAAAAGAAAAGCAAAGAAAGAAAGAAAAAAGAAAAGAAAAGAAAAAGAGAAAAGAAAAGAAAAGAAGAAAAAGAAAGGAAAAGAAAGAAAACAAAAGAGCGAAAAAGAGAAAGGTGATTAATCCAAGTGAGCAGCGGCCGGGATGATGCATAACGACTCGAGCAAATGTGTTTGTTTTTAAAGTCGTTACATTTTATTCATGCGCTAACAACTAACGAGTGTTGATGCTTGTGAGTCCAGATTTTCTAGGCAACTGGCATTCTGGCTACCCACCCATACAACACCAGATACAAAAAGATGACAAAGGCTGTGTCTCAGGAAATCGAGGCAACTATTGTGGACCCCGCTCACGAAGAAGAGATCGTGGATGTGGCGGGGATGAAGGAAGAAATGTACAAGCTGAGACAGCAGATGGCCGAAATGTACCAGGCTTGGTCTAGAGGTCAACCACTACCGGCCTACCCTGCTAACCCTGCATATGTCCCTCCAGCCAATCCTAACCCTGAGCCACCAACAATGAACTCGTCCTCCACCTACCCCGATTACCCTCACTATTATGCTTCCACCTCCCAGGTACCACCACCTCCAGCCAAGCAAGCACCACCTCATATACCACAAGTTGCTCCTGTGTATGTGGCACCTCCGCCCGCTGCTATGCACAAATCTTCTAGTGAACCGATGTTTCATATCCAGGATCCTCACTACTACCCTCCCGAGCCGACTTTCAGACAACATGAGTCTCATGCTCCGATAATAGAAACAAGTGAAGAAGGATTGCAAAAAGTGCCGGGCAGGAAGAGATGGCTCGGAAAGTGAAAAGTCTTGAGAATGCTTTCCGCAATATGCAAGGACTGGGAGGGCAAGTGAGTGTAGCCTACAAAGACCTGTGTTTGTTCCCTGAGGTGCAGTTTCCCGTGGGATTCAAGTTGCCAAAGTTCGACATGTATAGCGGACACGGGGATCCGGTAGCTCATCTCAGAGGATACTGTAGCAAGATGAGAGGTGCGGGAGGTAGAGATGAATTATTGATGGCGTATTTCAGCCAAAGTCTGAGTGGATCAGCTCTGGAATGGTATACCCGACAAGACCATACAAGGTGGTTCGTCTGGGATGACTTAGCACAAGCTTTCGCTAGCCACTTTCAGTACAATTTGGAGATCATACCCGACAGGTTATCCCTTACCAAGATGGAGAAGAAGCCGGGAGAGAGCTTTAGGGAATACGGTTTTAGATGGAGGGAACAGGCCGCTAGAGTGGATCCACCCATGAAAGAAGGGGAGATGGTGGATTGTTTTCTAGAGGCTCTGGAGCCAACATACTACGGCCATCTAGTGTCAGCAATTGGAAAGAGTTTTAATGAAGTTGTGAAAATGGGAAGTTTTGTAGAGGAAGGTTTGAAGACAAACAAAATTATGAGTTTTTCGGCTATCAAGGCCACCAATCAAGCTATACAAAGTGGAAACGGGGGAGTGATGGGAAAGAAGAAGAAGGAAGAAGTAGCAACCGTAGAAAGTAGGCCATGGAGTCGCAACCCACATTATAACCCACCAAGACCCTACCGCCAACACCCACCAAGCCCAGCAACTCCATATAATCCACCACCACCATCTTATCCGCTAAACCCATACAACACACCAAGCCCATATAACCCACCACCACCACCATACCCACCAACAGTCCCACATTACCACCACCCACAAGCCCAAGCCTACCCACCACCACCACCCCATGTGTGGAGAGCTCAAGCTCCACACAATGTGTACCACACCTAGAACACATACCCAACCTCTAAACCTTACCGAAACTAGAATAGACCCAGGCCGGACTCTGATTGGAGAAACAAGGCAAGAAAAACATTCACCCCTCTCGGGGAATCATATACCAGCCTTTATCATAGATTGTAAGAGTTGGGGATGTTAAGACCAGTTGCACCAAAAGTTCCAAACCCACCCCCGAAAAATCTTGATCCTTCTGTTAGATGTGAATACTGTTCGGGAACATTGGGCCACGATACTGAAAAGTGTTGGCAATTGAAGAATGCCATTCAAGATCTCATTGATGAGAGGAGAATTGAAGTACAGGCTCCCGAAGCCCCAAACATTACCCAAAATCCGCTGCCAAATCACCACGAAACACATATGATAGAATTGGTGCAGGGTGATGGCAGTCAAAAACCATCTCAGGCCGTGATGATGATAAAGTCGAGTGGCAAGTTAGAAAAGGAAGTTGTGAAAGAGAAAGCGATGGTTGAGAAACCAAAGCCAGTAGTGGTGGGAGGTTTAAAAGTGGTAGTGCCAGGCGCAAAGACGATCGTGACTGTGAAAGGCGCAAGTGCAAATCCAGTAATCATAAAACCAGTAGTGCAAATGCCAGTGGTGAGTACAAAGACTGTACCTTGGAACTATAACAAGGTAGCAGTAGTTTACAAAGGAAAAGAGATTTCTGGTGAAATTAATGAAACGCATGGACTCACCCGGTCTGGAAGATGCTTTGCTCCAGAGGAACTGAGAAAGATGAAAACGGTAAAAGAAAGTCAATTGAAGAAACCAGTATCTGAAGAGGAAGCGGAAGAATTCCTTAAGAAGATGAAGTCGCAAGAGTACTCAGTGGTTGAGCAGTTAAGAAAGACCCCTGCCCAGATTTCTTTGCTATCTTTGCTGATACATTCAGAAGAACACCGGAAGGCTCTTATGAAGATTCTAAATGAGGCTCATGTTCCGGAAAAGATTTCAGTGTGTCACTTGGAGAAGATTACCAGCAAAATTTTTGAGTCTAACAGGATCACCTTCTCTGATAAAGAGCTGCCGGTGGAGGGAACTGAGCACAATAAGGCATTGTACCTTACGGTAAAAAGTGAAGAGTCAGTAGTGACCAGGGTATTGATTGACAATGGATCGAGCGCTAACATTTGCCCGCTGTCAACTTTAGGGAAGCTGAACATCAGCCCGGACAGAATCCGGAAGAACAGTATCAACGTGAGAGGGTTTGACGGCGGAGGTAAAAACACATTGGGAGATATTATTTTGGAAGTGACCATCGGTCCCGTTGATTTTACTATGGAGTTCCAGGTGCTCGACATTGCCGTGTCGTATAACTTGTTGTTAGGCCGACCCTGGATTCATGCGGCCAAGGCGGTACCATCTTCTCTACACCAGATGGTCAAGTTTGAGTGGGAACAAGCAAGAGATTGTCGTACACGGGGAGGAAAATGCTTGTAATGTGGTAGCACCTTTTGATGATACTGATGGGGATAGAGGTCCTTGGGTCTACCAAGTGACGGATGCTGTTGTGGTGAACAGAATTGCTGAAGGGGAAAAGTTGCCAACCCCTATGATGGCACCAACTGCTGTGATGGTGGCCAGGAGAAATGCTGAGAAACGGATTTGCACCGGGGAGGGGATTAGGCAAAACACTGCAGGGAGTCATTCAACCAGTTCAGCTTCCGGAAAACAAAGGTACATTCGGCTTAGGGTTCAAACCCACCTTTGCCGACATCCAAAGAGCCTCAAAAGCCAAAAAGAACTGGACCTTGCCCAAACCCATACCCAAATTATCCGACACCTTCATCAGGCCTGGTACAAAATATCAACCATCTGCTGCGACAAAGTGCATTGAGACCCAACTTGATGAAGAAATGCTGGGTTTTGAGAAGATGTTTTGGGAGGTGAATACGATTGAAGCAGGGGAAGGCACAAGCAAAATGGATGTGCAATTTGTGGGACCTGGAATCATGTTGAACAATTGGGAAGCTACTCCTTTCCCTACCAGGAAGGAGTCTTGGTAGTTAGCTCCAAAATTTCATCATTGCTTTCCCAAAAGTTGTTATTTTTATAGTTTTCCCATTCCCCTCATGAAACGAAAATCACCATATATCCCAAACATTGTTCGTTCTTTTATCAATGAAATGCAGTTTTCCTTTTCTTCACTTTCACCTTATTTTTCTTTATTTTTCTTTTTGTACAGTTTTGCATGTGTTGATTCTGATGCCATGTCATGCGTGAAGGATTCTAGACCCAGTTCTGACAATCACGTTAATATACAAGAAATCGAGGAAGATAGTGAAATAGAATGTGAGGATGAGGAAGCCATGGAGGAAATAAGTAAGGACATGAAACAATACGAGGAAAAACCCAAACCGAATCTAAGTGATACAGAATCTGTAAACTTGGGGAGCGAAGATGATGTCCGAGAAACAAAGATTAGTGTACATTTGGAGGCACCCCTCGGGGATGAATTGATAAGGTTGTTACATGAATTTAAGGACATCTTTGCCTGGTCCTATGATGACATGCCCGGACTTAGCACTGATTTGGTGGTACACAAGTTGCCTATCTACCTCCGAATGCTGGCCAGCGAAGCAAAAGTTGCGGAAATTCAAAACGGACATTAGCGTGAAGATAAAAGAAGAGGTGAATAAGCAGTTTGAGGCAAAGGTCATAAGAGTTACCAAATATCCCACCTGGTTGGCAAATGTTGTGCCGGTCCCGAAGAAAGATGGCAAAACCAGAGTGTGTGTAGACTATAGAGACCTCAACAAAGCCAGTCCAAAGGATGACTTCCCGTTGCCAAACATCCATATATTAATCGACAATTGCGCCAAGCATGAAATCGGTTCGTTTGTGGACTGTTATGCAGGGTTATCACCAGATCCTGATGGACGAAGAAGAAGCTGAGAAAACTGCCTTCATTACACCTTGGGGAACGTATTGTTACAGAGTAATGCCGTTTGGATTGAAGAATGCCGGGGCAACTTACATGAGGGCAATGACCACAATGTTCCACGATATGATGCATCGAGAAATTGAAGTATATGTGGACGATGTCATCATAAAGTCCAGAAAACAACTTGATCATGTGAGAGATTTGAGGAAGTTTTTCCAAAGACTCCGGAGATACAATTTAAAGCTCAATCCGGCAAAGTGCGCCTTTGGAGTACCTTCAGGGAAATTACTAGGATTTATAGTGAGTCGGCGAGGTATTGAACTGGATCCGTCAAAGATCAAGGCTATTCAAAGTCTACCTCCGCCGAAAAACAAGAAGGAGGTCATGAGCTTACTAGGTAGGTTGAATTACATTAGTCGGTTCATTGCTCAATTGACATCAACGTGTGAGCCGATATTCAAGTTGTTGAAGAAAGATGCAGCAGTGAAATGGACCGACGAGTGTCAGAAAGCCTTCGACAAGATTAAGGAATATTTGGCCAATCCTCCGGTGTTAGTTCCTCCAGAACCAGGGCGACCTCTGATTTTGTATCTGACAGTACTAGATAACTCCTTCGGTTGTGTATTGGGTCAACATGACGAGACGGGCAAGAAAGAACAAGCCATATATTACCTCAGCAAAAAGTTTACATCCTACGAGGTGAAGTATACCCAACTGGAAAGAACTTGTTGTGCATTGATTTGGGTAGCTCGGAAGCTAAAGCATTATTTGTCAGCATATACCACGTACTTGATATCACGACTGGATCCTCTCAAGTATATATTTCAGAAGCCTATGCCTACGGGAAGACTGGCCAAATGGCAGATTCTGCTCACAGAATTTGACATTGTCTATGTAACTCGTAGGACAATGAAGGCACAAGCTATTGCAGACCACTTAGCCGAGAATCCGGTGGATGATGAGTATGAACCATTGAAAACATACTTTCCGGATGAAGAGGCAATGCTTGTCGAGGAAATGGAGCAAGATGAGAGACCAGGATGGAAAATGTACTTTGACGGAGCCGTCAACAGCAAGGGCGTTGGTATCGGAGCGGTACTCATTTCAAGAACGGGTCAACACTATCCCGTCACAGCTCAGCTTCGATTTTTCTGCACCAACAACATGGCCGAATATGAGGCGTGCATCTTGGGATTAAGGATGGCAATTGACATGGGTATTCAAGAGATTTCGGTCATGGGTGAATCGGATCTCTTGGTACACCAAATTCAAGGGGAATGGGAGACACGAGATTTGAAATTGATACCTTATCGGTATTGTTTGCACGAGTTGTCTCAAAGATTCCAGTCTATAGAATTCAAGCACATCCCGAGAATGCACAATGAGATCGCAGACGCTTTGGCCACACTGTCCTCTATGTTGCATCATCCTGACAAGACATATATAGATCCGCTCCAGATCCAAGTCCGTGATCAAAATACTTATTGCTTCGCTGTGGAAGAAGAGTCGGATGGAGAGCCGTGGTATCATGATATCAAGGAATACCTGAAAGCTGGCAAATACCCGGAGCAAGCCACCGGAGACCAGAAGAGAGCCATCAGGCGTCTAGCCAATGGATTTTTCCTCAGTGGAGGAGTGGTATACAAAAGAACACCAGATCTGGGTCTATTGCGGTGTGTGGATGCACAACAAGCAAATGAAATCATTATTGAAGTACATGCCGGGGTATGCGGACCCCACATGAGCGGATATGTTTTAGCAAAGAAGATTTTGAGAGCTGGGTACTACTGGCTCACTATGGAGCGTGATTGTATCAGGTATGTGAAGAAATGCCACCAATGCCAGGTGCATGGGGATCTGATCCATTCTCCGCCTTACGAGTTGCACACAATGTCAGCACCTTGGCCCTTTGTTGCTTGGGGCATGGATGTCATCTGCCCAATAGATCCAGCTGCTTCTAATGGGCACAGGTTCATTCTAGTTGCAATCGATTATTTCACCAAGTGGGTTGAAGCTAAGACATTCAAGGCAGTGACGAAGAAAGCGGTGGTGGATTTTGTGCACGAGAATATTATATGCCGATTTGGAATCCCCAAGGTGATTATCACGGACAATGGAGCCAATTTAAACAGTCACCTCATGGCGGAAGTTTGTGAAAGGTTTAAGATTACACACCGCAATTCCACACCTTACAGGCCAAAGGCGAATGGTGCAGTAGAAGCGGCGAACAAGAATATCAAGAAGATTCTCCGAAAAATGGTGGAGGGATCCAGGCAATGGCATGAAAAGTTACCCTTTGCTCTCATGGGTTACCGCACGACGGTGCGTACTTCTATCGGAACCACAACTTATACACTGGTGTACGGAACGGAGGCTGTTATACCCGCAGAAATAGAAATACCGTCATTGCGAATTATAGCCGAATCTGAGATAGATGACGATGAATGGGTAAAGGCCCGTTTGGAACAGTTGAGTTTGATTGATGAGAAAAGGTTGGCCGCAGTTTGTCATGGGCAATTGTATCAACGGAGAATGGCCAGAGCATATAATAAAAAGGTATGACCTCGAAAGTTTGAAGTCGGACAGCTTGTGTTGAGGCGTATCTTACCGCATTGGGCCGAGGCGAAAGGCAAGTTTGCGCCAAATTGGCAGGGACCGTTTGTGGTATCACGGGTGTTGTCCAATGGAGCATTATATTTAACAGATGTTGAAGGAAAGTGCGTAGAGACTGCTATCAATTCAGATGCGGTCAAAAGATACTATGTATGATTCCTTTTCAATTATATGTTTTGTATTTTGTTGTGATTTTGGAATTGAAATGACGAAGGCGTTTTATTCTCTATCCAAACACTTTATCCATTGATAACCCCTTTGAGCCTTAATGAATGAATTCTTTCATATCCCTCTCTCGGAATCGCTTTAGTGCAATAAGATCGAAATTGCCAGAATGAAAAATGAAATGATGGAAAAATGAAATAAAAAAAAAAGAATGAATGAAAAAATGATGAAAAAAAAAAATGAAAAAATGAAAAAAAAAAGAGAAAAAGACAAAGAAATCGGGAAAAAGTCAAAAGAAATCCATCTAACTAATGAAGTTGGATGAACTACGTCCGACTTGATCCCGAAAGGGTACGTAGGCAGCCTCTTTGAGGTTCTGTCACAACAAAGGAAAAATCCAAAAATTTCCCACATATTGAAACTGGGGCAGAAGTTATGTTTAATAATTCCGAGAGTTGTAAATATTTTTAACCCTCGTGAAATTTTGAGACTTTATATCTTTCTTTCTTAACCCACCCAAAAGCCACGTTACAGTCACAAGAAAGACCTTCTGATCAATTTTGAAATGATAACAAATACAACGAAGGAGGAGCGAAGCATCGGATAATACCCGTGGTACAGAAAACAAAATACAAAAAGGAAAAATGGAAAAAATAAAAAAAATGAGAGAGTCTCATCAGTGAAAACCTTAGCCGGCACTGTGAGGCGATTGTGAGGTTGAGAGAAATAAAATGAGAGAGTCTCATCAGTGAAAACCTTAATTAGCACTGTGAGATGATTGTGAGGTTGAGAGAATAAATGAGAGAGTCTTATTGGTGAAAACCTTTCGAGGCACCGTAAGGCGATCGTGAGGACTATTAGAAAAGAGAAAAGGCAACAAAAAGAGTATCGGTTTGGGTCAAAGGCAATTCAGAGTCAGAATAATGATTGGAACGAACTGGGTCAGAGTTTAAATACATGGCATGGTCAGCGGAATCAGCCAGCAAATACCCAGATAAGTTCTGTCATCTCTCCAAAACACCCTTACTTTTCTTTCATTTTCTGCATTTCATTGTTTACCTTTTGAGAGCTAACTACCAGCTCCTGATAACGGAAGCTGAAACAACACTGGATCAGAAAGGAAAGAAGATTTGGGAAGGGAATAAAGAAGCTTGGCAAACATGGCCAAAGAAAAAGAAAACAAAACAAAAATGGAGAAATGAGAAAATACAAAAAGAGTCTGCAAGGGACAAGAAGTCGAAAGTCATGCAACATGAGAAAGCAAAAACAAAGGAAGCAATAAGAAGTGGGG